>CM075747.1:40299979-40679085 GCA_037974335.1 Prionace glauca | reverse complement strand
TCACGTGCTCACTGTGTCCCCCTCAGCACACCCCTCTTCACTACCCCTCCTCACTCCCCCTCAGCACACCCCTCCTCATCATCCCTCCTCACTCCCCCTCAGCACACCCTCCTCACCATCCCTCCTCACCCCCCCTCAGCACACCCCTCCTCACCACCCCTACTCACCCCCCCCTCAGCACACCCCTCCTCACCACCCCTCCTCACCCCCCTCAGCACACCCCTCCTCACCATCCCTCCTCACCCCCCTCAGCACGCCTCTCCTCACCATCCCTCCTCAACCCCTCAGCACACCCCTTCTCACCATCCCTCCTCACCCCCCCCTCAGCACACCCTCCTCACCATCCCTCCTCACCCCCCTCAGCACACCCCTCATCACCACCCCTCCTCAACCCCCCTCAGCACATCTCTCCTCACCACCCCTCCTCACCCCCCTCAGCACACCTCTCCTCACCATCCCTCCTCACCCCCCTCAGCACACCCCTCCTCACCATCCCTCCTCACCCCCCCTCAGCACACCCTCCTCACCATCCCTCCTCACCCCCCTCAGCACACCCCTCCTCACCATCCCTCCTCACCCCCCTCAGCACATCCCTCCTCACCCCCCTCAGCACACCCCTCCTCACCATCCCTCCTCACCCCCCCCTCAGCACACCCCTCCTCACCATCCCTCCTCACCCCCCTCAGCACATACCTCCTCACCCCCCTCAGCACACCCCTCCTCACCATCCCTCCTCACCCCCCTCAGCACATCCCTCCTCACCCCCCTCAGCACACCCCTCATCATCACCCCTCCTCACCCCCCCTCAGCACATCCCTCCTCACCACCCCTCCTCACCCCCCTCAGCACACCTCTCCTCACCATCCCTCCTCACCCCCCCCCTCAGCACACCCTCCTCACCATCCCTCCTCAACCCCCAGCACACCCCTCCTCACCATCCCTCCTCACCCCCCCCTCAGCACACCCTCCTCACCATCCCTCCTCACCCCCCTCAGCACACCCTCCTCACCATCCCTCCTCACCCCCCTCAGCACATCCCTCCTCACCCCCCCTCAGCACACCCCTCCTCACCATCCCTCCTCCCCCTCTCCTGCACACCCCTCCTCACCACCCCTCCTCAACCCCCTCAGCATATCCCTACTAACCCCCCTCAGCACACCCCTCCTCACAATCCCTCCTCACCCCCCCTCAGCACACTTCTCCTCACCACCCCTCCTCACCCCCCCTCAGCACACCCCTCCTCACCCCCCCTCAGCACACCACTCCTCACCCACCCTCTGCACACCCCTCCTCATCATCCCTCCTCACCCCCCTCAGCACACCCCTCCTCGCCATCCCTCCTCATCATCCCTCAGCACACCCCTCCTCACCATCCCTCCTCACCCCCCTCAGCACACCCCTCCTCACTACCCCTCTTCACCCCCCCAGCACACCCCTCCTCACCACCCCTCCTCACCACCCCTCCTCACTCCCCCTCAGCACACCGCTCCTCACCATCCCTCCTCACCATCCCTCCTCATCCCCCCTCAGCACACCCCTCCTTACCACCCCTCCTCACTCCCCCTCAGCACACCCCTCCTCACCATCCCTCCTCACCATCCCTCCTCAGCACACCCCTCCTCACCACCCCTCCTCACCCCCCCTCAGCACACCCCTCTTCACTACCCCTCCTCACTCCCCCTCAGCACACCCCTCCTCACCATCCCTCCTCACTCCCCCTCAGCACACCCCTCCTCACCATCCCTCCTCACCCCCCCCTCAGCACACCCCTCCTCACCACCCCTCCTCACGCCCCCTCAGCACACCCCTCCTCACCACCCCTCCTCACTCCCCCCTCAGCACACCCCTCCTCACCATCCCTCCTCACCACCCCTCCTCACTCCCCCTCAGCACACCCCTCCTCACCATCCCTCCTCACCACCCCTCCTCACCCCCCCTCAGCACACCCCTCCTCACCATTCCTCCTCACCCCCCCTCAGCACACCCCTCCTCACCACCCCTCCTCACCCCCCCTCAGCACACCCCTCCTCACCACCACTCCTCACCCCTCCTCAGCACACCCCTCCTCACCATCCCTCCTCACCCCCCCTCAGCACACCCCTCCTCACCCCCCTCAGCACACCACTCCTCACCATCCCTCCTCACCCCCCCTCAGAACACCCCTCCTCACCCCCCCTCAGCACACCCCTCCTCACTACCCCTCCTCACCCCCCTCAGCACACCCCTCCTCACCCCCCCTCAGCACACCACTCCTCACCACCCCTCCTCACCCCCCCTCAGCACACCCCTCCTCACCCCACTTTAGCACACCCCTTCTCACCATCCCTCCTCACCCCCCTCAGCACACCCCTCCTCACCACCCCTCCTCACCCCCCTCAGCACACCCCTCCTCACCACCCCTCCTCACCCCCCCTCAGCACACCCCGCCTCACCATCCCTCCTCACCCCCCCTCAGCACACCCCTCCTCACCCCCCTTTAGCACACCCCTCCTCACCATCCCTCCTCACCCCCCCCTCAGCACACCCCGCCTCACCATCCCTCCTCACCCCCCCTGAGCACACCCCTCCTCACCACCCTTTAGCACACCCCTCCTCACCATCCCTCCTCACCCCCCTCAGCACACCCCTCCTCACCACCCCTACTCACCCCCCCTCAGCACACCCCTCCTCACCACCCCTCCTCACCCCCCTCAGCACACCCCTCCTCACCACCCCTCCTCACCCCCCCTCAGCACACCCCTCCTCACCATCCCTCCTCCCCCCCCTCAGCACACCCCTCCTCACCCCCCCTCAGCACACCCCTCCTCACCATCCCTCCTCACCCCCCCTCAGCACACCCCTCCTCACCCCCCCTCAGCACGCCCCTCCTCACTACCCCTCCTCACCCCCCTCAGCACACCCCTCCTCACCCCCCCTCAGCACACCCCTCCTCACCACCCCTCCTCACCCCCCCCTCAGCACACCCCTCCTCACCCCCCTTTAGCACACCCCTCCTCACCATCCCTCCTCACCCCCCTCAGCACACCCCTCCTCACCACCCCTACTCACCCCCCCTCAGCACACCCCTCCTCACCTCCCCTCCTCACCCCCCCTCAGCACACCCCGCCTCACCATCCCTCCTCACCCCCCCTCAGCACACCTCTCCTCACCCCTCTTTAGCACACCCCTCCTCACCATCCCTCCTCACCCCCCTCAGCACACCCCTCCTCACCACCCCTCCTCACCCCCCCTCAGCACACCCCTCCTCACCACCCCTCCTCACCCCCCTCGGCACACCCCTCCTCACCACCCCTCCTCACCCCCCCTCTGCACACCCCTCCTCACCATCCCTCCTCACCCCCCCTCAGCGCACCCCTCCTCACCCCCCCTCAGCACACCCTTCACCCCTCCTCACTACCCCTCCTCACCCCCCTCAGCACACCCCTCCTCACCCCCCCTCAGCACACCCCTCCTCACCACCCCTCCTCACCCCCCCTCAGCACACCCCTGCTCACCCCCCTTTAGCACACCCCTCCTCACCATTCCTCCTCACCCCCCTCAGCACACCCCTCCTCACCACCCCTACTCACCCCCCCTCAGCACACCCCTCCTCACCACCCCTCCTCACCCCCCTCAGCACACCCCTCCTCACCACCCCTCCTCACCCCCCCTCAGCACACCCCTCCTCACCACCCCTCCTCACCCCCCCTCAGCACACCCCGCCTCACCACCCCCCCTCACCACCCCCCCCTCACCACACCGCCCTCACCACACCCCCCTCACCACACCCCCCCCACACTACCCCCTCCTCACCACTCCCCCTTACCTTTCCCCTCACCAATCCTCCTCACCACCCCCACTCACCACCCCCCTCATCATCCTCTTCTCACCGTTCCCCCCTCACCAAGCCTCCTTGCCACCCTCTCCTTGCCGCCCCCCCTCCTTGCTACCCCCCCCCCCCACTGTACTTCACCTCCTCTCCCCCCTCCTCACCACTCCTCCTCAAAGACAGACAAAAAGTTAACAGTGATGGAGTTGCGTTAAAGAGGAATTTAGTGCGGCAATGAGGAAGGATATTCGCTCCGACAGTGTGGAACCTGTGTGGGTGGAGCTGAGAGACACCAAGGGGCAAAATTGTTAGTGGGGTTTGTATATAAACCCCCAAACTGGAGTGGTGATGTCAGAGATGGCATTAAACAGTAAATTAGAGGCACACGCAATAACGGAACATCTGTAATGATGGGTAAATTTAATCTGCATATTGATTGGGCAAATCAGATTAGACACAATACCATAGAGGAGGAATTCCCAGAATGTATATGGAATGGTTTTCTGGACCAATATGTTAATGAACCAACCAGTGAGCAGGTCATTATAGATTGGATATTGTGTAATGAGAAAGGAATAACTGGCTGTCTAATTGTATGAGACCCCTTGGGGATGAGTGACCATAACACGATAGAATTCTTCATCAGGGTGGAGAGATTTTCTTTTCATTCTTGGAACCTGGGTGTCGCTGGCTGATCAGATTTATTGCCCATCCCTGAGGGCAGCTGAGGGTCAACTGCATCACTGTGGCTCTAGAATCACATGTAGGCCAGACCAGGTAAGGACAGCAGATTTCCTTCCCTAAAAGGAATTAGCGAAGCAAATGAGTTTTTTTGGACAATGGGCAATGGTTTCATAGGCATTAGTAGGTTCTTAATTTCACCTACTTTTTTATTGAATTCAAATCCCATTACCTGCCGCGGAGGGATTCGAACCTTCAGCAAAGGGGGACCATGGGATTGATTGAGAGGGGAAAATGGAATGTGAAAGAGAGAGATTGCATGAAACCTGATTGTAGAGTCTAGGTATGTGAGGAGAAAAAGATTGATAAAGACAAATGTCCCTATAGTTGGACTTTTCCTATAGTTGGAAACAGGGGACTTTATAATGAGGGAACAAAGAACAACTGACCAACTAATAAACATACTTTGGTTCTGTCTTCACAAAGGATGACACAATAAAATACCAGGAATGTTGGGAAACTCCGGGTTTAGTGACAGACAAGAACTGATGGAAATCAGCATTGGTAGGAAAATGGTGTTGGGTCTGAAGGCAGATAACTCCCCAGAGCCTAATTATCTACATCCCAGACTCATTCGGAAAATGGCCCAGAAATAGTGGATGTATTGGTGATCATCTTCCAGGATTCTATAGCTTCTGGAACAGTTCCTACAGATTGGAGGGTAGCGAATGTAACCCCACTATTTAAAAAGAGAGGCAGAGGGAAAACAGGGAATTATAGAGCAGTCAATAGTGGGGAAAGTTCTAGAATCCGTTATCAAAGATTTTACAGTAAAAACTTAGTAAACAGTGGCAGGATTGGACAGAGTCGCCATGGATTTATGAAAGGGAAATGATGCTTGACAAATCTACTGGAATTCTTTGAGAATGTAACTAGTAGAGTTGATAAGGGGGAGCCAGTGGATGTGGTTTATTTGGATTTTCAGGAAGCTTTTGACAAATTGCCACATAAGAGACTAGTGTGTAAAATTAAAGAATTTGGAGGTAGTGTTTTGAGATGGATAGAAAAGATGGATTGAGATGGATGGACACAAGGTGCTGGGGAGCAGGTACAGAGGAGATGTCGGGGGTAAGTTTTTCACTCAGAGGATGGTGAGTGAATGGAATCGGCTGCCATCAGTGGTGGTGGAGGCAAATTCGATAAGAGACTTCTAGATGAGTACATGGGACTTAGTAGGATAGAGGGTTATAGATAAGCCCAGTAGGTAGAGATATGTTCGGTGCAACTTGTGGGCCGAAGGGCCTGTTTGTGCTGTAGTTTTTCTATGTTCTAAAACTGGCTGACAGACAGGAAACAAAGAATAGGAATAAACGGGTCTTTTTTCCAAATGGCAGGCGGTGATTAGTGGGGTCCTGCAGGAACCTGTGTGAGGACCCCAACTATTCACAATGTATATTAATGATTTAAATGAAATATCTCCAAATTTGTAGATGACACAAAGTTGGGTGGGAGGGTGAGCTGTGAGGAGGATATAGAGATGCTTCAGTGTGATTTGGACAGGTTGAGTGAGTGACAAATGCAGGCAGAGGCAGTACCTTGTGGATAAATGTGAGATTATTCATTTGGTATCAAAAACAGGAAGGCAGATTATTGTCTGAATGGGTGTAAATTGGGAGAGGGGAGTGTGCAGTGGGACCCGGGTGCCCTTATGCACCGGTCACTGAAAGTAAACAGCAGGCGGTAGAAAAGGCAAATGGGTATATTGGCCTTCATAGCGAGAGGATTCGAGCACAATCTTGATGCAATAGACAGGGCCTGGGTGAGGCCAATCCTGGGTGTTGTGTGCAGTTTTGGCCTCCTTATCTGGGGAAGGATGTTCTTGCTGTGGAGGGGGGTGAAGAGAAGGTTTACCAGACTGATTCCTAAAGTTAAAAGCTCATTTATTAGTCACAAGTCAGCTTACATTAACACTGCAATGAAGTTACCGTGAAAATCTCCTAGGATGGCAGGACTGATGCATGAGGAGAGATTGAGCCAGTTAGGATTAAATTCACTGGATTTCAGATCTATAATAACTCAGAAAGCCAACGTGAAAGGAACAATATTTTATTCTTAAATCGAAAGTTAAACCACACCCTGTGGCACATGGACACGACTCTCGACCGATAGAACACTGGACCCGCTCGGGGGTCTGCTTTATCCAGGGCTCAGGGTACAAGTTCCACCTGGTTAGGCGATTACCTGTTACCATGGAAACTGGTATTCCACAAATCCCGCATGGAGGCCAGTCAGGGATTCCCCATCGGAGTTCTGGGGATTTTCACAATAAGAGTGAGGGGGTTATCACAGAAAGCTGTAAAATTCTAACAGGACCGGACAGGGGAGATGCAGGAAGGATGTTCCTGATGGTGGGGGGGGGGGGGGGGGAGTCCCACACCAGGGGTCACAGTCTGAGGATGCAGGGTAAACCGTTTAGGACAGAGATGAGGAGACATTTCTTCACCCAGAGAGTGGTCAGCCTGTGGAATTCATATCACAGAAAGTAGTCGAGGCAAAACATTGTATATTTTCAAGAAGCTGTGAGATATCGCTCTTGGGGCTAAAGGTATCAAGGTTTTACATAGAGCATAGAACATAGAACATTACAGCACAAACAGGCCCTTCGGCCCTCGAGTTGCGCCGATCACATCAACCCCACCAATCTACAGACCTATCTATAACCCCCAATCCCATTAAACCCCATATACTCATCCAGAAGTCTTTTAAAAGACCCCAGCGAGTTCGCCTCCACCACCGATGACAGCAGCCGATTCCATTCACTCACCACCCTCTGAGTGAAAAACTTACCCCTAACATCACCTCTGTACTTCCCTCCCCGCACCTTAAATCTGTGTCCTCTCGTAGCGACCATTTCAACCCGGGGAAATAGCCTCTGAGAGTCCACCCTATCCATTCCTCTCAACATTTTATAAACTTCTATCAGGTCGCCTTTATATCTTTATATCTTCGGGGGTGGCACGGTAGCACTGCTGCTTCACAGCTCCAGGGTCCTGGGTTCAATTCTCGTGCTCGGCTCACTGTCTGTGTGGAGTTTGCACATTCTCCTCGTGTCTGCCTGGGTTTCCTCCGGGTGCTCCGGTTTCCTCCCACAGTCCAAAGATGTGCGGGTTAGGTTGATTGGCCGTGCTGAGAAATTGTCCCTTAGTGTCCAGGGATGTGTAGGTTAGAGGGATTAGTGGGTATAATATGTAGGGATATGGGGGTAGGGCCTGGGTGTGATGGTGTTCGGTGCAGACTCGATGGGCCGAAGGGCCTCCTTCTGCACTGTAGGGTTCTATGGTAAATCTACGACACAGGGGAGGGGGTGGCAGGATGTTGAGTTGAATGATCAGCTTTGATCAAAATGAATGATGGAGCAGGTCCGCACAGTCTTTCCCTGCTCCTACTTTATATATTTGTTTCTACCCCCTCCTCACTGCCTCACTATCCTCCTGTGACCCCCCAGGGTTACATATGGCCATCAGAGCTGATGTGATTTTTAAAAAGTACAGAGAGGAAATGCTGGAGACAGTTTGTTGAGATGTTTCTGTTAGAACCATAGAAAATTACAGCTCAGAAACAAGCCTTTTGGCCCTTCTTGTCTGTGCCAAACCATTTTCTGCCTAGTCCCACTGACATAAGAAATAGGAGCAGGAGTAGGCCATTTAGCCCATCGAGCCTGCCCCGCCATTCAATAAGATCATGGCTGATCTGTCGTGGCTCAGTTCCACTTTCCCGCCCTCTCCCCATAACCCTTAATCCCCTCTCTTATCAAAAACCCATCAACCCGTTTCTTAAAAATATTTAGCGAGGCAGCCTCCACCACTTCAACAGGCAGAGAATTCCAGAGATTCACCACCCTTTGAGTGAAGAGGTTCCTCCTCAACTCTGTTCTAAACCGCCCCCCCCCCTTTATCTTGAGGCTGTGCCCCCTAGTCCTACTGTCTTTTTTGAGCGGGAAGAGTCTCTCCACCTCTATCCTATCCATCCCATTCATCATCTTATACGTCTCAATGAGATCTCCCCTCATTCTTCTAAACTCTAACGAGTACAAGCCTAGTTTATTCAGCCTCTCCTCATAGCTCAATCCCCTCAACTCCGGTATCAGCCTAGTGAACCTCCTCTGCACTCCCTCCAAGGCCAAAATATCCTTGCGTAAGTACGGCGCCCAAAACTGCACACAGTACTCTAGCTGCCCTGCACTTGAACCATATCCCTCCACACCCCCTCTCATCCATGAACCCGTCCAAGTTTTTCTTAAATGTTAAAAGTGATCCCACATTTATCCGGCAGCTCATTCCACACTCCCACCACTCTCTGTGTGAAGAATCTCCCCCTAATATCCCCTTTAAACTTTTCCCCCTTAACCCATGCCCTCTGTTTTTTTTCTCCTCGAGCCTCAGTGGAAAAAGCCTGTTTGCATTCACTCTATCTATACCCATCAAAATCTTACACACCTCTATCAAATCTCCCCTCTATGCTCCAGGGAATAAAGTCCTAACCTATTCAATCTCTCTCTCTGTAACTCAGCTTCTCAAGACCTGTTGGGGCAGGAAGAGATTTAACCTTTCAGTGCAATGACCCTTAGAGCGGGAAGGACAGGTTTAGGGTAGAGTTAGGGATTGGAGGTGAGGTGCAAGGCAACAGAGAGGGTAAAGGCACACAGAACACAAAGGGTAGTGGGGATGTGGAATGCATTGCCGAGTAAGGTGGTGGAAGCAGGCACGCTAGGGTTGTTCAAGAGTCACTTGGACAGCCACATGAGCGGTCTACATATAGGGGGATATAGCAGGCCTTACTAAACATTGTAGGCTTGGGGTCAGTTTTAGCCTCAGGGATATAGAGTCTTTTAATAATGAAATTTTTATCCACAGGCATTTAAGTCCAGCAAGGGGCATGCATGCGGCAGGTTGTGGTGGGCTGCTCTTGGATGTTGCTTCGGGAGTTGCCTACTGCTTCATGTCGTTGGTGTGCGTAAACTGGACCATCTCGAGGGCAACATGGCAGCTCAGAGACTATCTCTGTTGCTGTGCGGACACATGGATTTGGGCCTGTGTCCGTGGGAGTTTGCGCGTTCTCCCCGTGGTTGCGTGGGTTTCCTCCGGGTGCTCCGGTTTCCTCCCACATCCCAAAAATGTGCTTTTAGGCTGATTGATTGGGTAACAAATTGTCCCTATATTGGACCTCCCTGATCCTCGCACATTAGGCGTAGACTAAAATCATGAATAGGTCACTGAGGCAATGGGACGGCAGCGCGGGCTCGTTGGGCCGAAGGGCCTGTTCCCCGTGCTGTGTTGTTCTTTGTTCTTAATAAATGAAAGAAAACTGACTCTCCAACAAACATCTGCAAACAAAAGAAAATAATAACTGCAGCAAGGGCGTGAATTCAGTGTTGAGTCCAGAAAGCTGTTAATTGAAAGATAAGATACTGTTTTTTTCATCTTCATTGGAATATTATGGAGTCAGGTTAGTAATCCTGGCCAGGAGATTGGGATTTATCCCAGTCTCCACATCAGGATGTCGGATTCTTCAGTTATTTCAAACTCCAGCAGGTGGCAGCACAGGCCCAGGATTGGTGGCAACTTCCTCTTGTTTTACAACTCAATTCTACCATCGATGCCCTTCACCTCCATTCCCGCCTTCATTCACCATCCCATAATATTCTCAGCTGACAAAAAAAAAACCCCCGTTCCCATTGACAGAGCGAGGGGCCAGCAGTAAGGCGAAGGGCAGCATGTGGGGGGGGAGTCCTGGATGGTTCCAGTCTCCTCGGTGACCACATGTGCGGGAAGTGCTCCCAGCTGCAGAAACTCCAGGATCCGGAGCTGGAGCAGCGGCTGGAGACACTGTGGCAGATCCGGGAGGCTGGGAGTGACGTGGATAGAGAGGTGCTCACACCACAGCTCAAGGGACTAGAGGGAAGAAGGGAATGGGTGACCACCAGATGGTCCAGGAAGAAACAGGCAGGGAACGCAGGAGCCCCCTGGGGTCCCGCTCACTTACCGGTATTCCATTTCGGAAGCTGATGAGAGCGCTGCTACCTTGGGTGGAGTGCAGTCAGAGACAAGCTGCTGGTACCACGAGCGACCTGTCTGTACAGGGGGTAGAGGGAGAGCAATAGTAACAGAGGATTCATTGGTCAGGAGAGTGGATAGATGTTTCTGTGGCTGAAAACATGACTCCAGGATGGTGTGTAACCTCCCTGATGCCAGTGGATGGCTGCAGGGCATCCTGAGAGGAGAGGCTGATGAGTTAGAGGTCCTGGTTCACGCTGGTACCAACAATTTAGACAAAGTTAGCAATGAGGTCCTCCATCAAGAATTCAAGATAGACAGCAGATTAAAGAGCAGGATTTAGAACATAGAACACTACAGCACAAACAGACCCTTCGACCCACAAGTTGCGCCGATCATATCCATACCTACCCGGCCATAGAACTATCTATAACTCCCAATCCCATTAAATCCCATATACTCATCTTTTAAAAGACCCCAGCGAGTTCGCCTCCACCACCGACGATGGCAGCCGATTCCATTCACTCACCACCATCTGAGTGAAAAACTTACCCCTAACATCACCTCTGAACTTCCCTCCCCGCACCTTAAATCTGTGTCCTCTCGTAGCGACCATTTCAGCCCCTGGGAAATAGCCTCTGAGAGTCCACCCTATCTATTCCTCTCAACATTTTATAAACCTCTATCAGGTCACCTCTCAACCTTCGTCTCTCCAGGGAAAAGAGTCCCAGCTCCCTCAACCTATCCTCATAAGGTATGCCTCCCAATCCAGGCAACATCCTTGTAAATCTCCTCTGCACCCTCTCAATAGCTTCCACATCCTTCCTGTAGTGAGGCGACCAGAACTGCGCACAGTACTCCAAATGGGGTCTGACCAGGGTCTTATAAAGTTGCAGCATTATTTCCTGATTTCAATGATACCTCTAGATTACTCCTAGAGCCACATGCCAGTGAGAGTAGGGTAGGATAGGGCAGGTAAGTGTGTGGCTGAGGAACATAAGAACATAAGAAATAGGAGCAGGAGTAGGCCATCTAGCCCTTCGAGCCTGCCCCACCAATCAATAAGATCATGGCTGA
Source organism: Prionace glauca (assembly GCA_037974335.1). NCBI lineage: Eukaryota > Metazoa > Chordata > Chondrichthyes > Carcharhiniformes > Carcharhinidae > Prionace > Prionace glauca. The sequence goes on along the minus strand of CM075747.1, from coordinate 40,667,466 downwards.
TCTGTCGTGGCTCAGTTCCACCTTCCCGCCCTCTCCCCATAACCCTTAATCCCCTCTCTTATCAAGAACCCATCAACCCGCTTCATAAAAATATTTAGCGAGGCAGCCTCCACCACTTCAACGGGTAGAGAATTCCAGAGATTCACCACCCTTTGAGTGAAGAAGTTCCTCCTCAACTCCGTTCTAAAACACCCCCCCTTTATCTTGAGGCTGTGCCCCCTAGTCCTACTGTCTTTTTTGAGCGGGAAGAGTCTCTCCACCTCTATCCTATCCATCCCATTCATCATCTTATACGTCTCAATGAGATCTCCCCTCATTCTTCTAAACTCTAACGAGTACAAGCCTAGTTTATCCAGCCTCTCCTCATAGCTCAATCCCCTCAACTCCGGTATCAGTCTAGTAAACCTCCTCTGCACTCCCTCCAAGGCTAAAATATCCTTGTGCAGGTGCGGTGCCCAAAACTGCACACAGTACTCCAGCTGCGGCCTCACCAATGCCCTATACAGCTGCAGCAGGTGCAGAACTGGTGCAGGGATGCAGACAGAGGTGAACAAGATGGACGGGTTACACCTGAACTGGAGGGGGACTAATATACCGGTGGGGAGACTTGCTAAAGCTACTCGGGGGAGGTTTATTCAAGTCTGGCAGGGGGCAGGACACTAAAGAATAGTGAGATATAAGGGGACATTGAGGCTAATAGAGAATTTGAAGGGAGTAAGTTAAATAGACAAGGCAGATACATGCATGTCAGGAATGAGGGAAGACTGATGAATTAAACTGCATGAGGCCTGACAGGGATGGACTCAGGGCATGGGTGGGTACATGGGAAATGTTTACCGAAACGTGGCTGAGGGAGGGGCAGCTCAGTGTTCCCGGGGTGTAGATACTGTGGGAAGAATAGAAGGGGAGGAAAGAGGGAAGGGGGAGCTGTGTTTTTGATTTAGGAAAACATCACGTGACACAGGGGTTAGCACTGCTGCCTCACCGCGCCAGGGACCCAGGTTCAATTCCTGGCTCAGGTCACTGTGCGGAGTTTGCAATTTCTCCTCATGTCTGCGAGGGTTTCCTACAGTGCTTTGGTTTCATAGAAACCCTCCAGTACATAAAGAGGCCCTTCGGCCCATCGAGTCTGCAGCAACCACAATCCCACCCAGGCCCTACCCCCCTATATCCCTACATATTATACCCGCTAATCGCTCTAACCTACACATCCCTGGACACTAAGGGGCAATTTCTTAGCACGGCCAATCAACCTAACCCGCATATCTTCGGACTGTGGGAGGAAACCGGAGCACCCGGAGAAAACCCACGCAGACACGAGGAGAATGTGCAAACTCCACACAGACAGTGACCCGAGCCGGGAATCGAACCCCGGACCCTGGAGCTGTGAAGCAGCAGTGCTAACCCACTGTGTTACCGTGCTGTCCTGTTTCCTCATACAGTCTGAAAGACGTGCTGATTAGGTGAATTGGCCATGCTAAATGTACCCTCAGTGTACCCGAACAGGCACTGGAGTGTGGCGACTGGCAGATTTTCACAGTGACTTCATTGCAGTGTTAATGTAAGCCCACTTGTGACTAATAAATAAAAGTTTAACTTTTAACTTTGACATCAGTACTTAGAGAGGATATCCCTGAGGGATCATCCAGTGAGTCTATATGAGTGGAACTGAGAAATAAGAAGAGAGTAAGTGATGGGATTGTACTGCTCTAGTAGTCAACGGGAAATATATAGGCAGATCACAGAGAGCTCTGAGAATAATATTGCTGTAATTGTGGGGGATTTTAACTTTCCAAACATAGACTGGGACTGCCAGTGTTAAGGGTTTGGATGGGGAGGAATTTGTTAAATGTGTTCAGGAAAAGATTTCTCAATCAATGTGTAAGTGGCTGTACTAGAGAAGGGACAAAATTCCACCTCCTGTTGGGAATTAAAGCAGGGAAGTGATTGAAGTGTTAGCGGGGGAGCACTTTGGGACCAGTGACCATAATCATAGAACATTCCAGCGCAGTGCAGGCCCTTCGGCCCTCGATGTTGCGCCGACCAGTGGAACCAATCTAATGACCCTCTAACCTAAACTATTCCAATGTTATCCATGGAAAGTTAAAATCCCCCACAATTACAGCAATATTATTCTCAGAGCTCTCTGTGATCTGCCTATATATTTCCCGTTGACTACTAGAGCAGTACAATCCCATCACTTACTCTCTTCTTATTTCTCAGTTCCACTCATATAGACTCACTGGATGATCCCTCAGGGATATCCTCTCTAAGTACTGATGTCAAAGTTAAAAGTTAAACTTTTATTTATTAGTCACAAAGTGGGCTTACATTAACACTGCAATGAAGTCACTGTGAAAATCTGCCAGTCGCCACACTCCAGTGCCTGTTCGGCCTATCCACTGAAAATTTGAACGCCCTTAAAGTTGGCGAGTCCACAACTGCCGCGGGAAGGCATTCCACACCCTTCCTACCCTCTGAGTAAAGAATCCTGTTAGTTTGAAAATAGCTATGGAAAAGGATAGGTCTGGTTCACAGGTTAAAGTTCTACATTGGGGCAAGGCCAATTTTGATGACATTAGAATGGAAATTTCAAAAGCTGATTAGAGGGCGCTGTTCATTGGCAAAGGAGCGTCCGGCAAGTGAGAGGCTTCCAAAAGCTAAATAACAGGAGTTCAGGACCAATATGTCTGTGTTAGTGTGAAGGGTGAGGCTGGCAGGAGACGGGAACACTGGATGTCTGAAGATATCGAGGCTCTGGTCGATGAAAAGGAAGCATATTTCAGGAATAAGGCAGCTGGAGTTGAGTGGATCCCTCGAGGAGTATAGGGGGGGGTGTAGGAGGACCCTTCAAAGGGAAATCAGGAGGGAAAAAGAGGAACATGAGAGAGCTTTGGCAGATAAGATAAAGGAGAGAGGAATAGATAGGGTGGACTCTCAGAGGCTATTTCCCCGGGTTGAAATGGTCGCTACGAGAGGACACAGATTTAAGGTGCGGGGAGGGAAGTACAGAGGTGATGTTAGGGGTAAGTTTTTCACTCAGAGGGTAGTGAGTGATTGGAATCGGCTGCCGTCATCGGTGGTGGAGGCGAACTCGCTGGGGTCTTTTAAAAGACTTCTGGATGAGTATATGGGGTTTAATGGGATCGGGGGTTATAGATAGGTCTATAGATTGGTGGGGTTGATGCAATCGGCGCAACTCGAGGGCCGAAGGGCCTGTTTGTGCTGTAATGTTCTATGTTCTATGAGACTCCAAAGAGATTCTACAAGTAGATTAGGGGCAAATGAGTAACTTGGGAGAGAATAGGGCCCTTCAAAGGTCAACAAGGTCACCTATGTGTGGAGCCACAGGAGATGGGTGGGATCCTAAACAAATATTTCCCATCAATATTTATCGTGGAGAAAGACACGGAAGCTCGGGAATTCTGGGATGTAAATAGTGATGTCTTGAAAAGCGATGATATTATTGAAGGGGAGGTGCTGGAATCCTTAAAACGCAAAAAGGTAGATAAATCCCCAAGTGTATCCCAGGGCACTGTGAGAAGCTCGGTAAGAAATTGCAGGGCCCCTAGAACAGATATCTGTATCATCGACAGCCACAGGTCAGGGGCTGGAAGACTTGGGGGGAGGCAAATGTTTTAAGAAAGATGGCAGGGAAAGGCCAGGGAATTACAGAACAGTGAGCCTAATGTCAGTGGTGGGTAAGTTGTTGGAGGGGATTCTGAGAGACAGAATGTACGGGCATTTGGAAAGATAAGTTCTGATTAGGGAGAGTCGGCATGGCTTTCATAGAATCCCTACAGTACAGAAGGAGGCCATTCAGCCCATTGGGTCTGTACTGACTGCAATCCACCCAGGCCCTATTCCCGTAACCCCACACATTTACCCTGCTAATCCCCCTTTGCTCTGTGTGCGGGAAATCATGTCTTACAAATTTGATAGTGTATTTTGAAGGGGTGACCGAGAAACCAGATGAGGGCAGTGCAGTAAGCGTTGTCTACGCGGACTTTAGCAAAGCCTTTGACAAGGGCCCGCCTGGTATAGAACATAGAAAATAGAACATTACAGCGCAAACAGGCCCTTCGGCCCTCGAGTTGCGACGATCACATCAACCCCACCAATCTATAGACCTATCTATAACCCCCAATCCCATTAAACCCCATATACTCATCCAGATGTAAATCTCCTCCGCACCCTCTCAATAGCTTCTACGTCTTTCCTATAGTGAGGCGACCAGAACTGCGCACAGTACTCCAAATGAGGCCTGACAATATATATATATATATATACTGGTCAATAAGGTTTGATCTAGAGCAAACTAGCCAATTGGATACAAAATTGGCTTGACGGTAGGAGACAGAGGGTGGTGGTAGAGGGTTGTTTTTCAGACTAGAGGCCTATGGCCAGGGATTGGTGCAGGGTCCACTGCTGTTGGTCATTTATATAAATGATTTGAATGAGAATATAGGAGGCATGGTCAGTAATTCTTTGGAGAACATCAAAATCACTGGTGTAGTAAGAGAGTGAAAAATGTTATCTAAAACTACAACATAATCTTGATCAACTGGGCCAGTGGGCCGAGGAATGGCAGATAGAGTTTAATCCTGATAAATGCGAGATGTTGTAGGTCGGTAAGGCAACCCAGGGTAGGAGTAACACAGTAAACGGTCGGGCCCTGGGAGTGTTGTGGAACAGAGAGAGACCTAGGGGTGCAGGTACATATACCTTACAGGCAGACAAGAGTGATGAAGTGTGTGGCACGCTTCATCATAGAACATAGAACATTACAGCGCAGAACAGGCCCTTCGGCCCACGATGTTGCGCCAACCAGTTACAAAAGGGGCGGCACGGTAGCACAGTGGTTAGCACTGCTGCTTCACAGCTCCAGGGTCCTGGGTTCGATTCCCGGCTCGGGTCACTGCCTGTGTGGAGTTTGCACATTCTCCTCGTGTCTGCGTGGGTTTTCTCCGGGTGCTCCGGTTTCCTCCCACAGTCCAAAGATGTGCAGGTTAGGTTCATTGGCTATGCTAAAATTGCCCCTTAGTATCCTGGGATGTGTAGGTTAGAGGGATTAGCAGGTAAATGTGTAGGGATATGGGGATAGGGTCTGGGTGGGATTGTGTTCGGTGCAGACTCGATGGGCCGAAGGGCCTGTTTCTGCACTGTAGGGATCTATGGAAAAAACAATGACCCACTAGCCTATACCAATCCCTTTTCGTCCATAAACCTATCTACGGATCTCTTAAACGCCCCCAAACCAGAAGCATTTACAACTGCAGCAGGCAGGGCATTCCAATCCCTCACCACCCTCTGGGTAAAGAACCTACCTCTGACATCCGTCCTATAACTACCCCCCCTTAATTTAAAGCCATGCCCCCTCGTGCTAGCTTTCTCCATCCGAGGAAAAAGGCTATCACTGTCCACCCTATCTAAACCTCTAATCATCTTATATGTTTCAATAAGATCCCCTCTTAGCCGCCTTCTTTCCAACGAAAACAACCCCAAATCCCTCAGTCTCTCCTCATAGGACCTCCCCACCATACCAGGCAACATCCTAGTAAACCTCCTCTGCACCCTCTCCAAAGCCTCCACATCCTTCCTGTAATGTGGGGACCAGAACTGCACACAGTACTCCAAGTGCGGCCGTACCAGAGTTGTGTACAGTTGCAACATGACGCTGCGACTCCTAAATTCAATCCCCCTACCAATAAACGCCAAGACACCGTACGCCTTCTTAACAACCTTATCTACTTGATTCCCAACTTTCAGGGATCTATGTACACATACACCTAGATCCCTCTGCTCCTTCACACTATTCAAAGTCCTCCCGTTAGCCCTATACTCGACATATCTGTTGCTCCTACCGAAATGAATTACCTCACACTTCTCCGCATTAAACTCCATCCGCCACCTCTCGGCCCAGCTCTGCAACCTGTCTAAGTCTCCCTGCAGACTATGATATCATCATCATCATCAGTCAGAGCATTGAGTACAGGAGATGTTACGTTACAAGGCATTGGTAAGGTCACATTTTGGAGCACTGCATACTATTCTGGTCTGCTATACGAAGGATCTTATTAAACTGGAAAGGGTGCAAAAAGGATTTACAATGATGTTACTGAGATTGGAAGGTTTGAATTATAAGGGGAGGCTGGATAGGTTGGATTGTTTTCTCTGGAGTGTCGGAGGATGAGGGGTGTTCTTATAGAGGTTTATAAAACCATGAGGGGCTCAGATAAGGTGAATGGTCAAGGGCTTTTCCCCAGGGTAGGGAGAGGCCAAAACTAGAGGTGTAAGGTGAGAGAGGAAAGGACCTGAGGGGCAACTTCTTCACACAGAGGGTGGTGTGTGTGTGTGGAACGAGCTGCCAGAGGAGGTGACAGAGGCAGAGGTACAATTACAACATTTAAAAGACATTTGGACGGGTGCCTGGTAGGAAAGGTTTATGGGCCAAACGCAGGCAAACGGGACTAGTACAGTTTAGGAGACCTGGCTACAAAGAGAACAAAGAACAAAGAACAACACAGCACGGGAAACAGGCCCTTCGGCCCAACGAGCCCGTGCCGCCGTCCCATGGTCAGTGACCTATTCATGACTCTAGTCTATGCCTAATGTGTGAGGATCAGGGAGGTCCAATATAGGGACAATTTGTTACCCAATCAATCAGCCTAAAAGCACATTTTTGGGATGTGGGAGGAAACCGGAGCACCCGGAGGAAACCCACGCAACCACGGGGAGAACGCGCAAACTCCCACGGACACAGGCCCAAATCCATGTGTCCGCACAGCAACAGAGATAGCCTCTGAGCTGCCATGATGCCCTCGAGATGGTCCAGTTTACGCACACCAACGACATGAAGCAGTAGGCAACTCCCGAAGCAGCATCCAAGAGCAGCCCACCACAACCTGCCGCCCGCATGCCCCTTGCTGGACTTAAATGCCTGTGGACAAAAATTCATTATTAAAAGACTCTATATCCCTGAGGCTAAAACTGAACCCCAAGCCTACAATGTTTAGTAAGGCCTGCTATATCCCCCTATATGTAGACCGCTCATGTGGCTGTCCAAGTGACTCTTGAACAACCCTAGCGTGCCTGCTTCCACCACCTTACTCGGCAGTGCATTCCACACCCCCACTACCCTTTGTGTGAAAAACTGCCCTCTAATATTTGTCTTATATCTAGCCCCCCTCACCCTAAGCCCGTGACCCCTCGTTCTATCCATTTCTAATAGCGGAAAAAGCTTACCACCATTTACTCTATCTATCCCCTTCATAATCTTATAAACCTCTATTAGATCCCCCCTCAGCCGACGTCTCTCAAGGGAAAACAGCCCAAGTGCGTTCAATCTTTCCTCGTAAGACAGCCCTTCCATACCAGGCAACATCCTGGTAAATCTCCTCTGCACTCTCTCCAGGATCTCTACATCCTTCCGGTAGTACGGCGACCAGAACTGGACGCAGTACTCCAAGTGAGGCCTAACCAACGTTCTATACAACTGCAACATCAGACTCCTACTCTTATATTCTATACCCCTTCCTATGAAGGCTAACATACCATATGCTTTCCTCATGACATTCTGCACCTGCACTGACACCTTCAGGGACTTGTGTACCTGCACCCCCATCTCCTCCGTCTCCTGCTGGCAGTCTGAAAGGGCGGAATTTTACTGGCACCTTTTCCCGAGGTTTGTACGATGCCGCCCCAGGCCGATAGTGAACGTTGTTCTCTGAGCCTCACGCTCCCGGAATCGGGATGGAGTGCCGGTAAAATCCCGGCCAAGGAGTCTGTGAAGGGAAGACTGTTTGAGGTGATTGTTGAAGACTTGCTGAGTGGGTGCAGTGCAGATCTCCCACGTTTCATTCAGTCACAGCTAGCTGGCAAATTCCCACCTCCCCAAAGATGTGCGGGTTAGGTTCATTGGCTATGCTAAAATTGCCCCTTAGTGTCCTGGGATGTGTAGGTTAGAGGGATTAGCAGGTAAATGTATAGGGATATGGGGATAGGGTCCGGGTGGGATTGTGTTCGGTGCAGACTCGATGGGCCGAAGGGCCTGTTTCTGCACTGTAGGGTTCTATGTAGTATCCCCGTTGCTGACATACCTGACACCAGTTGCAGTTGGGTTCTCCGTGTGTTGTGATACAGTGGGCGAGGTTTTACCATTGCACGGTGCCCGGTTTCAGGCGTGAAGATTTGGTAAAGTTGGGCGTGAGGTGAACAGTGCGATCTGTGCCCGTTTCCACACTTTACCACTTTACCAAGGCCAAAAAATTGGCACCAACGGGAACCCACCCAAAACGGGCACTGAGTCAATTTGAATAAATCTGCCTGTATTGTAAATCCATTCAGCGAGCTCTATCCCCACTTTACCAACATGTCTGTCTTTATCACCATGTTCGCCCAATCTGGAATCAATCTGGAACAGGCCACAGAACCATAGAAAATTACAGCTCAGAAACAGGCCTTTTGGTCCTTCTTGTCTGTGCCGAACCTAGTCCCACCGACCTGCACTTGAACCCTCCACACCCCTCTCACCCATGAACTTAAGAACATAAGAAATAGGAGCAGGAGTGGGCCATCTAGCCCTTCGAGCCTGCCCCGCCATTCAATAAGATCATGGCTGATCTGAAGTGGATCAGTTCCACTTTCCCGCCCTCTCCCCATAACCCTTAATCCCCCTGTCTATCAGAAACCTATCTACCCGCGTCTTAAAAATATTTAGCGAGGCAGCCTCCACCACTTCAACGGGCAGAGAATTCCAGAGATTCACCAGCCTTTGAGTGAAGAAGTTCCTCCTCAACTCTGATCTAAACTGTCTTATTTGAGGAATCTGTCTAAGTTTTACTTAAATGTTAAAAGTGACCCCGCATTTATCCGGCAGCTCATTCCACACTCCCACCACTCTCTGTGTGAAGAATCTCCCCCTAATATTCCCTTTAAACTTTTCCCCCTTAACCCATGCCCTCTGGTTTTTTTCTCCCCTTGCCTCAGTGGAAAAAACCTGCTTGCGTTCACTCTATCTATACCCATCATAATCTTACACACCTCTATCAAATCTCCCCTCATTCTTCTACACTCCAGGGAATAAAGTCCTAATCTATTCAATCTCTCTCCGTAACTCAGCTTCTCAAGTCCCAGCAACATCCTTGTGAACCTTCCCTGCACTCTTTCAACCTTATTTACATCCTTCCTGTAGCTATGTGACCCAAACTGTACACAATACTCTAAATTCGGTCTCACCAATGCTTTATTTAACCTCACCATAACACTCCATAATACGCTCGATAAAAGTCCAACTCTGGCGCTCCATCAGTGAGGGTCAGTGAGGAGGAAGCTGCCAAATGGTGACACAGCTGTTGGGGTCAGGAGGACTCTGCGAGTGTGTGGGGTGGGGGTGGGGGGGGGGCTATTTCTCAGCATGGTGTCCAACGTCCGATTTGGAACACAGACCCGGGTGTCAGCAATGACCTCGGATCTTAGGGATGTTGCTGGATCCTAGTGCACTCAGCACTTTTCCAGCTAGGAGATGTACTGGAAGCCCATTGGGGTGGGGTTGGGGGGGGGGGGGGGAAGGGGGCTGCCAAAGACGGATCTGAAACTCTCCCAGTTTCAAGCCCACCGGCACTTAGACAAAAAGTGGTAAAATTGCGGCCAGTGGGTCAGCTCTCGGGAACGCTGTCCAGTGCACCGTGCTGTCCTGCCAGATCCCCATCAATCAGTGCAGGCTGGTAACTCACAGTCAGGATTCTCTACAGCAGAATGAGCGCAAAGACTCAACCACTTCCTGGTTCCCCCTCCCTCCCTCTACATCCTTCCCCCATCTAGATCATAGATCATAGAAACCCTACAGTGTAGAAAGAGGCCCTTCAGCCCATCGAGTCTGCACCAAACGCAATCCCACCCAGGCCCTACCCCCATATCCCTACATATTATACCCACTAATCCCTCTAACCTACACATCTCTGGACACTAAGAAAGAACAAAGAACAAAAACAGCCCAGAAACAGGCCCTTCGGCCCAACGAGCCCACGTCGCCATCTTAACACCACCAGACCCCCCTCCACCCATGACCCTTATCTAATGTTTTATGGTCATCCACATTGAGGGAAACTAATTTAGGGACAATTTATTACTGCCAGTCAGCCTAATAGACACTAAGGGGTAATTTCTTAGCAGGGCCAATCAACCTAACCCGCATATCTTTGGACTGTGGGAGGAAACCGGAGCACCCAGGGGCGGCACAGTAGCACAGTGGTTAGCACTGCTGCTTCACAGCTCCAGGGTCCTGGGTTCGATTCCCGGCTCGGGTCACTGTCTGTGTGGAGTTTGCACATTCTCCTCATGTCTGCGTGGGTTTTCTCCGGGTGCTCCGGTTTCCTCCCACAGTCCAAAGATGTGCGGGTTAGGTTCATTGGCCTTGCTAAGAAATTGCCCCTTAGTGTCCAGGGATGTAGGTTAGAGGGATTAGCAGGTAAAATGTGTAGGGATTTGGGGATAGGGTCTGGGTGGGATTGTGTTCGGTGCAGACTCGATGGGCCGAAGGGCCTGTTTCTGCACTGTAGGGTTCTATGCTTCTATGCTCTATGCTCTATGAAACCCACGCAGTCACGAGGAGAATGTGCAAACTCCACACAGACAGTGACCCGAGCCGGGAATCGAACCCAGGACCCTGGAGCTGTGAAGTAGCAGTGCTAACCCACTGTGCTACCGTACCAGAGCTCGCCCACAGCTCCGTCCTGGAGCTGGCCCTCGGTCCCAGCGTGGAGCTGGCCCTCGGTCCCAGTGCGGAGCTGGCCCTCGGTCCCAGTGCGGAGCTGGCCCCCAGCCCAGCGTGTAGCTGCCCTCGGTCCCAGTGCGGAGCTGGCCCTCGGTCCCAGCGTGGAGCTGGCCCTTGGTCCCAGCGTGGAGCTGGCCCTTGGTCCCAGCGCGGAGCTGGCCCTCGGTCCCAGTGTGGAGCTGGCCCTCGGTCCCAGTGCGGAGCTGGCCCTCGGTCCCAGTGCGGAGCTGGCCCTCAGTCCCAGCGTGGAGCTGGCCCTCGGTCCCAGCGTGGAGCTGGCCCTCGGTCCCAGCGCGGAGCTGGCCCTCGGTCCCAGTGTGGAGCTGGCCCCCAGCCTGAGTGTTATATTTACAGAATGAGCTGCAGATCTTGTTACTCAGTCTTTGAGCTGTCAACATGCAGCTAATGCCTCAGTCAGAGGCGAGCCTGTTGGAGTATTTCACCCTCACACTGGGCTGGGCACAGCTGTGATATTTCACCGTTTACAGGAGGATGGAACGGACAGTCTCCCCGAGGGCACTGAATGTCTCACGGCTCCTGCGGGTCAGATAATTATTTCTGTCTAATCATTTCTCCGTTGCCCCCCTCACCAGCTCCGCTCTATAAAAGGTGATCAGGATCTTCAGCCCAGTGGCTCATTGCCTGAAATAGCCAAAGCTCGCCGCTCTCACGGGTCTTTCTGGGAATGTTACTTGGGATCGGCTCCGTGTTCAGCCCACCTGAGGCCGGGAAATCGGAGAAACCAAAACCCAGCCTGGGAACTGGGCCTGAAATAAGCCCCACGAGCCCTTCACTTGCGCAGAGAGTGGGCTAGCAGCCGGGTGAGTACAGGTGCGGCACGATAGCACAGTGGGGTCAGCACCGCTGCTTAACAGCTCCAGGGTCCTGGGTTCGATTCCTGGCTCGGAGTCACTGTCTGCGTGGAGTTTGCACATTCTCCTCGTGTCTGCGTGGGTTTCCTCCAGGTGCTCCGGTTTCCTCCCACAGTCCAAAGATGTGCGGGTCAGGCCGTGCTAAGAAATTGCCCCTTATTATGCTGGGATTAGCGGGTATAATATGTCACCCTGTTTGTAACCCAGTATCAACTCATCCCGCATCCCCCAAGAGTCCCTATACCGCCCCCCCCCCCCCCCCCCCCCCCTCACTTCCAGTCACCCTTCTCTCTCAGGTTAATGTTGTGTTAATTATTATTGCCTCACAGTGGGGTCAACACTGCTGCTTCACAGCTCCAGGGTCCTGGGTTCGATTCCCGGCTCGGGTCACTGCCTGTGTGGAGTTTGCACATTCTCCTCGTGTCTGCGTGGGTTTTCTCCGGGTGCTCCGGTTTCCTCCCACAGTCCAAAGATGTGCGGGTTAGGTTCATTGGCTATGCTAAAAAATTGCCCCTTAGTGTCCTGGGATGTGTAGGTTAGAGGGATTAGCAGGTAAAATGTGTAGGGATATGGGGATAGGGTCTGGGTGGGATTGTGTTCGGTGCAGACTCGATGGGCCGAAGGGCCTGTTTCTGCACTGTAGGGTTTCTATGGTAGTGGATGCAGATTCGATAGAGACTTTTAAGAGGCGCCTTGACAGATACATAAATGCGATGGGAACAGAGGAATCCAGTCCCCGGAGGGGTTTTAATTCAGGTGGGCAGCCTCGGCACCGCAGGTTTGAAAAGCTGATGGGCCTGTTCCTGTGCTGTAATTCTCTTTGCTCTTTGCTCTACGTTCAGTGGAGAAAATGTCAAGCAACATTCTGGCTTCCCAGATTCCTCTCCCTTCCTCGCACTTAACGAATTGCAGGGAGGGATCCGGATGCTCCGAGCTCCATCTGGAATCGCCCCCCCCCCCGAGACTAACGGCTCCAAAAGACCCCTCGGAGGAAGCGGATGGAGGACCCTCCGAGGGGTCAGCTCACCATCCCACATGGCGTCACATCGGTGGGTCCAGCAAGGCGGGGGGGGGGGGGGGTGGGCTTCTGCGTCACTCTCTGGTGAACGCGACACGGCCAGTAACGGACATCAGGTGGAGGAGGGAATGCCCGATATGGAACCGGACATTTAACTGGGGTGGCTGGATGTTTTGTCGCTAGAAAAGCAGCAAAAAGAGGGGTGAGCCGAGAGGTCGATGGATGTCACAGACAAGCTGTGCTCAATGTGTGAGGATAGTGCGGTACGGGTGAGAATGACATACCCTGACAGCAGACCTCCTGGTCAGAGGAGCTAAAGAGAGAGATAGAGAAGTGTGGACTCAAGAGTTTGGGAATCCCGCAGTGAGTAACTCACCTCCCAACTTCCCAAATCCTGTCCACCATCTACACGTCAGGATGGAATATCCCCCACTCGCCTGGATGGGGGCAGCTCCAACAACACTCAAGAAACTTGACACCATCCAGGACAAAGCAGCCCCGCTTAACTGTTCCCCTTCCACAAACATTCACTCCCTCACCATCAGCACACCATGGTAACAGTGATATAAGAACATAAGAAATAGGAGCAGGAGTAGGCCATCTAGCCCTTCGAGCCTGCCCCGCCATTCAATAAGATCATGGCTGATCTGAAGTGGATCAGTTCCACTTTCCCGCTTTCTCCCCATAACCCTTAATTCCCTTGTCTACCAGAAACCTATCTACTCGTGACTTAAATATATTCACGAGGCAGCCTCCACCACTTCAACGGGCAGAGAATTCCAGAGATTCACCACCCTTTGAGTGAAGAAGTTCCTCCTCAACTCTGATCTAAACTGCCCCCCCTTTATCTTGAGGCTGTGCCCTCTAGTCCTGCTGTCCTTTCTAAGCGGGAAGAATCTCTCTACCTCTACCCTATCCATCCCCTTCATTATCTTATACGTCTCTATAAGATCCCCTCTCATCCTTCTAAACTCCGACGAGTACAGACCCAGTTCTATTCAGTCTCTCTTCACAATCCAACCCCCTCATCTCTGGTATCAGCCTAGTGCACAAAAGTCGTAGGTAGGAGAAGGATTGGAGTGAGGCCCTCACTGAGTGTTAAAATGGGCAGCGTGGGCTCGTCGGGCCGAAGGGCCTGTTTCCCGTGCTGTTCTTTGGAAAGTCAGTATGCACGGGGCTCGCTCACTCACTCCTCCTTGTATAATGAGGTCTCTGAGCAGCCTGGAGGCACATTAACCATTCCAGTAACTATTTGTGGACACAGATAATGTGAGCAATTAGTGGGATCTGGAGTGTCAGGAGACCTGTTCTTGAATGCTTGGGACTCACGTAACACGGGTTATTATAGAGACCCAATAGATATCTCAGGCTGCTCCCCAGCGAGCAGCAGTTGGCAGCGTAGAGCTGCCTTCGCAGTTTAATGGTGTTAACGCAGCTTGATTTAAAATTAGCCGCTGGAATCTGACAAGGGTAAAAGGCTGAGTTAGCGGAGATTTCCACTTAATGCAAAGTGAAGCTTCGGTCTGAATGCTGTCACTGCGTCCTGGCCTTGCCGAGGTGGAATGTCCGGGAGCGATGACTCCAGGACTGTGCGTGGCCTCCAAAATCCCCTCTCAATCCCCAAACACCCTTCCTAACAGCACTGTGTGTGTACCTACACCACTGCAAGTGGCTCAAGAAGGCAGCTCACCACCACTTTCTCCAGGGCAGTTAGAGATAGGCAGTAAACGCTGATCCAGCCAGCAACACCCACATTCTCTAAACTAAATTAAAGAAAAAAAGATGAGACCGTCACGTGCTCACTGTGTAATAACGGGGAACCAGGAAATGGAGAAGATCCCACTGGAAATGGCCGAAAATTCTGGCCTTTCGTCAGTCTTCAGGGTGGAAGATAGTAACAGCATTCCAAAAATACTAAATAATCACGGGGCAAACGAGGGATGGGGGTGGGAATAAGTACAATAACCATCACTGGGGAAAATAATGGGGCAAAAGGTCAGTAAATCCCCTCAATCTGATGGGTTTGCATCCCGGGATATTAAAGGGAATAGTTACAGAGGTAAGCAGGTACACTGTTAGTGTTTTCCAAGAATTGAGGTAGAGAGATTCTTCCCGCTTAGAAAGGACAGCAGGACTAAAGGGCACAGCCTCAAAGGGGCTTTTTCTGAATGGAGGTCAGTCGCCAGTGGGGTGCCCCAGGGATCTGTTCTGGGACCCTTGCTGTTTGTCATTTTCATAAATGACCTGGATGAGGAAGTGGAGGGATGGGTAAGTAAGTTCGCTGATGACACTAAGGTCGGTGGTGTTGTGGATGGTCTGGGAGGATGTCAAAAGTTGCAGCAGGACATAGATAGGATGCAGGACTGGGCGGAAAAGTGGCAGATGGACTTCAACGCGGATAAATGCGTAGTCGTCCATTTTGGCAGAACCAACGGGATGAACGAGTACACTATCAAGGGCAGAAGTCTGAGTAGTGTTGAAGAGCTAGGGGTCCGGGTCCACAGGACTCTTAAATCGGCCTCGCAGGTGGAGGAGGTAGTCAAGAAGGCGTATGGTGTACTGGCCTTCATTAATCGAGGGATTGAGTTTAGGAGTCGGGAGGTAATGCTGCAACTTTATAAGACCCTTGTCAGGCCTCATTTAGAGTATTGTGCACAGTTCTGGTCGCCTCACTATAGGAAAGATGTAGAAGCTATTGAGAGGGTACAGAGGAGATTTACAAGGATGTTGCCTGGACTGGGAGGCATGCCTTATGAAGATAGGTTGAGGGAGCTGGGACTCTTTTCCCTGGAGAGACGAAGGTTGAGAGGCGACCTGATAGAAGTTTACAAAATGTTGAGAGGAATAGATAGGGTGGACTCTCAGAGGCTATTTCCCCGGGTTGAAATGGTCGCTACGAGAGGACACAGATTTAAGGTGCGGGGAGGGAAGTACAGAGGTGATGTTAGGGGTAAGTTTTTCACTCAGAGGGTGGTGAGTGAATGGAATCGGCTGCCGTCATCGGTGGTGGAGGTGAACTCGCTGGGGTCTTTTAAAAGACTTCTGGATGAGTATATGGGGTTTAATGGGATTGGGGGTTATAGATAGGTCTATAGATTGGTGGGGTTGATGTGATCGGCGCAACCCGTGGGCCGAAGGGCCTGTTTGTGCTGTAATGTTCTATGTTCTATGTAAGTTTCTCGCTCTCTCACGAGAAAGTGCAGCAAGAAATCCTTTCAAACACTGATACGGTTAATGAGACAGTACACTCTCTGGTGTTGCAACCGTCCAGGATAGAGAATGAAGAGTTATTCAAAATCTGATTCAGAAGCTGAGAAATGACACCATCGTTTGAGATTCAGAGGAAAAATGCAAGTGAAAACCAACCAAAGCCAGCAAAAAAGCTGGAGTCAATCATTAAAACAATCTGATTCCAATACTGTATCGTGATCTTCCGGGGAAGAGGGGAGAAAGAGGTAGCGGGAAAGAAAGTGGGGGTCGAGAGAGGTACAGACAAGCTGGAGAGGAAGTCAGAGGCACCCAAACTGGTGGGAGTGGGAGGATGGGGGAGAGACACTCGAACTGGGAAAAGGAGAGACAGAGAGACATAAACTGAGGGAGAGAGGAAACCATGAATGTGGTGGGGCGGGGGAGGTGGGGAGAGGGAGACACAAGACCTGGGGAGGGAAACAGAGACACACAAACTGGGGCAGGAGAGCTGCAAGCTGTACTCCATTGTGTTTCTAGGTGTTTGTCTGTTTGTGGTGTCTCTCCCTGGATCTGCTCTTCACTGGGGAGAGAGTGAGTAGCCAAAGTGTTGAACTGAATTTAGCTTTGATGTATTTTTATAACGCGTATTGTTAAAAAGTTTGAATTAAATTTTTAAGCAATATTTTAAGTTATTTTTGTTCTTGATATTTGGAATTTCTGATTTTCACACCAATAGAATCAGCTCAGGAATCTTCATTTAAATATTACTCATCCTTAATCTTTTGAATTTTCTGTTATTTCTTTGATTCAGATATTATTTATTCATCGCACTATAAAACAGGAAGTCTAATAATGTACTGGAGAAGGTCTATGATCCTGAGACGCTCAACTGAGATCAATGGAGTTAAATTCAATGTCATATGATCAAATGCCATGTGATTAAGCACCACATGATCAATGTCATGTGATTGAATGTATTGCGATCAAATGTCGTGTGGTCAGATCTCCCAGGATTTATCAAAGTGGAGCTGGAAAGATTAACCTGTCACATCTCTGCCTGAGGCTTGTGTTTAATGAGTGGGGCTGATCCTCTCTAGAACATAGAACATAGAACATTACAGCGCAGAACAGGCCCTTCGGCCCACGATGTTGCGCCGACCAGTTACAAAACAATGACCCACTAGCCTAAACCAATCCCTTTTCATCCATAAACCTATCCACAGATCTCTTAAACGCCCCCAAACTAGGTGCATTTACAACTGCAGCTGGCAGGGCATTCCAGTCCCTCACCACCCTCTGGGTAAAGAACCTACCCCTGACATCAGTCCTATAACTACCCCCCCTTAATTTAAAGTCGTGCCCTCTCGTGCTAGCTTTCTCCATCCTAGGAAAAAGGCTATCACTATCTACCCTGTCTAAACCTCTAATCATCTTATATGTTTCAATGAGGTCCCCTCTTTCCAGCGAAAACAACCCCAAATCTCTCAGTCTCTCCTCATAGGACCTCCCCTCCATACCAGGCAACATCCTGATAAACCTCCTCTGCACCCTCTCCAAAGCCGCTACATCCTTTCTGTAATGTGGGGACCAGAACTGCACACAAAACTCCAAGTGCGGCCGCACCAGAGTTGTGTACAGTTGCATCATGACGCTGCGACTCCTAAATTCATTCCCCCTACCAATAAACGCCAAGACACCGTATGCCTTCTTAACAACCTTATCTACTTGATTCCCAACTTTCAGGGATCTATGTACACATACACCTAGATCCCTCTGTTCCTCCACACTATTCAAAGTCCTCCCGTTAGCCCTATACTCAACACATCTGTTATTCCTACCGAAATGAATTACCTCACACTTCTCCACATTAAACTCCATCCGCCACCTCGCAGCCCAGCTCTGCAACCTTTCTAAGTTACCCTGCAAACTATGACACCCTTCCTCACAATCTACCACACCTCCGACTTTGGTGTCATCAGCAAACTTACTAATCCATCCAACTATACCCTCATCCAGATCATTAATAAAAATTACAAACAGCAGTGGCCCCAAAACAGATCCCTGAGGCACACCACTCGTAACCGAACTCCATGACGAATATTTACCATCAACCACCACCCTCTGTCTCCTACCTGCTAGCCAATTCCTGATCCAATTACCTAGATCACCCCAATCCCATACATCTGCATTTTCTGCAGAAGCCTACCATGGTGAACCTTATCAAACGCCTTGCTAAAATCCATATACACCACATCAACTGCCTTACCCCTATCCACCTCTTTGGTCACTTTCTCAAAGAACTCGATAAGGTTAGTAAGGCATGACCTACCCGCTACAAAACCATGCTGACTGTCTCTAATCAACTCATTACTCTCCAAATAACTATAAATCCTGTCTCTAATAATCCTTTCCAAAACCTTACCCACCACAGAAGTAAGACTCACCGGTCTATAATTCCCAGGGAAGTCTCTTCTCCCCTTCTTAAACAATGGGACAACATTTGCTGTCCTCCAATCTTCCGGTACTATACCAGAGACCAATGACGACCTGAAGATCAGAGCCAGAGGCTTCGCAATCACCTCTCTTGCCTCCCAAAGAATCCTAGGGTAAATCCCATCCGGACCAGGGGACTTATCTATTTTCAAACCCTCTAAAATATCCAGCACATCCCCCGTATCAACTGCAATACTATCTATTTCACACCCCTGCACCCCAGTGTCCTCCTCAGCTACATTCCTGTCCCCCTTGCGTGAACACCGAAGAGAAATATTGGTTCAACGCCTCTCCAATCTCCTCCGGTTCCACACACAACTTCCCTCTACTGTCTGTAACTGGCCCTAATCTTGCCCTAACCAGCCTTCTGTTCTTGACATACCTGTAAAACGCCTTCGGGTTCTCCTTAATCCTATCAGCCAAAGTCATCTGCGGTTGATGAGTGTCTAATCTTTATTTGTGATTTATATCTGTGATCTGTGCCAGCGGCTCTTGGCCAGAGTCAAATACTCGGGAGAGAATAAACAGAAATGTCTTTTATTGGATTTAATTTGTGGTAAAAACTCATAGAGATTAAAATACAAGTTACTGGACAATGAAAGATGGGTTGAGTGTGTTGGAAGATATCCACATTGACACTGTAAGAGCAGATTGATCTCAGTGCTAACAGCAGGGTAGTGCCTCTTCCAAACACCGCATCTGCTGAATAGCTGAGTGACCTCAGTGTGGAACCGGGGAAGACCGTTGATGTGAAGGTTGGACTGCCCATGGTTCATTGTCAATGGCACTGCTCACACTCTGTAACAATAAGAAAATGAGTAGCAGTTACACGGGTACTACCACAAAACTATACCACACATGCAATAGACCTAGAGTTAAACAGCATGTACAGCAGAGAAGCAAAGGTAGACCATTCAGCCCATCCACTCCATGGTGGTGTTCATAGCTCACATGAGCCTCTTTCCACCTCACTCTCCCTGATGTGGAGATGCTGGCATTGGACTGGGGTGGGCACAGTAAGAAGTCTCACAACACCAGGTTAAAGTCCAACAGTTTTATTTGGTAGCACGAGCTTTTGGAGCGCTGCCCATTCATTAGGCGAGTGGAGAGTTGGATTCACAAGCAGGGTATATATAGATACATACCCAATTGCTGGAATGTTAATTGTTGTTAATCATTGGAATGATAATGGTTGGAATGCGTGTCTTAACAGCTAATCAAGTCTTTACAGGTACAGAAAATGCGAATGGAGAGAGGGTTAAGCACAGTTTAAAGAGATGTGTATTGTCTCCAGTCAGGACAGTTAGTGAGATTTTGCAAACCCAGGCCAGATGATGGGATTACAGATAGTGCGACATGAACCCAAGATCCCTGTTGAGACCGTCCTCATGTGTGCGGAACTCGGCTATCAGTTTCTGCTCAGCGACTCTGCGCTGTCGTGTGTTGTGAAGGCCGCCTTGGAGAATGCTTACCTGAAGATCAGATACTGAATGCCCGTGACTGCTGAGGTTTTCCCCAACAGGAAGGGAACACTCCTGCCTGGTGATTTTTGAACGATGTTCATTCATCTATAATCATAGCATCTGCATGATCTCACCAATGTATCGTGCAGCAGGAAAGAATGTCCTAAGGTACATTGTTGAGATCATGCAGACACTATGATAATAGATGAATGAACATTGTTCAAAAATCACCAGGCAGGAGTGTTCCCTTCGTGTTGGCGAACACTTCAGCAGTCATGGGCATTCAGTATCTGATCTTCGGGTAAGTGTTCTCCAAGGCGGCCTTCACGACACACGACAACACAGAATCACCAAGCAGAAACTGATAGCCAAGTTTTGCACACATGAGGATGGCCTCAACTGGGATCTGGGTTCACAATGCACTCCTTACAACTCCCACAATTTGCCTGGGTTCGCAAAATCTCACTAACTGTCCGAGCTGGAGACAATTTACACCTCTTTAACCTGTGCATAACCCTCTCTGCACTTGCGTTGTCTGCACCCATCACCAGGTAATCAAGTCTTAAGACTCAGATTCCAAACATTCTCTAGTAATTGAGTCTGTCCTGTTTGTGAACCCAACTCCCCACTCACCTGAGGAAACTCATGCCAAATAAACCTGTTGAACTTTAACCTGGTGTTGTGAGACTTCTCACAATCACAATGGGCTGAGTGGCCTCTTTCTGCACTGCAAGTATTTCTACATTTACTAATTTTTGAAAATACTTTGAGGAGGAATGTGGGGAGGGAGCAGGTGAGTGGAAGTACTTGGGTTGTTCCTTAGGAGAGCCAGCACAGACAGACAAGGATGGTCTTCTGTGCTTGTGGCTGTTCTAGGATTCTAGTCTATTCTATAACAGGCACGAGGGAAAGGAAGAGTTCATATAGCTTTGGGTAAAGACAGGATCAGAGCTAATAGCAGTGGGTGGGAATTGTTAGCAGATACAGGATATAGCAGTGGGGAATTCAGAGAGACAGAGACAGACTGGGCTTGTTTGGGCTGTTTGATGCCACATGTTGCAATGAAAAGATCCAATCTGCCTCGACATCAGCTTCAGGCCCAGGGGACAACAGGAAGGAACGTTCCGGCAAAAGGCCTGTTAGTGGAACCAATCTATGCTGAGCACTGTGAGTGGCAAAGGGCTGAATTCACAACACTTGCAGCCTTTGGAGCTGAACATTGTGTGGAACGCGCTACCGAGTAGGGTGGTGGAGGCAGGAACATTGGACTCGTTTAAGATGCAGTTAGATAGGCACATGAGTGAAATGAGAATGGAGGGATATGGTAGGGGCTATTAAATAGGGTTAAACCTCGGGAGACACTGGAAAGGCAGGCTGTAAGATTAATATTTTTGTCTTTATTCCACAGGTGGAGGTCCACCTCGTGTCAAACGAGGGGCATTCACACGGCGGGTCGTGCCTGGGCTGCTCTTGGAAGTTCCAGGAGTGGCCTAGAACTTCATGTCGGTGTGTGTGCTTGATCCTGGACCGGTAGATGGGCGCCGCAACAGCTCAGTGACTAGCACTGCTGGCTGTGCAGGCACATGGATTTGGGCCTGTGTCTGTGGGAGTTTGCGCATTCTCCCTGTGGTTGCGTGGGTTTCCTCCGGGCGCTCCGGTTTCCTCCCACACCCCAAAAATGTGCTCTCAAGCTAATCGGTTTTTACCAAATTGACACTATTTCTTCCCTGAATCTGACTGAGTAGGGTTCCATTCATAGATATGCAGGGTAGAATAGGCATAGGGTGATGTGGCGGCGCGGGCTCGTTGGGCCGAAGGGCCTGTTTCCCGTGCTGGGTTGTTCTTTGTTCTAACACCGTTAGCTCCAGGCCAGCACCACGAGCTGCACTGATGGCAGGGATCACTCCTCTCTGACCTGAGTGAGATGTCAGAACTCCAGCTGTCCTTTATCAGAGGCAGGAGACTACGCATCAAAACATCGAATCTCTACGGTGCAGAAAGAGGCCATTCGGCCCATTGCATCGACAATAATCCCACCTAGACTCTATCCCTGTAACCCTAAGTATTTACCTCACTAATACCCCTAAGGGGCAATTTAGCACAACCAATCAACCTAACCCACACGTCTTTGGAGTGCAGGAGGAAACTGGAGCACCCGGAGGAAACCCACTCAGACATGGGGAGAACATGCAAACTCCACACAGACAGTGACCCAAGCCAAGAATTGGACCCCGGTCCCTGGTGCTGTGAGGCAACTGTGCTAACCACTGTGCCAAGATTGGATGCAGTACCAGGCAGTGATCAGACTACTTATAAACTCCAGTGTCCAATATAAATCCCGATGTCTGGCCACCCAACTCAGAGCATTGTGAAACTTTGTCATGTCCTATCCCAGAGGGTTGTGAATGTTGAGTATCTGTTAAAGGCAGGTTTGATCAGCAAATTTGCTGATCACACTAAGATGGTTGGATTGGCGGGTACTGAGGAGCAGTGCCTGGCAATGCAACAGGACATAGACAGGCTGGTAGATTGGGCGGATAGATGGCAAATGGAATTTAATCCGGAGAAATGCGAGGTGATGCACTTTGGCGGAATAATGTGGAGGGGAGTTATACGATAAAAGGTAGAACTATCCGGAGTATAGATACGCAGAGAGACCTGGGGGTGCAAGTGCACAAGCCCCTGAAGGTGTCGGTGCAGGTGCAGAATGTCATGAGGAAAGCGTATGGCATGTTAGCCTTCATAGGAAGGGGTATAGAATATAAGAGTAGGAGTCTGATGTTGCAGTTGTATAGAACGTTGGTTAGGCCTCACCTGGAGTACTGCGTCCAGTTCTGGTCGCCGTACTACCGGAAGGATGTAGAGATCCTGGAGAGAGTGCAGAGGAGATTTACCAGGATGTTGCCTGGTATGGAAGGGCTGTCTTACGAGGAAAGATTGAACGAACTTGGGCTGTTTTCCCTTGAGAGACGTCGGCTGAGGGGGGATCTAATAGAGGTTTATAAGATTATGAAAGGGATAGATAAAGTAAATGGTGGTAAGCTTTTTCCACTATTAGAAATGGATAGAATGAGGGGTCACGGGCTTAGGGTGAGGGTGGCTAGATATAAGACAAATATTAGAGGGCAGTTTTTCACGCAAAGGGTAGTGGGGGTGTGGAATGCACTGCCGAGTAAGGTGGTGGAAGCAGGCACGCTAGGGTTGTTTAAGAGTCACTTAGACAACCACATGAGCGGTCTACATATAGGGGGATATAGCAGGCCTTACTGAACATTGTAGGCTTGGGATTCTGTTTTTGCCTCAGGGATGTAGACACTTCGCCTGTTTAATAATGAATTTTTTGTCTCCACAGGCATTTAAGTCCACCTTGTTGACCAGCAAGGGGCAAGCATGCGGCAGGTTGTAGTGGGCTGCTCTTGGATGTTGCTTCGGGAGTTGCCTATTGCTTCATGTTGTTAGTGTGCTTAAACTGGACCATCTCGAGGGCAACATGACAGCTCAGAGACTATCTCTGTTCTGTGCGGACACATGGATTTGGGTCTGTGTCCGTGGGAGTTTGCGCGTTCTCCCCGTGGTTGTGTGGGTTTCCTCTGGGTGCTCCGGTTTCCTCCCACATCCCAAAAATGTGCTTTTAGGCTGATTGATTGGGTAACAAATTGTCCCTATATTGGACCTCCCTGATCCTCGCACATTAGGCGTAGACTAAAATCATGAATAGGTCACTGAGACAATGGGACGGCGGCGCGGACTCGTTGGGCCGAAGGGCCTGTTTCCCGTGCTGTGTTGTTCTTTGTTCTTTGATAGATTTATGGATACTCAGGGAATTAAGAGATATGGAGAGAGCACAGGACAGTGAGATTGAGGTTAAAGAGCAGCCAATATTCTTACTGAACGGCCAAACCAGAAGGAGCTATTGCTACTCCGACTCCTGAAATTCTAATATTTATTTAGATTTTATGTTTCTGCTACAGCTGATCTGTTTTTACTGAGTCTGTGTCTCAGTCTCACTGAGTCAGTCGCGGGATTTAAAGGTGAAAAGCTTTTGGGATTGAATCAGCTGGGACAAGAGTTAACTCACCAGTTCTTCTCATCCTGATAAGATATGCTTCGCAAAAGCTGCAAATACAAAACAAAGTATCATTGCCATTGGGTTCACATCATTCCTTGCTTCGAGCTCACCACTGTCTGTCTCCCACAATGACCACACTTTGCTTGACGAGATGATAAATATAAAAAAAAACACATTCTTTAACTCTGTCAAAATGTAAATGATATATTTCTATAAGGAGAGAGAAACAGAGTTAATGTTTGGATCTTCCTCAGTATTAATGACAGGGAGAAACTTGCCTTGTGGTTCCGAGTCAGGAACTGCCTATTCGGTTTAGTTTTAAAGTTTATCAGTTACAAGTAAGCTTACATTAACACTGCAATGTGAAAATCCCTCAGTTGTTCGGGTAAACTGAGGGAGAACTTAGCACGCCCGATGCACCTAACCAGCACATCTTTCAGACTGTGGGAGGAAACTGGAGGAAATGGGGAGAAGGTGCAGACTTGCACAGACAGTGATCCAAGCCGGGGATTGAGCCCGGGTCCTTGGCGCTGTGAGGCAGCAGTGCTAACCACTGTGCTGCCCTGCCACCCCTCGCTCCATAGAAGCTGATAGGCCTGCTGAGTTCCTCCAGCATTTTCTGTTCTTGTTTTAGATTCCTGTATCAGCAGTATTTTGCTCATTTATAACTGAGACACACTGGGATCTATATAATATTTCTAGGTTTTGGAGATTGTTCTGTTTTTTGCTTTACAATATTGTCATTGTCGGTTAAACCATCGTTCAGCATTCAGTTCCACACAAAACATCTCTGCTTTCTATACAATATTACATACATTGGAGTCCAAACATTCTTGTATTTTTGTACCTTTGGAGTCTTTTCAACACAAACCCAGTCTTTCTGAATTCAGCACAACACAAAATGTTTGCAGGGACTCGAGCGTATAATACTTGGAGAGAGAGAGACAGAGTGTGGGGTGGGGAGAGGGGGATAGAGTGTGGGGTGGGGAGAGGGGGATAGAGTGTGAGCTGGGGAGAGGGGGATAGAGTGTGGGGTGGGGAGAGGGGGATAGAGTGTGAGCTGGGGAGAGGGGGATAGAGTGTGAGCTGGGGAGAGGGGGATAGAGTGTGAGCTGGGGAGAGGGGGATAGAGTGTGAGCTGGGGAGAGGGGGATAGAGTGTGAGCTGGGGAGAGGGGGATAGAGTGTGAGCTGGGGAGAGGGGGACAGAGTGTGAGCTGGGGAGAGGGGGACAGAGTGTGAGCTGGGGAGAGGGGGACAGAGTGTGAGCTGGGGAGAGGGGGATAGAGTGTGAGCTGGGGAGAGGGGGATAGAGTGTGAGCTGGGGAGAGGGGGATAGAGTGTGAGCTGGGGAGAGGGGGATAGAGTGTGAGCTGGGGAGAGGGGGATAGAGTGTGAGCTGGGGAGAGGGGGATAGAGTGTGAGCTGGGGAGAGGGGGATAGAGTGTGAGCTGGGGAGAGGGGGATAGAGTGTGAGCTGGGGAGAGGGGATAGAGTGTGAGCTGGGGAGAGGGGGACAGAGTGTGAGCTGGGGAGAACTGGAGTGAGGGACAGAGGTTTTTCTCTCTGGTGTTTGGGGAGGTGTTCACCAGCTCTCACCCTGGTCCTGACTCTTTGCCCTCGCCACGCCTGCTGTGATCTCCCCTGCCCGAGGAGGGCGTTCGACCCTAACACTCACTTTCACAGCTGGTGCCAAACAATTTGCCATAATCCCGACCCCCCCCCCCCCACACACAGTGCCACCTGGGCTATTCCTTGTTGGGCTGGAGGCCGGTTTGTATGAGATTACCTGGATTTCGGCCTGATTAGCCAGTTTGGCACGCAATCATCCCTCCTCCCAGAGTGCTCCTTACTCCAGTGGGATGTCACACTGCCACGAATCAATACTAGTCTCAGCTGGCATCCACCGGGTGCAAGGGCTACACTTGAGGGGCTTGGATGCTATAGAAGCTCCGAGTTGGCAGGGGCATGGCTGGGCTTTGCGCATAGGCAGTGCCCACTTGGCCCTGCCCACCAGGCACACCAGCACTGCTAGTCGGGCACAGCCAGTGTGCCAGGGCAGTGCCATGGGGGTGGGCTCTGAGTAGGGGCTTTGACGGGGAGGAGGGGCTATGCAGGGGTGGATCATATCAGAGGTAAATGATAGGAGACCCATCGGGAGGACCCCAATGCCCCGATGCTGGTGAGGGGGTGGTGGAACTTGTCACTGATCGGTGGGGGGGGGGTGGTCCTAATATCTATGGGGGGAGGGAGGGGGTCTCCCAGTGCACTGGGAGATAGGACGCCCTTGTGAAACAGCACCCAAGTGCTCTGTAGCTGGGCGCACTGGTATATTTAGGCTCTGCATCCACCCCCCCCCCCCCCCCCCCCCCCAGCCCCCCCCCAGCCCCACCTGCCCACCAACATTGGCTCAAAACCGTCCAAAAAGTGGCTTTGTTCGGGAAGATTGCAGTCTGGAGTGAGCCTGAGAGACTGACGTGTATGAGTCTGGTATTCTCGCTGTGATGACACCCTGTTGTTTTTTGGGAGAATTCTGCCCCAGTCTCACCTTCATAATTGATGCATCCATTGGAATCCTCATGACCTGTTATTAGCTGCTCAACTTCATTCTCTGTCATCTTCTCACCTAATGAATAACACACTCATTGAGGATTCCAGGCAGTGCAATTCAGGGAATTAATCGACTGACATATTCCAGCTAGAATAACAAAGTCATGAATCTGCTCAGATTAGAAAGATTTAAATGTCCCACAATGGAACCAAATCGAAATAAGATACAACCTGGAATCTAACTGAAGGATTTGGGGGTTGGTCCGTGTATAGAATAATAACAGATAACCAGGAGTGAGTCTGACTGGAACCTACTCAAGGATTCAAAGAGTTTATACTCAGAATAATTAGTGGGCGGCACGGTAGCACAGTGGGTTAGCACTGCTGCTTCACAGCTCCAGGGACCCGGGTTCGATTCCCGGCTCGGGTCACTGTCTGTGTGGAGTTTGCACATTCTCCTCGTGTCTGCGTGGGTTTCCTCCGGGTGCTCCGGTTTCCTCCCACAGTCCAAAGATGTGCGGGTTAGGTTGATTGGCCGTGCTAAGAAATTGCCCCTTAGTGTCCAGGGATGTGTAGGTTAGAGGGATTAGTGGGTAAAATGTGTAGGGATAGGGGGGTAGGACCTGGATGGGATTGTGGTCAGTGCAGACTCGATGGGCTGAAGGGCCTCTTTCTGCACTGTAGGGTTCTATGATTAGTAACAGAAAAACAGGACCTCTCGATTGTAATCTCTGGATTACTCCCAGTGCCACGTACTAGCGAGCACAGAAATCGGAGGATAGTGCAGATGAATGCGTGCATAGGAGTTGGTGCAGGTTTTGTGAGAGAGCAGCCAGTCTTGGGGAGGTCAGACCTTTGCCAGTTGGATATATTTATTTGATAAAGCCTCCCCGAGTCCCACAGCATCCCGAGTTGGAAATATATGGGCTGTTGCTGAGTGAAAATCCAGGAACTCCCTCTAACCTCGTTGTGACTGCAGCGATTCAAGAAGGCAGCTCAGTTACATCGAGGGCAGTTAGGGATGGGGAATAAGCAGTGGCCTCACCAGTGACATTGACACCTCAGGGGACAGTAAGGGAATGGGAAGCCGTTGCTAAACTAAGCAGTGACTTCTGCATCCCATGAATTAATAAACTGGGTGGCACGGTAGCACAGTGGGTTAGCACTGCTGCTTCACAGCTCCAGGTCCTGGGTTCGATTCCTGGCTCGGGTCACTGTTTGTGTGGAGTTTGCACATTCTCCTCGTGTCTGCGTGGGTTTCCTCCCACAGTCCAAAGATGTGCGGGTCAGGTTGATTGGTTGTGCTAAGAAATTGCCCCTTAGTGTCCAGGGTTGTGTAGGTTAGAGGGATTAACATAGAACATAGAACATAGAACATTACAGCGCAGAACAGGCCCTTCGGCCCACGATGTTGCGCCAACCAGTTACAAAACAATGACCCACTAGCCTAAACCAATCCCTTTTCATCCATAAACCTATCCACAGATCTCTTAAATGCCCCCAAACTAGGTGCATTTACAACTGCAGCTGGCAGGGCATTCCAGTCCCTCACCACCCTCTGGGTAAAGAACCTACCCCTGACATCTGTCCTATAACTACCCCCCTTTAATTTAAAATCGTGCCCCCTCGTGCTAGCTTTCTCCATCCTAGGAAAAAGGCTATCACTATCTACCCTGTCTAAACCTCTAATCATCTTATATGTTTCAATGAGATCCCCTCTTAGCCGCCTTCTTTCCAGCGAAAACAACCCCAAATCTCTCAATCTCTCCTCATAGGATCTCCCCTCCATACCAGGCAACATCCTGGTAAACCTCCTCTGCACCCTCTCCAAAGCCTCTACATCCTTCCTGTAATGTGGGGACCAGAACTGCACACAAAACTCCAAGTGCGGCCGCACCAGAGATGTGTACAGTTGCATCATGACGCTGCGACTCCTAAATTCAATCCCCCTACCAATAAACGCCAAGACTCCGTATGCCTTCTTAACAACCTTATCTACTTGATTCCCAACTTTCAGGGATCTATTTACACATACACCTAGATCCCTCTGCTCCTCCACACTATTCAAAGTCCTCCCGTTAGCCCTATACTCAACACATCTGTTATTCCTACCGAAATGAATTACCTCACACTTCTCCACATTAAACTCCATTCGCCACCTCTCAGCCCAGCTCTGCAACCTTTCTAAGTCATCCTGCAAACTATGACACCCTTCCTCACAATCTACCACACCTCCGACTTTGGTGTCATCAGCAAACTTACTAATCCACCCAACTATACCCTCATCCAGATCATTAATAAAAATTACAAACAGCAGTGGCCCTAAAACAGATCCCTGAGGCACACCACTCGTAACCGAACTCCATGACGAATATTTCCCATCAACCACCACGCTCTGTCTCCTATCTGCTAGCCAATTCCTGATCCAATTACCTAGATCACTCCCAATCCCATACATCTGCATCTGCATTTTTTGCAGATTAGTGGGTATAATATGTAGGGATATGGGGGTAGGGCCTGGGTGGGATTGTGTTGGGTGCAGACTCGATGGGCCGAAGGGCCTCTTTCTGCACTGTAGGGGTCTATGATATCTGGATCACTGGGACTGTTTCTGGGGAAGGTGGGACCTGTACAAGCAGGAATGTCTACACCTGAACCAGGACTGACTCACCTTCTTGTGGGATGTTTTGCCCGTGCTGTCGGGAGGAATTTAAACTAGTTTGGCAGGGGGAGGGGACACAGACTGTGAGCAGAATAAGGACACAGAATCATACAGTAAAACAAACAAGTCAGAGGGAGTGCGGCTGTGTTAAAGTTCGAGCCAGGCTGGATATCAGGGGATATGAGAAAGCTCTGGCTTGTAAAAGTAGGGAAAATCCCAAGATATTCTATAATTCTATCAATAGGGAGAGGATAACCAGGGAAAGATTAGGGCCCATTAGGGGTGAAAGGGGACAATCTGTGGGTGGAGCCAGAGGACATTGGTTGAATGAATACTTCACATCCATCTTTACCCTAGAGAATAAGGACATGGTCTGGAATTTAGGGAGAGGGACTGTGAGGTTCTTGAAAAAACACGTGCTCACTGTGTCGAGATTCCGGAGGTGTTGCCAGCCTTAAAAGTGGATAAATCTCCAGGTCCAGATGAATTGCACCCCAGGCTGCAGTGGGAGGCAAGGGTGGAGGTCGCAAGGGCTCTGAGCCAAATTTTCAATTCTTCTCTGGTCACGGGGGGAGGTGACAGGTAACTGCAGAACAGCTAAAGTTGTTCCACTATTTAAGGTTGTAGAGATAAATTGGGAACTACAGATCAGTGAGTCTTATGTCAGTGGGAGGGAATATATTGGAGAAAATTCTGAAGGAGACAATCTAACTCCACTTAGAGAAGCAAGGTTTGATCAGGGAGAGTCAGCATGGCTCCGTTAGAGGGAGGTCAATGCTGAACAAATTTGATTGCATTTTTTGGAGAGGTGACCAGGTGTGTAGATGAGGGTAGTGCAGTCGATGTAGTTTATATGGATTTCAACAAAGCGTTTGACAATGTGCCACATGGGAGACTTGTAAAGAAGATGGGATACAGGATTCATAGTTGGCTCAGTTTTAGGAGACAGAGAGTGATGACAGAAGACTGTTTTAGTGACTGGAAGCAAGTGTCCATCAGCTTACCATGTGGATCTGTGTTGGGTTCCCTATTATTTGTCATTTATATAAATGAGAGCAATGACTAGGTTGGGGGTGGGATTAGTAAGTTTGCGGATGACACGAAGATTGGACGGGTGGTTAACAGTGAGGCTGAGTATTTTGGGGTACAAGGAAATATAGACAGAATGGTCAAATGGAGAGGTAAGTGGCAGATGGAATTTAACCCCGAAAAGTGTGAGGTGATACACTTTGGAAGGAGTAATTTGCCAAGAAGTGAAGGGTAGAACACTAGGAAGTTCTGTGGAACAAAGGAACCTTGGTGTATTTGTCCACAGATCTCTGAAAGCAGAAGGGCATGTTAGTAGGGTGGTGAAAAAGGCATATTTGCCTTTATCAATTCAGGTATAGATTACAAAAGCGGAGAAGTCATATTGGAGTTGTATAGAACTTTGGTGAGGCCGCAGCTAGAATATTGTGCGCAGTTCTGGTCATCACATTATCGGAAGGGTGTGATTGCAACTGGAGAGGGTGCAGAGAAGATTCACCAGGACACTGTCTGAGATGAACGTTTAAGTTACGAAGAAAGGTTGGATAGACTTGGGTTGTTTTCGTTGGAGCAGAAAAGACTGAGGGGTGATCTGATCGAAGTGTAGAAGATTATGAGGGGCATGGACAGAGTGAATAAGGAGCGGCTGGTCCCCATAGTTGAAAGGTTAGTCGCGAGGGGACATGGGTTCAAGATGAGGGGCAGGAGGTTTAGGGGAGATGTGAGGAAATCTTCTTTCACCTAGAGGGCGGTGACGGTGTGGAACGCACTGTCTAAGACGGTGGTAGAGGTGGGTTATCTTCCATCCTTTAGAAAGTACTAATCACATCATTAACACTCTTGGCTATGGCCCAAGTTCTGGCAGATGGGATTAGGTGGGAGTTCAGGTGTTTCTAATGTGTCAGTGTGGACTCGATGGGCTGAAGGGCCTCTTCTGCACTGTAATTCTATGGATTCTGCAATCTAGTGAGCTGAAATGTTGAGCTTGGTGGCCTGGAGGTGATTGAGTGGCTGGAATGATCAGGATTGATAGGCTGAGTGATCTGGCTGGAGTGAACGGTATTAACAGTTTCCACAGAGAGAGATGGAAAAACTGAGGTTAACTACAGCTGGGTGAAGTCACTGATAATGATAGCAAAGATCTGCTGTAACCCTGATGGAATGGTAGAGATTTGGTTGAAGTTTGGTTTAAAAAGCTGTGGACAGTGGCTGGGAGGGTATTAGAATTGTCAAACTGAAAGGAAGAGAGATACTGGCAAGAGTTTCAGAGGAGGGTGATGGGCTGGGGATAGAGGAGGGTGATGGGCTGGGGATAGAGGAGGGTGATGGGCTGGGGGCAGAGGAGGGTGATGGGCTGGGGATGAGGGGGGTGATGGGCTGGGAGCAGAGGAGGGTGATGGGCTGGGGGCAGAGGAGGGTGATGGGCTGGGGGCAGAGGAGGGTGATGGGCTGGGGATAGAGGAGGGTGATGGGCTGGGGGCAGAGGAGGGTGATGGGCTGGGGGCAGAGGGGGGTGATGGGCTGGGGGCAGAGGAGGGTGATGGGCTGGGGATAGAGGGGGGTGATGGGCTGGGGATAGAGGGGGGTGATGGGCTGGGGGCAGAGAGGGTGATGGGCTGGGGACAGAGGAGGGTGATGGGCTGGGGGCAGAGGAGGGTGATGGGCTGGGGATAGAGGAGGGTGATGGGCTGGGGGCAGAGGAGGGTGATGGGCTGGGGGCAGAGAGGGTGATGGGCTGGGGGCAGAGGAGGGTGATGGGCTGGGGGCAGAGGAGGGTGATGGGCTGGGGATAGAGGAGGGTGATGGGCTGGGGATAGAGGGGGGTGATGGGCTGGGGATAGAGGGGGGTGATGGGCTGGGGGCAGAGAGGGTGATGGGCTGGGGACAGAGGAGGGTGATGGGCTGGGGGCAGAGGAGGGTGATGGGCTGGGGATAGAGGAGGGTGATGGGTTGGGGGCAGAGGAGGGTGATGGGCTGGGGGCAGAGGAGGGTGATGGGCTGGGGGCAGAGGAGGGTGATGGGCTGGGGGCAGAGGAGAGTGATGGGCTGGGGATAGAGGAGGGTGATGGGCTGGGGATAGAGGGGGGTGATGGGCTGGGGGCAGAGGAGGGTGATGGGCTGGGGATAGAGGAGGGTGATGGGCTGGGGGCAGAGGGGGGTGATGGGCTGGGGACAGAGGAGGGTGATGGGCTGGGGATAGAGGGGGGTGATGGGCTGGGGATAGAGGAGGGTGATGGGCTGGGGATAGAGGGGGGTGATGGGCTGGGGGCAGAGGAGGGTGATGGGCTGGGGGCAGAGGAGGGTGATGGGCTGGGGATAGAGGAGGGTGATGGGCTGGGGGCAGAGGAGGGTGATGGGATTCCCGGCTCGGGTCACTGCCTGTGTGGAGTTTGCACATTCTCCTCGTGTCTGCGTGGGTTTTCTCCAGGTGCTCCGGTTTCCTCCCACAGTCCAAAGATGTGCGGGTTAGGTTCATTGGCTATGCTAAAATTGCCCCTTAGTGTCCTGGGATGTGTAGCTTAGAGGGATTAGCAGGTAAAATGGGTAGGGATATGGGGATAGGGTCTGGGTGGGATTGTGTTCGGTGCAGACTCGATGGGCCGAAGGGCCTGTTTCTGCACTGTAGGGTTCTATAGTACAAATTCTATGGTTCTATGGAGGGTGATGGGCTGGGGATAGAGGAGGGTGATGGGCTGGGGATAGAGGAGGGTGATGGGCTGGGGATAGAGGAGGGTGATGGGCTGGGGGCAGAGGAGGGTGATGGGCTGGGGGCAGAGGAGGGTGATGGGCTGGGGATAGAGGAGGGTGATGGGCTGGGGGCAGAGGAGGGTGATGGGCTGGGGATAGAGGGGGTGATGGGCTGGGGATAGAGGAGGGTGATGGGCTGGGGATAGAGGAGGGTGATGGGCTGGGGCAGAAGCAGGTGATGGGCTGGGGATAGAGGGGGGTGATGGGCTGGGGATAGAGGAGGGTGATGTTGGGATGGTGGGAATCGCAGTTTGACTTGTCCTCAGTATTCGTATTGATGTGAACCAGTTTCATACAGGCACTAACAGGGCCACCTCACTGCCCTGGTCCATTTCCATTGACACACAGCCAATGGGTGGTGTCGAGGCAACAGTTGGAGAATGATCGGCCTTTGAGATTGTGCAGGAAGATGCAGTCTCAGGAGTACATGCCCGATACTCGCTATGAGTGAATTCCCTGGCAATGAGTCTCTGTTCTAACCCTGACCCAGGATGAGACCATGCAGTGATGGTCTGAGACCAGGAACTGATGGCAGATAGCCAGTTGGCCATGGAGAAGGTGAATGATTCCAGACGGCCCCACCAGAGATTTGCCTGCATTCCACTTGCCAATGGTTCACTGACAGCCAAGGACTGGATCTCAGAGCACATCATTTCCATTATACTGTACATACATTTCTGCTGCTCCCTCCTAGTGTTGGACTACTCTGAGAGACAGACACACCGGCTCCATTACCATTCCAAATCACTATTCCAAGCTGCTGTTCTGGGGGAGATATCCATGTGTTTTTAGACACTCCTTTGCTAGTGATTAACTGAAATCTAAATGGATTCTGTAAAAGTGTAAAGTGATGCCCAGTAATCACGGACAGTGATGGGCTGTACGGGTTCAGAGGGTATTTACTATTTAATTATTGGGGAGTTTTGCATTATCAGAAACAGTCAGTTTGTTAAGAAGTTGAGTGTGAGCTGAGGGTTATTACAATTCTCAGTCAGAGAATGTCAGACAGGCAGCGACAAGAAGCTTGTGAGAATTATTTTCTCATTATTTAAACAGAGGGAAACAATCTAATATCAATATCCAGGTGCTCTGTGTGTGATGGAGAGAACTCCAGCCTCCCCTCCCCTCCTCAAACACAACCGTTTCTCCAATAACTCACCCAGTGTAGCCAGGACGTGACGGAGTTCTGCTCCCATCACAGTGCCATTTCCTTCCTTGTCAAAGACTTTCAAACCTTCTACAAAATCCTCGTATGTGCCTTGGTCCTTGATCCTGGAGATGTGTTGGAGCATGGGGAGGAAGGTCTCAAAATCCAGCGTCTTCTGATTCATCTCTGCAAGGAGCCAGATTGTCACTTAGACTGGTGGAATGTTCTAGAAGGCAGCTCCGGGAGACGCTTGAAGCATTTCATGTCTCAGGGGAAGACACATGTTAAAAAAATTTGAGGGCCAGTTATGCCTACTTGGAACCTCAGGGTGAGTCAGGAAGTGAAATGACTGTCTGATGATGTGGAGATGCCGGTGTTGGACTGGGGTAAACACAATAAGAAACCTCACAACACCAGGTTAAAAGTCCAACAGGTTTATTTGGTAGTACGAGCTTTTGGAGCACTGTCCCTTCATCGGGTGAGTGGAGGAATCTGATGAAGGGGCAGTGCTGTAAAAGCTTGTGTCTGTCTGCTCGACAGACTGGAGGGGCTGATTGTGGACAAGTCCCCAGGACCGGATGGAATGCATCCGAGGGTTCTGAAAGAAATGGCGGAGGTGATAGTGGATGCCTTGGTGGTTATTTTCCAGACGTCGCTGGATTCCGGGGAAGTGCCGGAAGATTGGAAAACGGCTAATGTTACGCCGTTGTTTAAGAAGGGTGCCAGGCAAAAGGCGGGGAATTATAGGCCGGTTAGTTTAACGTCTGTGGTAGGTAAAATGTTAGAATCCGTCATTAAGGAGGAAATAGCGAGGCATCTTGAGGGGAATTGCTTGATAGGGCGGACGCAACACGGTTTCATTAAAGGGAAGTCGTGTCTGACAAATTTACTGGAGTTCTATGAGGATGTGTCTAGGGCGGTGGATAGAGGAGAGCCAGTGGATGTGGTCTTTCTGGATTTTCAGAAGGCGTTTGACAAGGTACCTCACAAGAGGTTATTGCAGAAGGTCAGGGGACATGGAGTTGGGGGTTGGGTGTTAGCGTGGATAGAGGATTGGTTGTCAAATAGGAGGCAGAGAGTGGGGGTCAATGGGTGCTATTCGGATTGGCGGTTGGTGACTAGTGGGGTGCCCCAGGGGTCGGTGCTGGGGCCTCAGCTTTTTACCATTTATATAGATGATCTGGAGGAGGGAACCGAGTGCAGGGTGTCGAAATTTGCTGAAGACACCAAGATTGGGGGAAAGGCAAATTGTGCGGAGGGTGTGGAGAGTCTGCAGAAGGATCTAGATAGGCTGGGCGAATGGGCCAGGAAATGGCAAATGGAATTTAATGTTGGCAAATGTGAGGTGGTCCACTTTGGTAGGAATAATGGTAGGAAGGATTATCATTTACGTGGCGAAAAACTGCAGCAGGCGACGGTGCAGAGGGACCTCGGGGTCCTTGTGCATGAGTCGCAAAAACCCAGCTTGCAGGTGCAGCAGGTGGTCAGGAAGGCGAATGGGATGCTGGCCTTCATAGCGAGGGGGATTGAATATAAAAATAGGGAGGTCTTGCTGTAGCTGTATAGGGCATTGGTGAGGCCGCAGCTGGAGTACTGTGTGCAGTTTTGGGCGCCGCACCTGCGCAAGGATATTTTGGCCCTGGAGGGAGTGCAGAGGAGGTTTACTAGGCTGATACCAGAGTTGAGGGGATTGAGCAATGAGGAGAGGCTGAATAAACTAGGCTTGTACTCGTTAGAGTTTAGAAGAATGAGGAGAGATCTCATTGAGACTTATAAGATGATGAATGGGATGGATAGGATAGAGGTGGAGAGACTCTTCCCGCTCAAAAAAGACAGTAGGACTAGGGGGCACAGCCTCAAGATAAAGGGGAGGCGGTTTAGAACGGAGTTGAGGAGGAACTTCTTCACTCAAAGGGTGGTGAATCTCTGGAATTCTCTGCCCGTCGAGGCTGCCTCGCTAAATATTTTTAAGAAGCGGGTTGATGGGTTTTTGATAAGAGAGGGGATTAAGAGTTATGGGGAGAGGGCGGGAAGGTGGAACTGAGCCACGACAGATCAGCCATGATCTTATTGAATGGCGGGGCAGGCTCGAAGGGCTTGATGGCCTACTCCTGCTCCTATTTCTTATGTTCTTATGTTCTTATGTACCAAATAAATCTGTTGGATTTTAATCTGGTGTTGTGAGATTTCTATTGGATATTAATAAATCTGTAATTTCTGTGATTTCACCTTTGTGTTTCATTGCATTTTTTTGGACATGAGCATATCTGTGCTCATGTCTATGTGTTCATCAGTATACAGGTATTCCTGCATGTGTATTTGTATGTGTGTCTGTGTGTGCGTGTATTTCATGTGTGTGTATATGTCTGGGTGCATTTGTGTGCATTTTTATGTATGTGTATTTGTGTCTGTTTATGGGCATGCACATGTGTATATGTGTGTGTGAGTACATGTATGTATATTTATATATGTGTGTGTGTGTATGTGTGTGTATATGTGTGTAGGGGTGTGTGTGTGTAGGGGAGTCTAGGGGTGTGTGTGTGTGTGTGTGTGGTGGGAGGGGAGGGTGCGGCGGGGGGTGGGGGGAGTGTATTGGGTCCGGATATGGAACCAATACACTCCCCCGATCATCGTTATTTTCCGATCATCGTTATTTTCTTTCTCCAATCCCATCACTCCAAAGGCTGAAAGCAACTCTGAGCCCAGGAGCAATCCCCCCACCCCGTCACTCTGACCCCCCGCCCCGTCACTCTGACCCCCCGCCCCGTCACTCTGATCCCCCCGCCCCGTCACTCTGATCCCCCCGCCCCGTCACTCTGACCCCCCCGCCCCGTCACTCTGACCCCCCCGCCCCGTCACTCTGACCCCCCCGCCCCGTCACTCTGACCCCCACCCCGTCACTCTGACCCCCACCCCGTCACTCTGACCCCCTCCATGTCACTCTGACCCCCTCCATGTCACTCTGATCCCCCCACCCCGTCACTCTGACCCCCACCCCGTCACTCTGACCCCCTCCATGTCACTCTGACCCCCTCCATGTCACTGTGACCCCCCCACCCCGTCACTCTGACCCCCTCCATGTCACTCTGATCCCCCCACCCCGTCACTCTGACCCCCTCCATGTCACTGTGACCCCCCCACCCCGTCACTCTGACCCCCTCCATGTCACTCTGACCCCCCCACCCCGTCACTCTGACTCCCTCCATGTCACTCTGACCCCCCCACCCCGTCACTCTGACCCCCTCCATGTCACTCTGACCCCCACCCTGTCACTCTGACCCCCTCCCCTTCACTCTGACCCCCTCCCCGTCACTCTGACCCCCCCACCCCGTCACTCTGACCCCCTCCATGTCACTCTGACCCCCCACCCCGTCACTCTGACCCCCCACCCCGTCACTCTGACCCCCTTCATGTCACTCTGACCCCCCACCCCGTCACTCTGACCCCCCCACACCGTCACTCTGATTCCCCACTCCGTCACTCTGACCCCCCCACCCCGTCACTCTGACCCCCCCCACCCCGTCACTCTGACCCCTACCCTGTTACTCTGACCCCCACCCCGTCACTCTGACCCCCACCCCGTCAGTCTGACCCCTACCCTGTTACTCTGACCCCTCTGCCATGTCACTCTGGTCCCCGTCCCATCACCCTCACCCCCACTCCATCACTCCGAACCCTCCACCCTGTCACTCTGACCCCCCCGCCCTGTCACTCTGACCCCCCCCCCCATCACTCTCACCCTCTTCCACCCTATTACTCTGAACCCCCCACCCCGTCACTCTGACCCCCATGTACCCTGTCACTCTGACCCCGCCCCATCACTCCAACTCCCCCAACGTCCTGTCACTGACTCCCCTGCACCCTGTCACTCTGACCCCCCTGTACCCCGTCATTCTGAGCCCCCCCCCCCCACATGGTCCATCACTCTGACAACCCCTGCACCCCATCACTCTAACCCCCTGCCCATGCCCTCACTCTGACCCCCCACCCTGTCACTCTGATCCCCCCCGCCCCGTCACTCTGACCCCCTGCCCATGCCCTCACTCTGAGCCCAGGAGCCTCCACCCTGTCGCCCTGTGTCTTTCAGCCATCGTCCCTGCTGTCTATTCCAGTCAGTCCTGTGATCAGGGTGAGGGCAGCTTCCTGTACAAAGCTGCAGCCCCCTTGTCTCTGACACTCACCTTCCGGTTTGGGTTTGCCAAGCACTTTCATCACATCAGCATTGGTGGGGTTCTGACCTAAGGCACGTAAGACGTCCCCACATTGTGCGTAGGTAATCTTCATCTCGCAGGATGGAGTCCTGTCGAAAAGGGCAAAAGCTTCCTTGAACTCTGAAAGTGAAGACACAAATAGTTGGATAATTATTCTCCACGTCCGAGGAACATGAACCTTACCAAGTGAACAGAACCAGGCACGACTGGACCCAATCAGACACAAAGCAGACATAACTAGATGGTTAACAACACTGGGTTCAGTTCAAGATGGTAGTATATAACTCTCTAAACTCTAGTAATCCAGAGATGCAAGGTAAGTTCATAAAATCATAGAACCCTACAATGCAGAAAAAGGCCCTTTGGCCCATCGAGCCTGCACCGAACACAATCCCACCCAGGCCCTACCCCCATATCCCTACATATTATATATACCCACTAATCCCTCTAACCCCTCACATCCCTAGATACTAAGGGGCAATTTCTTAGCGTGGCCAATCGACCTAACCCACACATCTTTGGACAGTGGGAGGAAACCAGAGCACCCGGAGGAAACCCACACAGACACGAGGAGAATGTGCAAACTCCACACAGGCAGTGACCCGAGCCGGGAATCGAACCCAGGACCCTGGAGCTGTGAAGCAGCAGTGCTAACCCACTGTGCTACCGTGCCGTTCCATGTTCTGGGGCCACAAGTTCAAATCCCAGACAGTGGCTGTTGGTATTAGAATTCAATCAATAAAGCTAATCTCAGTGACCATGAAACTATCATCAGTTATCATAAAAACCCATCTGGTTCACTAATGTCCTTTAGGGAGGGAAATCCTTACCTGGTTCTTACCCAGTCTGGCCTACGTGTGACTCCACACGTAGCAATGTGATTGACTCTCAACTGCTGTCTGGCCTCACAAACCACTCAGTTAAAGAATAATTAGAGATGGGCAACAAATGGTGGTCTTGCCCAGAAACATCCGCATCTCATAAAAGGCCTTGTCCTTGACCAATTAAAAGAGGTGTGGTTGGTGTTGGGGTTCTGGTCAGTTACAGGGGGTGTGGTCAGCATCAAGGGGTGTGGTCAGCATTGGAGGTGTGATCAATGATGTGGGTATGCCGGCGTTGGACTGGCGTAAACACAGTAAAAAGTCTGACAACACCAGGTTTTAGTCCAACCGATTTATTTGATAATATTCTCACAAGCTTTCGAGGGGACTGCCTCTTCGTCAGGTGAATGGAGAGTTCCATGGAGAACTCTCCATTCACCTGACGAAGAGGCAGCCCCCTCGAAAGCTTGTGAGAATATTATCAAATAAATCGGTTGGACTAAAACCTGGTGTTGTCAGACTTTTTACGGTGTGATCAATGACATAGGATGCTGTCAGTATCGGGGGTGGGGTTCAGTTCCAGGTGAGGTCAGGTGCAGGGGGTGGGGTCAGTTGCAGGGGGTGGGGTCAGGTGCAGGGGGTGGGGTCAGTTCCAGGTGAGGTCAGTTGCAGGGGGTGGGGTCAGTTCCAGGTGAGGTCAGGTGCAGGGGGTGGGGTCAGTTCCAGGTGAGGTCAGGTGCAGGGGGTGGGGTCAGTTGCAGGGGGTGGGGTCAGTTGCAGGGGCTGGGGTCAGTTCCAGGTGAGGTCAGGTGCAGGGGGTGGGGTCAGTTGCAGGGGGTGGGGTCAGTTGCAGGGGCTGGGGTCAGTTGCAGGGGCTGGGGTCAGTTCCAGGTGAGGTCAGGTGCAGGGGGTGGGGTCAGTTCCAGGTGAGGTCAGGTGCAGGGGGTGGGGTCAGTTCCAGGTGAGGTCAGGTGCAGGAGGTGGGGTCAGTTGCAGGGGGTGGGGTCAGTTGCAGGGGCTGGGGTCAGTTCCAGGTGAGGTCAGGTGCAGGGGGTGGGGTCAGTTGCAGGGGGTGGGGTCAGTTGCAGGGGGTGGGGTCAGTTGCAGGGGGTGGGGTCAGTTGCAAGGATATGGATTTTAAAGAATGAAGTCATTCAACCTCCACAAAGGTTTGATGATAGAAGCCAGAGGGTGGTTGTGGAGGGTTGCTTTTCAAACTGGGGGCTTTTGAACAGCAGTGTGCCTCAGGGATCAGTGCTGGGTCCACTGTTACTTGTATCATTTATACTAATAATTTGGATGAGAATATAGGAGGCACGGTTAGTAAGTTTGCAGATGACACCAAGAAAGTCATCTTGGATTGAAACAGGATTTTAATCAGTTGGGCCAGTGGGCTGACACAATGGCAGATGGAGTTTAATTTAGATAACTGCGAGATGATGCATTTTGGTAGATTGACCCAGAGTCGGACTTGGTCAATGGTAGGGCGTTGGGGAGAGCTACAGAACAAAGAGATCTAGGGGTACATGTTCATAGTTCTTTAAAAAGGAGTCCCAGGTGGACAGAGTGGTGAAGAAGGCATTCGGCATGCTTGGTTTCATTGGTCAGAACATTGAATACAGGAGTGGGACGTCTTGTTGAAGTTGTACAAGACATTGGGAAGGCCACACTTGGAATACTTGCAATTCTGGTCACCCTATTATAGAAAGGATATTATTAAACTAGAAAGAGAACAGAAAAGATTTACTAGGATGCTACCGGGACTTGATGGATTGAGTTATAAGGAGAGGCTGGATGGACTGAAACTTTTCTCTGGAGTGTAGGAGGCTGAGGGGTGATCTTATAGAGGTCTATAAATTAATGAGGGGCACAGATCAGCGAGATCCCAATGGATGCTATTCGGATTGGCGGTTGGTGACTAGTGGGGTGCCCCAGGGGTCGGTGCTGGGGCCTCAGCTATTTACCATTTATATAGATGATCTGGAGGAGGGAACCGAGTGCAGGGTGTCGAAATTTGCTGATGACACCAAGATTGGGGGAAAGGCAAATTGTGAGGAGGGTGTGGAGAGTCTGCAGAAGGATCTAGATAGGCTGGGTGAATGGGCCAGGAAATGGCAAATGGAATTTAATGTTGGCAAGTGTGAGGTGGTCCACTTTGGTAGGAGGAATGGTAGGAAGGACTATTACTTACGTGGCGAAAAACTGCAGCAGGCGACGGTGCAGAGGGACCTCGGGGTCCTTGTGCATGAGTCGCAAAAACCCAGCTTGCAGGTGCAGCAGGTGGTCAGGAAGGCGAATGGGATGCTGGCCTTCATAGCGAGGGGGATTGAATATAAAAGTAGGGAGGTCTTGCTGCAGCTGTATAGGGCATTGGTGAGGCCGCAGCTGGAGTACTGTGTGCAGTTTTGGGCGCCGCACCTGCGCAAGGATATTTTGGCCCTGGAGGGAGTGCAGAGGAGGTTTACTAGGCTGATACCGGAGTTGAGGGGATTGAGCTATGAGGAGAGGCTGAATAAACTAGGCTTGTACTCGTTAGAGTTTAGAAGAATGAGGGGAGATCTCATTGAGACGTATAAGATGATGAATGGGATGGATAGGATAGAGGTGGAGAGACTCTTCCCGCTCAAAAAAGACAGTAGGACTAGGGGGCACAGTCTCAAGATAAAGGGGAAGCGGTTTAGAACAGAGTTGAGGAGGAACTTCTTCACTCAAAGGGTGGTGAATCTCTGGAATTCTCTGCCCGTTGAAGTGGTGGAGGCTGCCTCGCTAAATATTTTTAAGAAACAGGTTGATGGGTTTTTGATAAGAGAAGGGATTAAGGGTTATGGGGAGAGGGCGGGAAGGTGGAGCTGAGCCACGACAGATCAGCCATGATCTTATTGAATGGTGGGGCAGGTTCGAAGGGCCAGATGGCCTACTCCTGCTCCTATTTCTTATGTTCTTATGTTCTTATCTTTTCCCAAAAGTAGGGGAGTCTAAAGCTAGAGGGTATAGGTTTAAGGTGAGAGGGGAGAGATACAAAAGGGTCCAGAGGGGCAATTTTTTCACACAGGGTGCTGAATGTCTGGAACAAGCTGCCAGAGGTAGTAGTAGAGGCGGGTACAATTTTGTCTTTTAAAAAGCATTTAGACAGTTACACGGGTAAATTGGGTATAGAAGGATTTGGGCCAAATGCGGGCAATTGGGACTAAAAAAGGGGTGGCATGGACAAGTTGGGCCGAAGGGCCTGTTTCCGTGCTGTAAACCTCTATGACTCTATGACTCTATCTAACTAAATTAGGACTTGCATTTGTATGCCACTAGAGGTCTCAATTGCAATCCCTTCTTCGGAAGCAAGAACGGGAAGGCAGATTATTATTTGAATTGAGCAACTCAGTGAAAACTTGGCATCCTCATGCACCAGTCACTGAAGGTAAGCGTGCAGATGCAGCAGGTAGTAAAGGGGGTAAATGGTATGTTTGCCTTCAGAGCCTGAGAATCTGAATATAGAGATAGAACATAGAACATAGAACATTACAGCGCAGAACAGGCCCTTCGGCCCACGATGTTGCGCCGACCAGTTAAAAAACAATGACCCACTAATCTAAACCAATACCTTTTCGTCCATAAACCTATCCACAGATCTCTTAAATGCCCCCAAACTAGGCGCATTTACAACTGCAGCTGGCAGGGCATTCCAATCCCTCACCACCCTCTGGGTAAAGAACCTACCCCTGACATCTGTCCTATAACTATCCCCCCTTAATTTAAAGCCATGCCCCCTCGTGCTAGCTTTCTCCATCCGAGGAAAAAGGCTATCACTGTCCACCCTATCTAAACCTCTAATCATCTTATATGTTTCAATAAGGTCCCCTCTTAGCCGCCTTCTTTCCAGCGAAAACAACCCCAAATCCCTCAGTCTCTCCTCATAGGACCTCCCCTCCATACCAGGCAACATCCTGGTAAACCTCCTCTGCACTCTCTCCAAAGCTTCCACATCCATCCTATAATGTGGGGACCAGAACTGCACACAGTACTCCAAGTGCGGCCGTACCAGAGTTGTGTACAGTTGCAACATGACGCTGTGACTCCTAAATTCAATCCCCCTACCAATAAACGCCAAGACACCGTATGCCTTCTTAACAACCTTATCTATTGATTCCCAACTTTCAGGGATCTATGTACACATACACCTAGATCCCTCTGTTCATCCACACTATTCAAAGTCCTCCTGTTAGCCCTCGAGGATTGTGAGGGGGCGGAGGGGCTTTCAGAGTGTCAGTGCTGACTCAATGGGCTGAATGGCCTCCTTCTGCACTGTACGGGTGGAGAAACTGTTACATCTGTTGCTCCTACCGAAATGAATTACCTCACACTTCTCCGCATTAAACTCCATCCGCCACCTCACGGCCCAGCTCTGCAACCTTTCTAAGTCTCCCTGCAAACTATGACACCCTTCCTCACAATCTACCACACCTCCGACTTTGGTGTCATCAGCAAATTTACTAATCCACCCAACTATACCCTCATCCAGATCATTAATAAAAATTACAAACAGCAGTGGCCCCAAAACAGATCCCTG
The DNA here is from genome assembly GCA_037974335.1 of Prionace glauca. Taxonomy (NCBI): domain Eukaryota; kingdom Metazoa; phylum Chordata; class Chondrichthyes; order Carcharhiniformes; family Carcharhinidae; genus Prionace; species Prionace glauca. The sequence continues at coordinate 40,623,863 of CM075747.1, read as the reverse complement.
AGGCACACCACTCGTAACCGAACACCATGACGAATATTTACCATCAACCACCACCCTCTGTCTCCTATCTGCTAGCCGATTCCTGATCCAATTTCCTAGACTACCCTCAATCCCATACATCTGCATTTTCTGCAGAAGCCTACCATGGTGAACCTTATCAAACGCCTTACTAAAATCCATATACACCACATCAACTGCCTTACCCTCATCCACCTCTTTGGTCACTTTCTCAAAAAACTCAATAAGGTTAGTAAGGCACGACCTACCCGCTACAAAACCATGCTGACTATCTCCAATCAATACATTACTCTCCAATGTTGTACTGCAATTGTATAGGGCATTGGTGAGGCCACACTTGGAGTATTGTGTGCAGTTTTGGTGTCCTTATCTGTGGAAGGATGTCCCTTGCTATAGAGGGAGCACAGTGAAGCTTTACCAGGCTGATTCCTGGGATGGCAGGTCTGTCATATGAGGAGAGACTCAGTTGGTCAGGATTATATTCACTGAAGTTTGGAAGAGTAAGAGGGGATCTTAAAGAAACATATACAATTATAGCAGGGTTAGACAGGGTTGATTCAGAAAGAATAATCCCAGTGATGGGGGAGTGCAGAACCAGGGGTCAGAGTTTGAGGATAAGGGGTAAACCTTTTAGGACTGAGGTGTGGAGAAATTTTATTACCCAGAGGGTGTTAAATATGTGGAGTTCACTACCACAGAATGGAATTGAAGCCAAAACATTGTGTGATTTTTACAAGGAATTAGATTTAGTTCTAAGGGCTAAGGAGATTAAGGGATATGGAGGGAAGGTGGGATCAGGATATTGAATTTGATGATCAGTCATGATCAAAATGAATGATGTAGCAGGCTTAAAGGGCTGGATGGCCTCCTCCTGTTTCTAGTTCCGATGTGTGTTCTTATAGCTTTAATGGATAGGAGCATGACATCATTCGAATGAAAGTGTGTCACATGATCCCGTTATAGTTCCTAGATGAGCCAAAAGCCAATCATATTGAAGAGCTACTCAAGGATGTGCCTGAATATGAAGAGGTCCTCACAGGTCAACAAAACTTACTGCTCCGCACAAACCTAACTATTTTTGCACTCACTGGAAATATCTAGACCTAGCAAGCCATGTGGAAGGTGTGGCCTTCTGAATGCACCATGGAAACATCCAGCTTTCCAGCAATTCTGCAAGGTGTGTGTGACAGAGCCATGACTGTGACTGTGCACTAGAAAAAAGGCTGATACAGTCACAAAGAGCTGGACAGCAATCCAAACAGACTGAACATAACAGATACCTTCCAGCAGTAAGAATTACCATCCGATATCCTCTCAGAAACATATGCGTGAGGTGATTGACCAACCAGAAAACGTGCAGAGCAAGACAAAGACCAATTTTCACACCATCATTCTTGTGAAAACCTTACATACCGTCACACCATCTAATGTGTTTGCCAAGATTCAAATTATCCATAGAAAATTACAGCTCAGAAACAGGCCTTTTGGCACTTCTTGTCTGTGCCGAACCATTTTTTGCCTAGTCCCACTGACCTGCACTTGAACCATATCCCCCCACACCCCTCTCATCCATGAACCCGTCCAAGCTTTTGTTAAATGTTAAAAGTGACCCTGCATTTACCACTTTATCTGGCAGCTCATTCCACACTCCCACCACTCTCTGTGTGAAGAATCCCCCCCCTAATATTCCCTTTAAACTTTTCCCCCTTAACCCATGCCCTCTGGTTTTTTTCTCCCCTAGCCTCAGTGGAAAAAGCCTGTTTGCATTCACTCTATCGATACCCATCAAAATCTTATACACCTCTATCAAATCTCCCCTCATTCTTCTACACTCCAGGGAATAAAGTCCTAATCTATTCAATCTCTCTCCGTAACTCAGCTTCTCAAGTCCCGGCAACGTCCTTGTGAACCTTCTCTGCACTCTTTCAACCTTATTTACATCCTTCCTGTAATGAGGTGACCAAAACTGTACACAATACTCTAAATTCAGCCTCACCAATGTCTTATACAACCTCACCATAACACTCCAACTCTCATGCTCAATACTTTGATTTATAAAGGCCAATGTACCAAAAGCACTCTTTACGACCCTATCCACCTGTGACGTCACTTTTAGGGAATTATGTATCTGTATTCCCAGATCCCTCTGTTCAACTGCACTCTACAGAGTCCTACCATTTACCCTGTAGGTTCTACTTTGGTTTGTCCTTCCAAAGTGCAATACCTCACACTTGTCTGCACTAAATTCCATCTGCTATTTTTTAGCCCATTTTTCTAGTTGGTCCAAATCCCTCTGCAAGCTTTGAAAACCTTCCTCACTGTCCACTACACCTCCAATCTTTGTTTCATCAGCAAATTTGCTGATCCAATTTGCCACATTATCATTCAGATCATTGATATAGATGACAAACAACAACGGACCCAACACCGATCCCTGCGGCACACCACTAATCACAGGCCTCCACTCAGAGAAGCAATCCTCCACAACCACTCTCTGGCTTCTTCCACTGAGCCAATGTCTAATCCAATTTACTCCCTCTCCATGTATACCTAGTGACTGAACCTTCCTAACTAACCTCCCATGCGGACTTTGTCAAAAACCTTACTGAAGTCCATATAGACAACATCCACTGCCTTCCCTTCATCCACTTTCCCGCTAACACCCTAACAACATTAGCAACTATTTGTTATTGGCCAAGATTGATACAAAACAATTGCAAAAATAATACTTCTATAAATTCTAAAATACATCTCTCCATAGACATGAAAAAGCATGGTGGAACCTAGTACTGTGAGATTTATACGTGCAGGATTTGTAATCCTGGTATGTAAATACAATCATACTGGGTGCCGCTATATCATGGAGACTAAAGGGCCAGGTATTGTAGGTGTAAAGGCGTGTCGAAACTAGTACCAATCCATGAAATCAGTCAGACTTCACACAGCGGATCTACCACAGAATCTACTTCCAACCTAATATCAGAATATTCAGTGTATTTCACAAAAATTGTTAATTTTAGTGTAGCTGCAACATTACACATGCAGGAGAATGCAAGTTTGTCAATTGATCCAGTGCATTCTGCAGAATACAATTCCAACAACTGCAAGAAGAAACTGTGAAAGATTCTACACTACAGACTGTGGAAAACTGTCACTGAAGAATGTTTTGATTCTATTCAGCATGGTCACGAACACCTGAGACCATTTTGACCTTAGTGGGGCGAGCTTGGCGTCTCCCAGGCAGCCATTTTTAAAGCAGGCAGATCATCACCCTGGAATCTTTGTGACCCGATATTCTTCAATAACTTCATCACTCACACATGGAGATAGATCGATGAGAAGATTCACAAGAGAAACAGACTATTGGTCAGGTATGCGCAATGACATTGATGTCATCATCATCAGTGTGAGGTTTGTCAAGAACATTTCCCCAGGTCAACAAACAGAATCACTGATTCCACATGAGTTTCCTGCCCATTGGCCCAAAATCACATTTGACCTCGCCCATGTCCATGACACCAACTTTATCATCATCACTGACTACCAAGTCCCTATTATTCAATAATTGCACAATGCAGCTGTCACACACACTCTCAGTGTTATTTCCAGTTTATTGGGTGAGGCTACAGAGATCACTGCGGATAACAGTCTCCAACTTATTGGTAAGCCATTTCAGGATATGTGTGAGAAGTGGAGTATTGATTACACTACTTCTTCTCCTCATTAACCTAGCTCGAACGGCCAAATTAAATGAATGATTCACTCAGAGAAATTCCTAATACTCCATTGTACACAGACTGAGAAAGATCTACACATTGCAGTGTTACACCTGAGAGCGACACCTTTTGTTACAATTAAGAGTTGTGGGGGTCTGGAACGCGCTACCGAGTAGGGTGGTGGAGGCAGGAACGTTGGACTCGTTTAAGATGCAGTTAGATAGGCACATGAGTGAAACGAGAATGGAGGGATATGGTAGGGGATATTAAATAGGGTTAAACCTCGGGAGACACCGGAAAGGCAGGCTGTAAGATTAATATTTTTGACTTTATTCCACAGGTGGAGGTCCACCTCGTGTCAAACGAGGGGCATTCACACGGCGGGTCGTGCCTGGGCTGCTCTTGGAAGTTCCAGGAGTGGCTTAGAACTTCATGTCGGTGTGTGTGCTTGATCCTGGACCGGTAGATGGGCGCCGCAACAGCTCAGTGACTAGCACTGCTGGCTGTGCAGACACATGGATTTGGGCCTGTGTCTGTGGGAGTTTGCGCATTCTCCCTGTGGTTGCGTGGGTTTCCTCCGGGCGCTCCAGTTTCCTCCCACACCCCAAAGATGTGCTCTCAGGCTAATTGGTTTTTACCAAATTGACACTATTTCTTCCCTGAATCTGACTGTGTAGGGTTCCATTCATAGATATGCAGGGTAGAATAGGTGTAGGGTGATGCGGCGGCGCGGGCTCGTTGGGCCGAAGGGCCTGTTTCCCGTGCTGGGTTGTTCTTTGTTCTTTGTTTTTTGTTCTTTGTACTCCATCACTGTCAGAAGTAATATTTGCCAGATTAAAGTGCACCAACCAATTTTATCAACTCTTATTCTTTCTACTCTCTCAGAAACTAGAGAGTAACATTTAAAACTGCAAGAGAAGATGACCAATGTGAATGATAAAAATTCAGGGACAGAATGATCAAGTTTACAGTGGGAAGAGCAGGTTCATATCCAGAATCCCACAGAAAGAACGTGGAAACCAGTCGAGGTGACAGGGATTGGTTCAGATCCCAGGTCCCATGAAGTCATTACGCACAAAGGTGCAATGGTGAGGTGTAACTGGAGACAAATCAGATCCATTCCAGATCCTCAAACATGGTGCTGTCCTATTGCGTCAAGGGCAAGATTCCAGATGTAACCAGGAACAGTATCCAGAACAATCCCACAGATCACTGTGAGAAGTTAATGAGACTTCCAGATAAGTTATTATTACAAGATCCGGGTGCACCATCAGATTATCCTTATGATTCAGGAACTCATAGATTCATTAGTTCTATACACTTAGATAATGGTGACTAAACATGAATATGTATTGTATCTAGTTACACTACTTTGAAAGGTGGGAGAAGTATCTTTAAGAGAAAAGGGTGACGTTAGAACATGCCTTTAAGGGATAGCAGCATCATAAGAAAAGAAGTGAGCCATGCAATCCAGTTTTAGTTTCACTTTTGCTTTTAAGCAGAGCAGACACACACAACTCGGATGTCTTCAAGTTTGATATCTACGTCTAACTGTTTACATGTGCCTAGTCTTAATAAATAAACCCACAAAATGTTGACTCAATCTCTTATGAGTGATTGGTCCTTTATATCATTATAACAGATAGTCTCAAAGTGCTTTACAACCAATTAAGTATATTTGAAATGTAGTCTGTGTGGGTTTCCTCCGAGTGCTCTGGTTTCCTCCCACAGTACAAAGATGTTGGGTTAAGTTGATTGGCCGTGATAAGTTACCCCTTCGTGTTAGGGGGATTAGCGGGGTAAATATGTGGGATAAATGTGAGGATAGGACGGGGGTGGGATTGTTGTCAGCACAGGCTTGATGGGCTGAATGGCCTCCTACTACACTGTAGGGATTCTATGATGCTAGATTCTGTTAGTGTAGGAAAGGTGGCAACCAATTGGAAGCAAAAGTGATACCAAAAAAGGTATAACTAATACATCATAATTAACAGGCTCCATCCTGTCTGTGTCCCCTCCACACCCTGGCCTCGTCCCCGTCCCCCCCACCCTCAACCCTCCTTTAACCACCGATCAAACATCTCGTTAAATGTCGACATCACCTTCACTTCATTCACCAACGTGGATTCCACATCCTCACGACGCGCCTACTTGTTCTACAATCCCTCTTGCATCTAAGTTCTCTTGTTCCAGACCATCTGACTGCTGTTTTTATTTTCTTAACTGCATTCCTCCATAATTTACACAGCTCCATTAAAATGTTCTAAGGAGCACATCCTACTGCCTCAGTGTCCTTCCCACTGCGTGAAACCCAAAGTGGTGTGGTACCTCCGCTGCGATCTGACTGAGATTCCCCGTTAACAATTCTCCTGTTTGTGTGTTGGTCACAGCTTGCCGATAATTACCCTGAATGACAGCTGAACCTTGTCAACCCATCCAATCACAGTTTGTGTTTTGGCAGCAAGAAATCTTTCCGCTTTAACCTTACTCAAGTATTTTTTGCTGCTCGGATTGCAGCTTGTGAGAATCTGCCTCCCCTGTGTAGGTAATGGAGGAGCCTTGGGCCTAGTCTCCCCTCTCCTCCCCAGTTCCACTGGATTAATCAACGGCTTTCTGAAGACTGGCCCCACAATCAGAGAAGAGTCAAAGGGTTGATGGTGTTTGTTTGAAACAATGTCAGCTCACCTTCAATCTGGTCCGCGCTGAATTCAATCTGAAACAGAAACAAAGAGGAAATGTTTCTGAGGAAGTGTTCCTGGGTATCTGTTATTCTATATATAAACCACCCCGAACCCCTCGATTAGATTCCAGTCTGTAACTCACTCCCGGGTATCTGTTATTCTATATATAAACCACCCCGAACCCCTCGATTAGATTCCAATCTGTAACTCACTCCCGGGTATCTGTTATTCTAAATATAAACCAACCCGAACCCCTCGATTAGATTCCAGTCTGTAACTCACTCCCGGGTATCTGTTATTCTAAATATAAACCACCCTGAACCCCTCGATTAGATTCCAGTCTGTAACTCACTCCCGGGTATCTGTTATTCTAAATATAAACCAACCCTGAACCCCTCGATTAGATTCCAGTCTGTAACTCACTCCTGGGTATCTGTTATTCTAAATATAAACCAACCCGAACCCCTCGATTAGATTCCAGTCTGTAACTCACTCCCGGTATCTGTTATTCATATATATAAACCCCCACCGAACCCCTCGATTAGATTCCAGTCTGTAACTCACTCCCGGGTATCTGTTATTCTATATATAAACCACCCCGAACCCCTCGATTAGATTCCAGTGTGTAACTCACTCCCAGGTATCTGTTATTCTAAATATAAACCAACCCTGAACCCCTCGATTAGATTCCAGTCTGTAACTCACTCCCGGGTATCTGTTATTCTATATATAAACCATCCCGAACCCCTCGATTAGATTCCAGTCTGTAACTCACTCCCGGGTATCTGTTATTCTGTATATAAACCACCCCGAACCCCTCGATTAGATTCCAGTCTGTAACTCACTCCCGAGTATCTGTTATTCTAAATATAAACCAACCCGAACCCTTCGATTAGATTCCAGTCTGTAACTCACTCCCGGGTATCTGTTATTCTATATATAAACCACCCTGAACCCCTCGATTAGATTCCAGTCTGTAACTCACTCCCGAGTATCTGTTATTCTAAATATAAACCAACCCGAACCCTTCGATTAGATTCCAGTCTGTAACTCACTCCCGGGTATCTGTTATTCTAAATATAAACCCCCCCGAACCCCTGGATTAGATTCCAGTCTGTAACTCACTCCCGGGTATCTGTTATTCTATATATAAACCAAACCGAACCCCTCGATTAGATTCCAGTCTGTAACTCACTCCCGGGTATCTGTTATTCTATATATAAACCAACCCGAACCACTGGATTAGATTTCAGTCTGTAACTCACTCCCAGGTATCTGTTATTCTAAATATAAACCCCCCCGAACCCCTCGATTAGATTCCAGTCTGTAACTCACTCCTGTGTATCTGTTATTCTAAATATAAACCACCCCGAACCCCTCGATTAGATTCCAGACAGTAACTCACTCCCGGGTATCTGTTATTCTATATATAAACCCCCCCGAACCCCTCGATTAGATTCCAGTCTGTAACTCACTCCCGGGTATCATGTTATTCCAAATATAAACCAACTCGAACCCCTCGATTACATTCCAGTCTGTAACTCACTCCCGGGTATCTGTTATTCTAAATATAAACCACCCCGAACCCCTTGATTAGATTCCAGTCTGTAACTCACTCCCGGGTATCTGTTATTCTGTACATAAACCACCCCGAACCCCTCGATTAGATTCCAGTCTGTAACTCACTCCCGGGTATCTGTTATTCTAAATATAAACCCCCCCGAACCCCAGGATTAGATTCCAGTCTGTAACTCACTCCCGGGTATCTCTTATTCTATATATAAACCAACCCGAACCCCTCGATTAGATTCCAGTCTGTAACTCACTCCCGGGTATCTGTTATTCTAAATATAAACCACCCTGAACCCCTCGATTAGATTCCAGTCTGTAACTCACTCCCGGGTATCTGTTATTCTAAATATAAACCACCCCGAACCCCTCGATTAGATTCCAGTCTGTAACTTCCTCCCGGGTATCTGTTATTCTAAATATAAACCCCCCTGAACCCCTGGATTAGATTCCAGTTTGTAACTCACTCCCGGGTATCTGTTATTCTAAATATAAACCACCCTGAACCCCTCGATTAGATTCCAGTCTGTAACTCACTCCCGGGTATCTGTTATTCTAAATATAAACCACCCTGTACCCCTCGATTAGATTCCAGTCTGTAACTTCCTCCCGGGTATCTGTTATTCTAAATATAAACCCCCCTGAACCCCTGGATTAGATTCCAGTTTGTAACTCACTCCCGGGTATCTGTTATTCTAAATATAAACCACCCTGAACCCCTCGATTAGATTCCAGTCTGTAACTCACTCCCGGGTATCTGTTATTCTAAATATAAACCACCCCGAACCCCTCGATTAGATTCCGGTCAGTAACTCACTCCCGGGTATCTGTTATTCTGTATATAAACCACCCCGAACCCCTCGATTAGATTCCAGTCTGTAACTCACTCCCGGGTATCTGTTATTCTGTATATAAACCACCCCGAAACCCTCGATTAGATTCCAGTCTGTAACTCACTCCCGGATATCTGTTATTCTAAATATAAACCACCCCGGACCCCTCGATTAGATTCCAGTCTGTAACTCACTCCCGGGTATCTGTTATTCTATGTATAAACCACCCCGAACCCCTCGATTAGATTCCAGTGTGTAACTCACTCCCGGGTATCTGTTATTCTATATACAAACCAACCTGAATCCCTCGATTAGATTCCAGTCTCTAACTCACTCCCGGGTATCTGTTATTCCAAATATAAACCAACCCGAACCCCTCGATTAGATTTCAGTCTGTAACTCACTCCCGGGTATCTGTTATTCTATATATAATCCACCCTGAACCCCTCGATTAGATTCCAATCTCACTCCCGGGTATCTGTTATTCTACATATAAATCCCCCCGAACCCCTCGATTAGATTCCAGTCTCTAACTCACTCCCGGGTATCTGTTATTCTAAATATAACCCAATCCGAACCCCGTTGATTAGATTCCAGTCTGTAACTCACTCCCGGGTATCTGTTATTCTATATATAAACACCCCCGAACCCCTCGATTAGATTCCAGTCTGCAACTCACTCCCGGGTATCTGTTATTCTAAATATAAACCACCCCGAACCCCTCGATTAGATTCCAGTCTGTAACTCACTCCCGGGTATCCGTTATTCTATATATAAACCACCCCGAAACCCTCGATTAGATTCCGGTCTGTAACTCACTCCCGGGTATCTGTTATTCTAATTATAAACCCCCCCGAACCCCTGGATTAGATTCCAGTCTGTAACTCACTCCCGGGTATCTGTTATTCTATATATAAACCATCCCAAACCCCTCGATTAGATTTCAGTCTGTAACTCACTCCCGGGTATCTGTTATTCTAAATATAAACCACCCTGAACCTCTCGATTAGATTCCAGTCTGTAACTCACTCCTGGGTATCTGTTATACTAAATATAAACCACCCCAAACCCCTCGATTAGATTCCAGTCTGTAACTATCTCCCGGGTATTTGTTATTCTATATATAAACCAACTCGAACCCCTTGATTAGATTCCAGTCTGTAACTCACTCCCGGGTATCTGTTATTCTAAATATAAACCACCCCGAACCCCTCGATTAGATTCCAGACAGTAACTCACTCCCGGGTATCTGTTATTCTATATATAAACCCCCCCGAACCCCTCGATTAGATTCCAGTCTGTAACTCACTCCCGGGTATCTGTTATTCCAAATATAAACCAACCCGAACCCTTGGATTAGATTCCAGTCTGTAACTCACTCCCGGGTATCTGTTATTCCAAATATAAACCAACCCGAACCCCTGGATTAGATTCCAGTCTGTAACTCACTCCCGGGTATCTGTTATTCTAAATATAAACCACCCCGAACCCCTCGATTAGATTCCAGTCTGTAACTCACTCCCGGGTATCTGTTATTCTATATATAAACCAACCCGAACCCCTGGATTAGATTCCAGTCTGTAACTCACTCCCGGGTATCTGTTATTCTATATACAAACCAACCTGAATCCCTCGATTAGATTCCAGTCTGTAACTCACTCCCGGGTATCTGTTATTCTATATATAAACCAACCCGAACCCCTCGATTAGATTCCAGTCTGTAACTCACTCCCGGGTATCTGTTATTCTATATATAAACCACCCCGAACCCCTCGATTACATTCCAGTCTGTAACTCACTCCCGGGTATCCGTTATTCTGTATATAAACCACCCCGAACCCCTCGATTAGATTCCAGTCTGTAACTAACTCCCGGGTATCTGTTATTCTATATATAAACCACCCCGAACCCCTCGATTAGATTCCAGTCTGTAACTCACTCCCGGGTATCTGTTATTCTATATATAAACCACCCCGAACCCCTCGATTAGATTCCAGTCTGTAACTCACTCCCGGGTATCTGTTATTCTATATATAAACCACCCCGAACCCCTCGATTAGATTCCAGTCTGTAACTCACTCCCGGGTATCTGTTATTCTATATATAAACCACCCCGAACCCCTCGATTAGATTCCAGTCCGTAGCTTTCTCCTGGGCATCTGTTATTCTATATATAAACCACCCCGAACCCCTCGATTGGATTCCAGTCTGTAACTCACTCCCGGGTATCTGTTATTCTATATAAAGCAACCGAGAGTCATAGAATCCCTACAGTGCAGAAGAAGGCCATTCAGCCCATCGAGTCTGCATCAACAACAATCCCACTAGTCCCTATCCCTGTAATCCCACATATTCACACTGCTAATCCCTCTAACCTCCACATCCCAGGACATTAAGGGGCAATTTAGCAAGGCTAATGCATCTAACCTGTACATCTTTGGACTGTGGGAGGAAACCGGTGCACCCGGAGGAAACGCACGCAGACACAAGGAGAACTTGCAGACTCCACACGGACAGGGACCTAAGGAATCGAACCCAGGTCTCTGGACCTATCAGGCAGCAGTGTTAATCATCGTTCCATCCTGCTGCCTAACCATTCGAAATAGTTAACTCTGTTTCTCTTTCCACAGATGTTTCCAGAGCTGCTGAATTTAGCCAGCATTTTCTGTTTTTATGTTATTCTGCGTACAAATCACTCCAATCTCCATGATTAGGTTCCGGTCTATAACTTGCACCCAATAGCTGTTTTTATAGCAACTGTCAGTAATGTCACACTGCCTTTTCACTGACAAATTTAATTCCCCTCACTCAATCACAACACCTAGCCACATCATTGATATGTAGCGTATCATCACTGCTCAATGAAACATCCAGACTGTAACACCTAAATGCAACACATCACCAACCTCATCACTAATTACCCAATTTTAATTTGCAACATCTTTCTAATTCATAGCACCAAAGCTCTAGCCCAACCACAACATCCAATCCCATTAGGAATTCACATTGACCAATCACATAATCACATTAGCTAATCACTATCCCATATATTTGCATTGAGATTTGGGACACTCAGTGATGGATTATCATCCTTGGTCAATATCAGTTCAGCATGAACCAGAATCCTGGCTGTCTCTCCTCCAAAGTATCAGAGAGTGTTTACAATACAGAACCAACCTTTGGCCTATCCAATCCTTGCTGACTCTCTGAAAAAATAATTTAGTCCTGGATTCACCCAGGTCTTTCTCCACTGCTCTCTCACACCTTTCCTAAAGTGTAGTGTTCAGAATCGGATAAAATACCCTACTTGGTGCTCACCCAGATTCATCGAAACACCCTTGCATTAGTACTTGATGCCTCTATTTGTAAAACCCAGGGTGGTGTATGCCTTCATAACCATTTGCTCAACTTGTCCTGTAACCTTCACTGAAACATGCACATAAACCCCAGCTCTCTCTGATGATCCTTCCTCCGGTTGGAGTGGGACCCTGGGCAGCACCAGCCCTGCTCCATCACATTTTCGTTCACTCCGCTCTGGGTCGTGTCGCACTCTTGAAGCTCCCCCTTAAATGTATTTGTGGGATCTTTAGATGGCCCCTCTTCTTCCAGCTGGTGTTATCCGTTCTACTGCCCCTGTGACAGGCTACATATCCGGGAGGTGAAATCTGTGTCTTGCCGTCTCGAGCATCTCTCTGTCGCAATGTCCCACAGGAGCCTCTGCCCAATTCTCTGCATCACTTCATCAGTGGTGTCTCTGTGTGATACCCAGGATCTTGCGTAAGCCACACAGGTGAAAGATGTCCAGCTTATGTGACACCTTTGCTGTTCTTTCCCATGTCTCACTGGTATATACAATCACAGAATCTTACACTGCAGGAGGAGGCCATTTGGCCCATCAAGCTTGCACTGACCACAATCCCACCCAAGTCCTATCCCCATAACCCCATGCATTTACCTTAACCAGTCTCCCTGACACTAACAGGCAATATGACATGGCCAATCCACTTAACAAGCACATGTCTGGACTGTGGGAGGAAACCAGAGCACTTGGAGGAAACCCACGCAGACATGGTGAGAATGTGCAAACTCCACACAGACAGTGACCCAAGCTGGGAATTGAACCCAGGTCCCTGGCGCTGTGAGGCAGCAGTGCTAACCACTGTGCCAAAGTGCCACTGATTACGGTTGGTGTTACTATGGAGATATAGAATTCCTGGCCGTGTTGAGGGTGTTGGATCCCCGGACTGTGTGGACCTGCTGGGAGACTGATTGTGCTTTGTTGATTCTTGTGTGGACGACCATCTCTGTGTCACCCTCGCTGGAGATGTTGTTTCCAGGGTAGAGGAAGTGGTTGATGTCCTCGATGTTCTGTTGCCCGGTGGTGGGACGGTCTTGTTGCTGTCCAGTGGACACAGGGTGGGTTTCCTCGCAGTGATGTACAGACTGTCCTGGACACGGCTATTCTCAAACCCGGTGGTCTTGTCTCGGAACGAGGGCAACTCTTCGGGTGGCTTCATCTGTGAATCCAGCTCTGTGGTGTTGCTATGGGATACCAACATCTGTACCCACCATTGCCTCCCTCCTGATGTAATTAGTTACCGAGAGGAAAAGGAATGGGAAGAGTTCGTAGTCTTGCTGTGCGCTTGTGATGATGCTGAAGGAATCCACGGTGCCCAGACTAGTCTTGATGGAGTCATTGTGGAAAAGAGGAAGATGTCAGAGGTAGAAGGAGGATTGGAATGAGGCGTTCACTGAATGTTAAGATGGCGGCACGGGCTTGTTGGGCCGAAGGGCCTGTTTCCTGTGCGGTGTTGTTCTTTGTTCTATGTCGATGTCCCATTCTGTGCTGTCCGGCGCTGCAGCAGAGTGACTGCTCCTGCGCCCCCTTTAGAATTACACACTTTATTTTGTATTGTTGCTCTATGCTCTTCCTGACAAAATGTTCACAGTTCTCTGCATTAAATTTAAATCCTTCCTCTTTTCACGTTGCTCTCTCCATCCCTACCTTTTTTAAAGTTTATTTATTAGTGTCACAAGTAGGCTTACATTAACACTGCAATGAAGTTACTGTGAAAATCCCTTGGTTGCCTGATTGGGCACACTGAGGGAGAATTTAGCATAGCTGATACACCTCATCAGCACACCTTTCAGACTTTGGGAGGAAACCAGAGCTCCCGGAGGAAATCGGATTGACACAAGGAGAACTTTGTCAAAGCATTGTGCGATTTTCTCTCTTGTGCTCTCTCTCATATGATTAATCATTTCCCTTTTGAAAACAATTGAATTCTTTACCTTAGTCACACGTTGATGAGATCCACATTCTAACCTTATCTCCTTATTGTATTTATTAGTAATATTACTTTACTTCACACGACAGTGACTAACCCAAGCCAGGAACTGAACCCGGGTCCCTGGCGCTGTGAGGCAGCAGTGCTAACCATTGTGCCACTGTGCCATCTCCCCCTCTCTCTATCGCCAGTATCACCTTCAATACCTCTGTCACTCCATCCTATCTCTTTCTGGCCCTGTTATTCTAACCTCTCTCTGTCTCCATTCTCCTCTCTATGTAAAAATATATAGAATATCCAGCACAGACTCAAGTCTGAACACTGTTTAAACCGCGCACTGGTCACCCCCCATTCTAATGAACTCACCTTGTCAAAGCATTGTGCGATTTTCTCTCTTGTGCTCTCTCTCATATGATTAACCATTTCTCTTTCGAAAACAATTGAATTCTTTACCTTAGTCACACGTTGATGAGATCCACATTCTAACCTTATCTCCTTATTGTATTTATTAGTAATATTACTTTATTGGCCTGAGTTTTAGATTCTTTTACACGTGGAAGAATACTCTCCACATCCAGCCTGTATATTGATACATTTAAACACCTTCCTCAGATTTCCTCAAAGCAACAACTTGTTTAAACCTCTCCTGAACTAACCTTGTAAATCCTTTTTATATTTTAATCCAGTGTTTCCATGTCCTCTTTACAGAGTGAAGACCAGAACTAGACACCTGCTCAGAGACCTGTACTGGAATACCACTACTATTTGAATTCTACATCCCTGTGAATAAATCTCAGTTTGTTGGGGACATTTTAATTGTCTTGCTGTCCCGTGATGCTGATTTTAATGATTTATTCACCTGTATCTGAAGATTCTTTTACTCTTCTGCCCCATTTAGTTTCTGGTTCTTGTCAAAGCTCATTATCTGAGGGTTTCACGGTGGCACTGTGGTTAGCACTGCTGCCCACTCCCCACTCATCCGACGAAGGAACAGCGTTCCGAAAGCTAGTGGCGTTTGCTACCAAATAAACCTGTTGGACTTTAACCCGGTGTTGTGAGACTTCTTGGCCTCACAGCACCAGGGGCCGGGGTGCATTTTGGCATTAGGTCACTGTTTGTGTGGAGTTTGCACATTCTCACCATGTCTGTGTGGGTTTGCTCCGGGTGCTCCAGCTTCCTCCCACAGTCCAAAGATGTTCAGGTTGGGTGGATTGGCGATGCTAAATTGACCCCAGTGTCAGGGGGATTAGTGGTGTAACATCTCACACTTATATATTAAATTCCATTTGTCACGAAACCACCCACTCTGCAGGTTTCCAGACGCTGCATTCTTCCTCATTCTTCCTCCCCTTAGTTTGGTATCATCTGCAAATTTTGATACTAAATTACTTCCTTATTCCCAAATTAGAGTCATCCGTGCAAGTGACGAATAAGCAGGTCCCAGCACTGATTCTGGTTTCTGACATCTCTCCAACCTGATTAACTATAAAACCGACTGGGGCTGGAAACATCCTGAGTATTTCCTCCTCACTCCACCCTCACCTCGGCAGTCAGTCTGCCCTGTTGCACCTTAACAAACATCCTTTGAAAATCTAAGTATGTAGTATCTAATGCAATACCCTTCTCTATTCTTTCCATTAATTTGTCAAATAACTCTATCAGGATAATTAAACAGAAACGAGCCTTTTGGAATTCATGTCAATTTTATTCTATTTCCTGCCACTGACTTGACGCTGCCCTGTCTGTAATTCCCAGGTCCTGTATAAACTTCCATTCTGTGCTTTGGAACAATATGAGCCATTAGTCAGTTCTCTGACACTACCTCAACCTTCTATCAAGTCTCTGTATATATGAATTAATTCTGCTCTCTAGCCTTTTTGATTGAGTATGAGTGAAAACCTCCTAAACCTTTTACTCATTTCTCTCGATGTCAATTACTTTCTCCCTTTCCATCCCAGCTGCATTCAATATTCTTTTTAAGCTCATTCAGCAGTGAAGACTTTGTTTAATTATCTGCAGGTAAAAGCCACGGTTAAGTGGATTAAGTGAGTGGGTGGGTTAATGGGTTAAGTGGGCGGCACGGTAGCACAGTGGTTAGCACTGCGCCTTCACAGCTCCAGGGACCTGGGTTTGATTCCCGGCTCGGGTTACCGTCTGTGTGGAGTTTGCACATTCTCCTCGTGTCTGCATGGGTTTCCTCCACAGTCCAAAGATGTGTGGGTTAGATTGATTGGCCATGCTAAAAAATGCCCCTTAATGTCCTGAGGTGCATAGGTTAGGAGGATTATTGTGTAAATATGTAAGGATATGGGACTGTGGTTTGTGCAGACTTGATGGGCCAAATGGCCTCTTTCTGCACTGAAGGGTTTGTATGATATTTGTATCATTCTCTGTTTCTTCCCCTTTCATCATTCAAATTTGCTTTTTTGGGTTTTGTCCCTTCAATTTTCTCTCTGCTTTCCCAATTTCTCCGGGCTTTCAGTTCCACACTAACCCCTTGAATATAAAAGTAGGGAGGTCTTGCTGCAGCTGTATAGGGCATTGGTGAGGCCGCAGCTGGAGTACTGTGTGCAGTTTTGGGCGCCGCACCTGCGCAAGGATGTTTTGGCCCTGGAGGGAGTGCAGAGGAGGTTTACTAGGCTGATACCGGAGTTGAGGGGGTTGAGCTATGAGGAGAGGCTGAATAAACTAGGCTTGTACTCGTTAGAGTTTAGAAGAATGAGGGGAGATCTCATTGAGACGTATAAGATGATGAATGGGATGGATAGGATAGAGGTGGAGAGACTCTTCCCACTCAAAAAAGACAGTAGGACTAGGGGGCACAGCCTCAAGATAAAAGGGGGGCGGTTTAGAACAGAGTTGAGGAGGAACTTCTTCACTCAAAGGGTGGTGAATCTCTGGAATTCTCTGCCTGTTGAAGTGGTGGAGGCTGCCTCGCTAAATATTTTTAAGACGCGGGTTGATGGGTTTTTGATAAGAGAGGGGATTAAGGGTTATGGGGAGAAAGCGGGAAAGTGGAACTGAGCCACGACAGATCAGCCATGATCTTATTGAATGGCGGGGCAGGCTCGAAGGGCCAGATGGCCTACTCCTGCTCCTATTTCTTATAGAACATAGAACATTACAGCGCAGAACAGGCCCTTCGGCCCACTTCTTCCCTCTGGTACCTCCTTTTTAGACTGTTTATATGGGGAGTGGGTATCACTGCACAGTTCAGCATTTTACCTCTGGAACCAAGATTGGTAGCATAGTGGACGGTGCAGAAATCTATCTCTGACTGCAATGGAATCTTGATCAATTGGACCAGTGGGCTGAGGAATAGCAGATGGAGTTTAATTTAGATAAATGTTGTCTATATGGACTTCAGTAAGGCCTTTGACAAGGTCCCTTGTGGCAGACTGCTGCAGAAGGTGAAGTCACATGGGATCAGAGGTGAGCTGGCAAGATGGATACAAAACTCAGTCAAAGAAGACAGAGGGTAGCAATGGAAGGGTGCGTTTCTGGATAGAGGGCTGTGACAAGTGATGTTCCTCAGGGATCAGTGCTGGGCCTTTGCTGTTTGTAATATATATATAAATGATTTGGAGGAAAATGTGACTGGATTGATTAATAAGTTTGCGGACAACAAAAAGGTTGGTGGATTTGCCAATAGCGATGAGGACCATCAGAGGTTACAGCAGGAATAAGATCAGTTGGAGACTTGGGCGGAGAGATGGCAGATGGAGTTTAATCCAGACAAATGTGAGGTAATGCATTTTGGAAGGTCTAATACAGATAGGAAATAAACAGTAAATGGCAGAACCCTTAGGAGTATTGATAGGCAGAGGGATCTGGGCGTACAGGTACACAGATCACTGAAAGTGGCAATGCAGGTGGAGAAGGTAGTCAAGAAGGCATACGGCATGCTTACCTTCATCGGCCAGGATATTCAGTTTAAATATTGGCAAGTCATATTGATGCTTTTTAGAACTTTAGTGTGGAATATAATGTTCAATTCTGGTCACCACACTAACAGAAGGATGCAGAGGCTTTGGAGAAGATATAGAAAAGATTTATCAGGATGTTGCCCTGGTTTGGAGGGCATTAGCTATGAGGAGAGGTTGGAGAAACTTGGTTTGTTCTCACTGGAACGACGGAGGTTAAGGGGGGACCTGATAGAAGTCTACAAGATTATGAGAGGCATGGACAGAGTGGATAGTCAGATGCTTTTTCCCAGGATGGAAGAGAGAATTACTGGGGGGCACAGGTTTAAGATGCGAGAGGCAAGGTTTAAAAGAGATGTACAAGGCAGATTTTTTTACACAGAGAGTGGTGGGTGCCTGGAACTCGTTGCCGTGGGAGGTAGTGGAAGTGGATACAGTAGTGACTTTTAAGGGGCATCTTGACAAGGACATGAATGAGATGGGAACAGAGGGATATGCTCCCCAGAAGCGTAGGGAGTTTTAGTTAAGTCAGGTAGCATGGTCAGTGCAGGCTTGGAGGGCTGAAGGGCCTGTTCCTGTGCTGTAATTTTCTTTGTTCTGAAATGCAAGGTGATGCATTTTGGTAGATTGGACCAGGGTAGGATTTACTCAGTTAATGGTAGGACGTTGGGGAGAGTTACAGAACAAAAAGATCTAGGGATACATGTTAATAGCTCCTTGAAAGTGGAGTCACAGGTGGATGGAGTGGTGAAGAAGGCGTTCAACATGCTTGGTTTCATTGGTCAGACCATTGAATACAAGAGCTGGGATGTCTTGTTGAAGTTGTACAAGACATTGTTAAGGCCACACTTGGAATACAGTTCTGGTCACCCTATTATAGAAAGGATATTATTAAACTAGAAAGAGTGCAGAAAAGATTTACTAGAGTGCTACCGCGACTTGATGGTTTGAGTTATAAGGAGAGACTGGATAGACTGGGACTTTTGTCTCGAGCATAGAAAATTGAGGGGTGATCTTATAGAGGTCTATAAAATAATGAGTGGCACAGATCAGCTAGATAGTCAATATCTTTTCCCAAAGGTAGAGGAGTCTAAAACTAGAGGGCATAGATTTAAAGTGAGAGGGGAGAGATACAAAAGTGTCCACAGCGTCAATTTTTTCACACAGAGGGTAGTGAGTGTCTGGAACAAGCTGCCAGAGGTAGTAATAGAGGCAGATACAATTTTGTCTTTTAAAAAGCATTTAGATAGTTACATAGGTAAGATGGATATAGAGAGTATAGGACAAATGCAGTCAATTAGGATTAGCTTAGGGGTTTAAAAAAAGGGCGGAATGGACAAGTTGGGCCGAAGGGCCTGCTTCCATGCTGTAAATCTCTATGACTCTATTCATTTGCCACAGGAGCGACTGGAGAGAGGAGATTTCACTGCTGCTTCTCTCCCTCTCCAGCTGGGTCAACCAGACACCCAGGGACCAATTCAAGCCCGGAGAAACCTTCAACTTTATTCCTTTTGACACAGTGGGTTAGCACTGCTGCCTCACAGCACCAGGGACCCAAATTCGACTCCCAGCTTGGACTCTGCACGTTCTGTGTGGGTTTCCTCCCGGTGCTCCGGTTTCCTCCCACGATCCAAAAGACGTGCTCTTTGGGTGCATTGGCCATACAAAATTCTCCCTCAATGTACCCAAACAGGCACTGGAGCGTAGAGACTAGGGGATTTTCACAGTAACTTCATTGCAGTATTAACGCAAGCCTACTTGCGACGCTAATAAATAAATAAACTTTAAGCCAAATGAAGGTTACTGTTACAGACCACCAACCAGTGCAATACTGAAGAGTCTTGTGTGCTAACTGCAGCGTCTGGGGAAATTTCACTCTCACTCTGATTGAATTCAGTCTTGTTGAGCAATGCTGCACCACGCTGGATTGTATTTCTCTCTCTCAGTTAATGGACTGTAGACTTTTCAATGTATAAAATAACCTTTCAGCACAGCGTTCTCCTGGGGAGCCTAAGTGCGCAGACTGAGACCGATCTTGTGCACCAGTGGCCTGCCAGCTGTTAGCTGGGAGGGGAAAGCTCTCCAGCTGTGTCGATGCTGACACAGCGCGGGAGGTCACACAGCCAGGAGGGACGGCGGGCTTCTATCTGCAGTGCCCTACGGTTCATTTAGACTAAGGCTTGTATCTGTGCCTTAGCTCCTGTTTCTGTACTGTGGGGTTCTATATGTTATGAGGGCCAGTCCTGTTCCTGGGGGTGATGCAGTGTGGATGCTGCCATGGCAGGCATTCTGTGATCAGGTAGCATGGCTTCTGTTAAGTCAGGTAGCATGGTCAGTGCAGGCTTGGAGCGCTGAAGGGCCTGTTCCTGTGCTGTAATTTTCTTTGTTCTGAAATGCAAGGTGATGCATTTTGGTAGATTGGACCAGGGTAGGATTTACTCAGTTAATGGTAGGACGTTGGGGAGAGTTACTGAACAAAAAGATCTAGGGATACATGTTAATAGCTCCTTGAAAATGGAGTCACAGGTGGATAGAGTAGTGAAGAAGGCGTTCAACATGCTTGGTTTCATTGGTCAGACCATTGAATACAAGAGCTGGGATGTCTTGTTGAAGTTGTACAAGACATTGTTAAGGCCACACTTGGAATACAGTTCTGGTCACCCTATTATAGAAAGGATATTATTAAACTAGAAAGAGTGCAGAAAAGATTTACTAGAGTGCTACCGCGACTTGATGGTTTGAGTTATAAGGAGAGACTGGATAGACTGGGACTTTTGTCTCGAGCATAGAAAATTGAGGGGTGATCTTATAGAGGTCTATAAAATAATGAGTGGCACAGATCAGCTAGATAGTCAGTATCTTTTCCCAAAGGTAGAGGAGTCTAAAACTAGAGGGCATAGATTTAAAGTGAGAGGGGAGAGATACAAAAGTGTCCACAGCGTCAATTTTTTCACACAGAGGGTGGTGAGTGTCTGGAACAAGCTGCCAGAGGTAGTAATAGAGGCAGATACAATTTTGTCTTTTAAAAAGCATTTAGATAATTACATAGGTAAGATGGGTATAGAGAATATAGGACAAATGCAGTCAATTAGGATTAATACACAGCCGTGTATTACACACAATTTCAGCTGACACAGCCACCACGGAGAGAAACCTTCCTCCAGACAGCAGAGGAGACTGCAGCTCAAGCAAACAGCTTGCTGCTAGCTCACCACTGCAGGAACATAGGAAATGCAGATTTCGCTCAGGAGTTAGATTAATTTACACTGGAGAAGGTTTATTTCTTTTATCTGGTTTGGAGGAGAGGAGAGGAGGGAAGGAGCAAAGAGTTCCCCTCAGCACCCTCTGGGCGAGGATGGGATTTGGAGGTTCTAAGGGGAGAGGAGGGGAGAGGAATTAGCAAGGTGCCTGCCGCAGTGATGGGTGTTACTGAGTCAAGGTCTCCTCAAGGTGTAATGGAGGCTGCTGGATTCTGCCCACAGAATCGTCCTGAAACCAGGGAGCTTGGATCTTGTGACGGTGGGGGGGGGGGGAGAGAGGAGGAAATGATAAAGGTGCTCGCATTTATTTCATGTTAACAAAGAGAAGAAGCTGATAGAATTGGTACTCACTCTCCCTGCACAAGGCACGGGAATTACATTGCTATTTAATCTTCCCACACTCATGGAGTCGAGATTGAAAATTAAAAAGCTATCATCTTCAGACCACGGCGGGGTTTTCATTCAAAAAATATTAGTAGAAATCTGCTGAATATCGAGCTTTGTCTCCTTTAATAACTCACACAGTGGATCACACAGAATAATGATCACAGTGTCAGGATGACCTTCTCTGCCCTACTCACCATCACACTCTTGGGGTCGAAGACAGGTTCCTTGGGGGGGGCTGGTTCCGGAGGAGGGGGGGCTGCTGCTGCTGCCTTGGCAGGTTCCTTCTTCAGTTCTTTCTTGGGGGCCATGGTTCAGTGGGAGCAGCAGAGCAGCGTCTGCAAGACAAGAGTATCCGCAGCCCCCCAGCCCTGTGTTATATAGCCCCCTCACTCCGCCACCAGACAGCTGAGAAAGCTGCAATCACTGACTATAAATGGAAGAAATCTCCATCCCTCCGGGGAGTAACGGAGCCTTGCTGGCGGCTTCCATCAGCCGCAGCTGCCATGGCAACCACAAAACCGACAGCTCTTGAAAGCTGAGCTGATACAATTAAAGGGAACTATCCCTCCGGAAGAGTCTTTAAGGGGAGGAGAGCCACAGCAGGAGATGCTCACAGCTGCACTGGTGGAAGGATGAGCTTTGGACGTAGCTTCACTCTCTGGGCTGTTGTGCTTGTAAATGAACAGCAGGCTTGCGGTGAAAGTGTCCCTTTAATTGTCCAAAGGCAGAGCTTGGTAATAACCCCGTTTTCTGTTGGAGCTCAGAGACCCAGAGATCAGAGCGATGATGCTCCACATCTTTAAATAGCTCTCTTTATGGGTAGCACCATTGGAGACTGAAGTATACCCCAGCCTGGGGGAGCTGTGGGCATTGCCCAGGTGTCAGTGCCTGTCTACAGCAGCAACTCGTTCAGGAAGAAGCTTTTATCAACTTAATAAAACCCCATCCCCACCTTTCTTTCTCATCCATGTGACCACTAGGTACAGATTTCCACTGCCCACTGTACCCACTGCCCACTGTACCCACTGCCCACTGTACCCACTGCCCACTGTACCCACTGCCCACTGTACCCATTGCACGCACTGTACCCACTGCCCACTGTACCCACTGCCCACTGTACGCACTGTACCCACTGCCCAATGTACCCACTGCTCACTGTACCCACTGCCCACTGTATGCACTGTACCCACTGCCCACTGTACCCACTGCCCACTGTACCCACTGTCCACTGTACGCACTGTACCCACTGCCCACTGTACCCACTGCCCACTGTACCCACTGCCCACTGTACCCACTGCTCTAATTTCACCCACTGCTCACTGTACACACTGCCCACTGCACACACTGCCCACTGTACACACTGTCCACTGTATGCACTGCCCACTGTATGCACTGCCCACTGTACACACTGCCCACTGTACGCACTGTCCACTGTACCCACTGCTCACTGTACCCACTGCTCTAATTTCACCCACTGCTCACTGTACACACTGCCCACTGCACACACTGCCCACTGTACACACTGTCCACTGTATGCACTGCCCACCGTATGCACTGCCCACTGTACACACTGCCCACTGTACGCACTGCCCACTGTACGCACTGTCCACTGTACCCACTGCTCCAATTACACCCACTGCTCCAGCTGCACCCACTACCCACTGTACCCACCACCCACTACACTCATTGCCCACTGCACCCACTACTCATTGTATCCACTGCCCACTGAATTCACTGCCCCAAGTGTACCCACTGCCACTGTATACAGTTTCCCAACTGTACCCACTGCCCACAGCATGCACTGCCCACTGTACTCACTGCCCACTGTACGCACTGCCCCAACTATACGCACTGCCCACTGTAAGCACAGCCCACTGTACCCACTGCCCATGTACGCATTTCCACACTGCCCACTCTATCCATTGCCCCAGCTGCATGCATTGCCCACTGTATGCACTGCCCACTGTATCCACTGCGCACTGTACCCATTGCCTACTGTACCCACTACCCATTATATCCACCACTCACTGTCCATAACTGTACCCTAACTGTTCACACTATCCACTGTATCCATGCCCACTGTATCCTCTGTCCACGGTACATAAGAACTAGGAGGCAGGAGTGGGCCATCTGGCCCCTCGCGCCTGCTCCGCCATTCAATAAAATCATGACTGATCTTTTCGTGAACTCAGCTCACCATAATTCTTAATTCCTTTACTGTTCAAAAATGTATCTATCCTTGCCTTAAAAACATTCAATGAGGGAGCCTCAACTGCTTCACTGGGCAGGGAATTCCACAGATTCACAACACTTTGTGTGAAGAAGTTCCTCCTCAACTCAATCTTAAATCTGCTTCCCCTTATTTTGAGGCCATGCCCCCATTCTAGTTTCACCTGCCAGTGGAAACAACTTCCCTGCTTCTATCTTATCTATACCGCTATACTATTCATAATCTTATATGTTTCTATAAGATCTCCTCTCATCCTTCTGCGTTCCAATGAGTATAGCCCTACTCTACTTGGTCTCTCCTCATAAGCCAACCCTCTCAACTCCAGAATCAACCGAGTGAATCTCCTCTGCACCCCCTCCACTGCCAGTATATCCTTTCTCAAGTAAGGAGACCAGAACTGTACACAGTACTCCAGGTGTGGCCTCACCAGCACCTTATACAGCTGTAAGGAAGGAGGCAGAGAAGGAGGTAGAAGGGGGGGGGGGGGGGTGGGGTAGCATTCTTGGTCAGGGACTGTATCACAGTGTCAGAGAGGAAGTTTGATGAGGACTTGTCTGTTGAGGTAGTATGGGCGGAGATTAGAAATAGGAGAGGAGAGGTCACCCTGCTGGGAGTCTTTTATAGACCTCCAAAAAGTTCTAGAGAGGTTGAGGAAAGGATTGCGGAGACGATCCTGATTAGGAGTGAAAGTAATAGGGTAATTTTTATGGGGGACTTTAACTTTACTAATATTGATTGGAATTGCTATAGCTCTAGCTCGTTAGAGGGATCAGTTTTTGTTCAAAGTGTGCAGGAAGGTTTTTTGACTCAGTATGTAGATAGGCCAACTAGAGGTGAGGCTATATTGGATTTGGTGCTGGGTAATGAGCCAGACCAGGTGCTAGACTTGGAAGTTGGTGTGCATTTTGGTGATAGTGACCACAATTCGGTTACGTTCATCTTAGTGATGGAAAGGGATAGGCATGAACCTCGGGTCAGTAGTTTCAGCTGGGGGAAGGGTAATTATGAGGCTATTAGGAGAGAATTAGGAAGCATAAGAACATAAGAAATAGGAGCAGGAGTAGGCCATCTGGCCCTTCGAGCCTGCCCCGCCATTCAATAAGATCATGGCTGATCTGTCGTGACTCAGCTCCACCTTCCCGCCCTCTCCCCATAACCCTTAATCCCTTCTCTTATCAAAAACCCATCAACCCGTTTCTTAAAAATATTTAGCGAGGCAGCCTCCACCACTTCAACGGGCAGAGAATTCCAGAGATTCACCACCCTTTGAGTGAAGAAGTTCCTCCTCAACTCTGTTCTAAACCGCCCCCCCTTTATCTTGAGGCTGTGCCCCCTAGTCCTACTGTCTTTTTTGAGCGGGAACAGTCTCTCCACCTCTATCCTATCCATCCCATTCATCATCTTATACGTCTCAATGAGATCTCCCCTCATTCTTCTAAACTCTAACGAGTACAAGCCTAGTTTATTCAGCCTCTCCTCATAGCTCAATCCCCTCAACTCCGGTATCAGCCGAGTAAACCTCCTCTGCACTCCCTCCAGGGCCAAAACATCCTTGCGCAGGTGCGGCGCCCAAAACTGCACACAGTACTCCAGCTGCGGCCTCACCAATGCCCTATACAGCTGCAGCAAGACCTCCCTACTTTTATATTCAATCCCCTTCGCTATGAAGGCCAGCATCCCATTCGCCTTCCTGACCACCTGCTGCACCTGCAAGCTGGGTTTTTGCGACTCATGCACAAGGACCCCGAGGTCCCTCTGCACCGTCGCCTGCTGCAGTTTTTCGCCCCGTAAGTAATAGTCCTTCCTACCATTCCTCCTACCAAAGTGGACCACCTCACACTTGCCAACATTAAATTCCATTTGCCATTTCCTGGCCCATTCGCCCAGCCTATCTAGATCCTTCTGCAGACTCTCCACACCCTCCGCACAATTTGCCTTTCCCCCAATCTTGGTGTCATCAGCAAATTTCGACACCCTGCACTCGGTTCCCTCCTCCAGATCATCCATATAAATGGTAAATAGCTGAGGCCCCAGCACCGACCCCTGGGGCACCCCACTAGTCACCAACCGCCAATCCGAATAGCATCCATTGACCCCCACTCTCTGCCTCCTATTTGACAACCAATCCTCTATCCACGCTAACACCCTACCCCCAACTCCTTGTCCCCTGACCTTCTGCAATAACCTCTTGTGAGGTACCTTGTCAAACGCCTTCTGAAAATCCAGAAAGACCACATCCACCGGCTCTCCTCTATCCACTGCCCTAGACACATCCTCATAGAACTCCAGTAAATTTGTCAGACACGACTTCCCTTTAATGAAACCGTGTTGCGTCCGCCCTATCAAGCAATTCCCCTCAAGATGCCTCGCTATTTCCTCCTTAATGACGGTTTCTAACATTTTACCTACCACAGACGTTAAACTAACCGGCCTATAATTCCCCTAGGAGATTACAGGGACTGGGAACGTCCGAAATGTGGAGTTTTTTCAAGGAGCAGCTACTGCGGGTCTGTGATAGGTATGTCCCTGTCAGGCAAGAAGGATTTGGTAGGCCCAGGGAACTGTGGTGCACTAAAAATGTTGATTCGTTGGTTAGGAAGAAAAAGGAGGCTTATGTTCGGATGAGGCTTGAGGGCTCAGGTAGTGCATTAGAAAGCTTTAGATTGGCTAGGAGGGAGTTGAAGAGGGAGTTAAGAAGGGCTAAAAGAGGACATGAGATGACTTTGGCTGATAGGATTAAGGAGAACCCTAAGGCGTTTTAGAGGTATGTCAAGAACAGA
Source organism: Prionace glauca (assembly GCA_037974335.1). Lineage (NCBI taxonomy): Eukaryota > Metazoa > Chordata > Chondrichthyes > Carcharhiniformes > Carcharhinidae > Prionace > Prionace glauca. Next base: position 40,597,178 of record CM075747.1, on the reverse strand, counting down.
AGGTTGGTTAGGGCAAGATTAAGGCCAGTTACAGACAGTAGAGGGAAGTTGTGTGTGGAACCGGAGGAGATTGGAGAGGCGTTGAACCAATATTTCTCTTCAGTGTTCACGCAGGGGGACATGAATGTAGCTGATGAGGACACTGGGGTGCAGGGGTGTAAAATAGACAGTATTGCAGTTGATACCGGGGATGAGCTGGATATTCTAGAGGGCTTGAAAATAGATAAGTCCCCTGGTCCAGACGGGATTTACCCTAGGATTCTCTGGGAGGCAAGAGTGGTGATTGCAGAGCCTCTGGCTCTGATCTTCAGGTCATCGTTGGTCTCTGGTATAGTACCGGAAGATTGGAGGACAGCGAATGTTGTCCCATTGTTTAAGAAGGGGAACAGAGACTTCCCCGGGAATTATAGACCGGTGAGTCTTACTTCTGTTGTGGGCAAGGTTTTAGAAAGAATTATTAGGGATAGGATTTATAGTTATTTGGAGAGTAATGAATTGATTAGAGACAGTCAGCATGGTTTTGTAGCAGGTAGGTCGTGCCTTACTAACCTTATTGAGTTCTTTGAGAAAGTGACCAAAGAGGTGGATGGGGGTAAGGCAGTTGATGTGGTGTATATGGATTTTAGCAAGGCGTTTGATAAGGTTCACCACGGTAGGCTTCTGCAGAAAATGAAGATGTATGGGATTGGGGGTGATCTAGGGAATTGGATCAGGAATTGGCTAGCGGATAGGAGACAGAGGGTGGTGGTTGATGGTAAATATTCATCATGGAGTTCGGTTACGAGTGGTGTGCCTCAGGGATCTGTTTTGGGGCCACTGCTGTTTGTAATTTTTATTAATGATCTGGATGCGGGTATAGTTGGGTGGATTAGTAAGTTTGCTGATGACACCAAAGTCGGAGGTGTGGTAGATTGTGAGGAAGGGTCATAGTTTGCAGGGTGACTTAGACAGGTTGCAGAGCTGGGCTGCGAGGTGGTGGATGGAGTTTAATGCGGAGAAGTGTGAGGTAATTCATTTTGGTAGGAATAACAGATGTGTCGAGTATAGGGCTAACAGGAGGACTTTAAATAGTGTGATGAGCAGAGGGATCTAGGTGTATGTGTACATAGATCCCTGAAAGTTGGGAATCAAGTAGATAAGGTTGTTAAGAAGGCATACGGTGTCTTGGCGTTTATTGGTAGGGGGATTGAATTTAAGAGTTGCAGCGTCATGTTGCAACTGTACACAACTCTGGTGCGGCCGCACTTGGAGTATTGTGTGCAGTTCTGGTCCCCACATTACAGGAAGGACGTGGAGGCTTTGGAGAGGGTGCAGAGGAGGTTTACCAGGATGTTGCCTGGTATGGAGGGGAGGTCCTTCGAGGAGAGACTGAGGGATTTGGGGTTGTTTTCGCTGGAAAGAAGGAGGCTAAGAGGGGATCTTATTGAAACATATAAGATGATTAGAGGTTTAGATAGGGTGGATAGTGATAGCCTTTTTCCTAGGATGGAGAAAGCTAGCACGAGGAGGCATGGCTTTAAATTAAGGGGGGGTAGTTATAGGACGGATATCAGGGGTTGGTTCTTTACCCAGAGGGTGGTGAGGGATTGGAATGCCCTGCCTGCTGCAGTTGTAAATGCGCCTCATTTGGGGGCGTTTAAGAGATCTGTGGATAGGTTTATGGACGAAAAGGGATTGGTTTAGATTAGTGGGTCAGTGTTTTTTTTTTAAAAACTGGTCGGCGCAACATCGTGGGCCGAAGGCCTGTTCTGCGCTGTTATGTTCTATGTTCTATGTAACATAACCTCACTGTTTTTAAACTCCATCCCTCTAGCAATGAAGGACAAAATTCTATTTGCCTTCTTAATTACCTGCTGCACCTACAAACCAACTCCTTGTGATTCCTGCACAAGGACACCCAGATCCCTCTGCACAGCAGCATGCTGCAATTTTTTACCATTTAAATAAAAGTCCGTTTTGCTGTTATTCCGATCAAAATGGATGACCTCACATTTACTAACTCCACCTATCAGACCCATTCACTTAGACTATATCTCTTTGCAGACTTTCAGCATCCTCTGCACACTTTGCTCTGCTGCTCATTTTAGTGCCATCTGCGAATTTTGACACACTACACTTGATCCCCAACTCCAAATCATCTGTGTAACTCGTAAACACTTGTGGTCCCAACACTGATCCCTGAGGCACACCAAAAATCACTGATCACCAACCAAAAAAAACATTCATTTATCTCCATTCTTTGCTTTCTGTTAGTACCTACTGCCCCAACTGTATGCACAAACCACTGTATCCACTGCCCCAACAGTACCCATTGACCACTGTACACACTGCCCAACTACACCCATTGGTCATTTTACCCATTGACAACTGTATCTACTACCCATTTTAGCCACTAACATCTGTGCCCACTGACCTCCCTACAAACTGGCTATTGTACCTACTAACCTCTCTATCCACTGACATCCTTACCCACTGTTCATTTCACCCACTAAACTTTCCAGCCACTGACCTTCTATCCACTGACCACTGGATGTACTGACCTCGCTACCCACTGACCTCACTACACACTGACCACTATACCCAGGTGTCAATTGCCCACTGTTACCTAGTGCCCACTCAACTGCTAAATAATAGAGAAACTGGCAATGAAACAAAGATGGTGAAAGGTCCCCATAATGAGTGAACCCTCCATTATGGAACTGAACACACCCTTCAGGGGAGACAAAGGAAGTGGGGCGACATGGTGGCACAGTGGTTCGCACTGCTGCCTCACAGCGCCAGGAACTCCGGTTTGAATCCCAGCTCGGGGCACTGTCTGTGTGGAGTTTGCACATTCTCCCCGGGTCTGCGTGGGTTTCCTCCGGGTGCTCTGGTTTCCTCCTTTATCCAAACATGTGTGGGTTGGGTGGATTGGCTGTGCTAAATTACCCTTCGTGTCAGGGGGACCAGCTAGGGTAAATACATGGGGTTAAGGGATAGGGCCTCAGGTGAGATTGTGGTTGGTGCAGACTCAATGGGCTGAAAGGCCTCCTTCTGTACTGTAGGGATCCTATGAAAGGAAAGCAAGAGAGGAACAGGGGAGAAATGAAGGGGCAAGACTGGGGAAATGGAGAGAAGTGGAAAAGGAATGGTGAGGATGAGAGGTAATGGGGAGAGGGATGAAAGGGGGAGTTGTGGGGAGCAGAGGAGGAAAAGAGTAAGTGGGAGAGTTTGGGGAGGATGCGGGAGAGCGGGGGGCGCGGAGTGGGAGTGCTGCAGGAGATGTGAGAGAGATGGAGAGCCCAGGGGAATTGGGTAGGGTGGGATATGATGCAGAGGGAGTTGTAGGAGGGAGGGGGAGAGAGGAGGGTAGGTGTCATCTCTGATTCTGCCAGAAGGTTCCAGTAGCGATCACACTGGATCCAGGCAGCATTTTTAAACCATTGTACTGACAGCACTGGAGTGGTCCATTTGACCCATCAAACCTGCACCAATCTATTTGTATTCATTCACTTAACATGGGTCTCTCTGGCCAGACCTGCATTTATTACCCATCCCTATTGCCTTGAGAAGGTGGTGGTGAGCTGCCTTCTTGAATTGCTGCAGTCTGTGTGGTGTAGATACACCTACAATGCTATTAGGGAGGGAATTCCAAGATTTTGACCCAGTGACAGTGAAGGAACAGCGATATATTTCCAAGTCAGGACGGTGAGTGATTTAGAGGGGAAACTCCAGGCTGTGGTGTTCCCAGGTATCTCTTGCTCTAATGGTAGCGATGGTGAGTTTTAATGGTAGTGATTGTGAGTCTGGAAGGTGCTGCCAAAGTAAGGTGCTGTCTAAGGAATTTTCCTGCATCTTGTTCACATAGCTGTCACTGTGTGTCTGAAGGGGGAGGAGTGAATATTTATTGTGGTGGACGTTGCCAACCAAACAGGTTGCTTTGTCCTGGATGGTGTTGATTTCTTGAGTAACATTGGAGCTGCACCCAAATGGGGAGAATTCCATCACACTCCTGACTTGGGCCTTGTAGATGGTGGACAGGATCTGGGGGAGTCAGGAGGTGAGTTACTCACCACAGTATTCCTAGCTTCTGACCTGCTCTATTAGCTTATGTGATGAGTCCAGTTGAGTTTCTGGTCAATGGTAACTCTCAGAACATTGATCATAGGGGATTCAGTGATGTTAATGCCACTGAATGGGGCGATGGTGAGATTCTCACTTGTTGGAGATGGTCATTGCCTGGCACTTGTGTGATGTGAATGCCACTTGCTTCTTGTCAGCTTTAACTTAAACATTATCCAGGTCTTGCTGCGTTTAGACACAGCCAGGGTGTAGACAGCATCCAGTGTATGAATGTATAGACAGGTGTATACAGCATGCCATTCATTGATGCTACCCGGTGATCTCCACTGGTCAGTTATCCAACACTCAGTAAAGATCCAGTGAAGCTGGACCTGGCTTTTAGTTACTCGCTTCCAGGGAATGTTTGGTGGGACAGTGTAGAGGGGGCTTTACTCTGTATCTAACCCCGTGCTGTACCGATCCTGGGAGTGTTTGATGGGGACAGTGTAGAGGGAGCTTTACTCTGTATCTAACCCCGTGCTGTACCTGTCCTGGGAGTGTTTGATGGGGGGACAGTGTAGAGGGAGCTTTACTCTGTATCTAACCCCGTGCTGTACCTGTCCTGGGAGTGTTTGATGGGGGGACAGTGTAGAGGGAGCTTTACTCTGTATCTAACCCCGTGCTGTACCTGTCCTGGGAGTGTTTGATGGGGGGACAGTGTAGAGGGGGCTTTACTCTGTATCTAACTCCGTACTGTACCTGTCCTGGGAGTGTTTGATGGGGGGACAGTGTAGAGGGAGCTTTACTCTGTATCTAACCCCGTGCTGTACCTGTCCTGGGAGTGTTTGATGGGGGGACAGTGTAGAGGGAGCTTTACTCTGTATCTAACCCCATGCTGTACCGATCCTGGGAGTGTTATTGGATCTTTGTGAAAGGGCCTGTGCGACCTCTGATGGACTGTTACTGAGAAAGTTGAGTTATTTTAAAAAGGTCAGCTGGGCTGCCAGTGCTGACAGGAATAGAATTCATCTCTCGAGGGTTTTGGTAAACCCTGGAATTTGCTGAGTAGCAATACTGACATCACACCCCAGACTGGCCCGTGATGTCGAATCTCAGCACGGTATCTTTCTGCAGAACATGCTTCTGGCCGTCTCTAATTTGAACGTCCAACCCAGCATTTTTCCAAAGCACTGCCAATAACACCTCTCCCACGAGCTATCCCGAGTCACAGCACGGTCTGGACAGCGGTGTACTCAGTCTTGGTACAGAATGGTATGTGCTACATAGTGTGGGCTCCAATTTATTGTATGTCATGGCCATGGAGCTGATCCTCCAACAGTCACTGCTTCCCCCCCCCCCCCCCCGTTCTGTCAACTTCTCAATTCAGTGCACAGTAAACCTACAAATACTTAACACCCACCCACATGCACGCAGACTAGTGAGGCAGCATGGTGACACAAGTGCCAGGGTCCTGAGTGCAATTTTGGCCTTTGGGTGACTGTGTGGAGTTTGCACCTCCGGGTGCTCCAGATTCCCCTCTCAGTCCAAAGATGTGCAGGTTAGGCTGATTGGCCAGAGTAAATTGTCCCTTAGTGTCAAGGGGATTAGCAGGGTAAATACGTGAGGTTAGGGGGATAGGGACTGGAAGGGATTGTTGCCGATGCAGGCTTGATGGGCTGAATGAGATGGCTTTGGCTGGTAGGATTAAGGAAAATCCAAAGGCATTTTATTCCTATATCAGAGGCAAGAGAGTAGTTAGAGGGAAAATTGGTCCTCTTAGGGACAAGAGTGGTGAGTTGTGTATTGAGTCGGAGGGGATGGGGGAGCTCCTGAATGAATACTTTGCGTCGGTATTCACAAAGGAGAGGGGTTCGGAATCGTGTGGTCTCTTGGAGGGAGTGGAGGTTTATTTGCAGGATATAGTTATTACGAGAGAGGAAGTGCTAGGGCTTTTAGGTAGCGTAAAGACAGATAAAGCTCCGGGGCCTGATGGTATTTATCCCAGGCTGCTTAGGGAGGCGAAAGATGAAATTGCTGGGCCTCTGGCGCAAATCTTTGTCTCTTCTTTGGACACAGGTGAGGTCCCAGAAGACTGGAGGGTAGCAAATGTGGTCCCGTTGTTCAAAAAAGGCAGTAGGAATAACCCTGGGAATTATAGACCGGTGAGTTTGACGTCGGTGGTAGGGAAGTTAATGGAAAAAATACTTAGGGGTAGGATGCATGAGCATTTGGAGCGTTGCGATCTGATTAGGGATATGCAACATGGCTTTGTTAGAGGGAGGTCTTGCCTTACGAATCTGGTGGAATTCTTTGAGGAGGTGACAAAAACGGTTGACGATGGGAGAACCGTTGATGTCATCTATATGGATTTCAGTAAGGCGTTTGACAAAGTCCCTCACGGTAGGCTGGTAGAAAAGGTTAAGGCGCATGGGATACGAGGCAAGGTAGCTAGATGGATTGAGAACTGGCTGGGAAATAGGAGACAGAGGGTAGCTGTGGAAGGGACCTTGTCGGGCTGGAGGCCAGTGACCAGTGGTGTGCCGCAGGGCTCAGTACTGGGACCTCTCCTCTTTGTAGTCTACATAAATGACTTGGAAGAGGGCGTAGGTGGTGTGATTAGCAAGTTTGCTGATGACACCAAGATGGCAGGGTTGGCGGGTACGGAACTGGATTGTCAGGTGATACAACAGGATATAGATAGGCTGGTGCAGTGGGCAGATAGGTGGCAGATGGCATTTAATCCTGACAAATGTGAGGTGATGCATTTTGGACGGAATAATGCAGAGAGGAGCTATGAGATTAAAGGGAGGCCGATTAGGAGTATTGACATACAGAGGGACCTGGGAGTGCAGGTTCACAAATCCATGAAGGTTGCATCACAAGTGGAGAAGGTTGTTAGGAAGGCTTATGGGATGTTGGCCTTTATAGGAAGGGGCATAGAGTATAAAAGCTGCTGTCTAATGCTTCAGTTGTACAGAACGTTGGTTAGACCGCATTTGGAGTACTGCGTCCAGTTCTGGTCACCTTACTACCGGAAGGACGTGGAGTCTCTGGAAAGGGTGCAGAGGAGGTTTACCAGGATGTTGCCTGGCATGGGGGGACTGGGTTACGAGGAGAGGTTGAAGAAACTGGGACTATTCTCCTTGGAAAGGCGGAGATTGAGAGGGGACATGATAGAAGTATATAAGATAATGAAGGGAATGGATAGAGTTAATAGTGAGAGACTGCTCCCTAGACTAGATACAAACACGAGAGGTCATCATTTAAGGGTGAGGGGGGAGAGGTATAATTTGGAGGTGAGAAGAAGGTTCTTTACGCAGAGAGTTGTAGGGGTCTGGAACGCGCTACCGAGTAGGGTGGTGGAGGCAGGAACATTGGACTCGTTTAAGATGCAGTTAGATAGGCACATGAGTGAAACGAGAATGGAGGGATATGGTAGGGGATATTAAATAGGGTTAAACCTCGGGAGACACCGGAAAGGCAGGCTGTAAGATGAATATTTTTGACTTTATTCCACAGGTGGAGGTCCACCTCGTGTCAAACGAGGGGCATTCACACGGCAGGTCGTGCCTGGGCTGCTCTTGGAAGTTCCAGGAGTGGCCTAGAACTTCGTGTCGGTGTGTGTGCTTGATCCTGGACCGGTAGATGGGCGCCGCAACAGCTCAGTGACTAGCACTGCTGGCTGTGCAGGCACATGGATTTGGGCCTGTGTCTGTGGGAGTTTGCGCATTCTCCCTGTGGTTGCGTGGGTTTCCTCCAGGCGCTCCGGTTTCCTCCCACACCCCAAAAATGTGCTCTCAGGCTAATCGGTTTTTACCAAATTGACACTATTTCTTCCCTGAATCTGACTGAGTAGGGTTCCATTCATAGATATGCAGGGTAGAATAGGTGCAGGGTGATGTGGCGGCGTGGGCTCGTTGGGCCGAAGGGCCTGTTTCCCGTGCTGGATTGTTCTTTGTTCTTTGAATGGCCCCCTTCTGCTTTGTAGGGATTCTAAATCTGGTTCTTTACAATAGACCCATAAATGGGCTATGGGTTGGGATCTAATCAAGTGATGGGTGACTATATGCTGAGCTAATTGACAGGAGAGCATTCCTAGGGTAGATGTCTTGTCAGTTGGGGAATTCTCTTGATTAGGAGGAGAGCGAGGCAGTAATATGTTTAATGAGAGGACCATGATCCTGGGCTGATCCACAATACCAGGGAGTTGGAGATCTTGGGGAAGGTTCAGCAACCCTGGGCCTGAATCTTCGGGTCAGGGAAGTCTGTAATGCTGAGAGGCGAAGTTATTGATTATGGGAGGAGTTTGGAAATCCTGGGGTGGTTCAAATGCTGGGGGAAGCAAACAGGTTAGGTTGGGAGCTGAGGAGAGGTGGTGAATCATTCCTGTTCCTTCTGGCCCACAAGCAGTGCTAGAATCATAGAACAATTGACTATCTACAGCGCAGAAAGAGGCCATTCAGCCCATATTCTCTTGCATTTAGAAGAATGAGGGATAATTTTGTTGACTCCCTGAGAGGGCAGCAGGGTTGGCATGGACTGGATGGGCTGAATAACCTGTTTCTGTGCTCTATGACTAAACTGTATAAAATTGTTGAGGGGGCCCAACAGGGTTGATGCAGGAAAGATGTTTCCCCTGGTAGGGTGGTGGGTGGCAGTGGGAGAGTGGTTCTGAAAACAGGGAACAAAGTCTCAGAATAAGAGGGTGGTGAATCTTTACAATTCTTTACCCCAGCATACTGTTACTCAGTACTTTGAAGACTTTGCAATATTAAAGATATGAAGTGTTATAGGGATATTATAGAAAAATAGCATTAAATTAGAAAATCAGCCATGGGTATATGAATGGCAGAGCGGGCTCGAGAGGCTGAATAGCCTCCTCCTATCCCTTTCAGGTCATTATCACACTGCCCATTGTGGGATCTTGCCACGTGCAAATTGTTGCCGTGATGTCTACAACAGTGACTACAATAGTATCCATCGACCGTAAACGGCTTTGAGACATCCTGAGGTTGTAAAAGGTGACATGTAAATGCAGTCTTTCCCCCCCACATCCCAAGAAAGTCCTCCCCAGAAAAGTCAGTGGGCAGGCTACTACCAGACAGATAGTCACTACAGACAGGGTGGAAACAACATCTCTTATTGAAGGTTTGTCCTGTTCTCCAGATCCGGGTGTATTTCTCATTCTGCCCATCACCTTTTCTTTAATCAATCTATCCCCCCTCACTCACTTTCTCTATCTACCACTCTTCCTTACCTATTCTTTACACTGTCTGCTGGTGTCCCTGTCCCAGTTTTTAGCCGTCATTTTCCTTGCCTCTTTCCGTTTCTCATCATCTCCCTCTCCATTTTGTCCGTTTCTCACTCTTTTCAGTACTCTGTTTCTCATTCCCCGGTTAATTTGTTGTTTTGAATAATTAGGAACTTATTCAGGCACCGTGAAGCAGTGCCCTCCATCAGAAATAACCACAGCTCAGTGTCTGCACCCTTAATTCCAAGTCACAAAGTTGTTGGTTTCAAGACCCACACCAGAAGGTTGAGCACCGAAGTTAGGACCACGCTGGAGTACTAGCCTGAGTGTGTGCTACTCTGTTGGAGACACTGGCTGGAATTTCCCAGCTGTTTCAATGCCGTTGGGGGGGTTTCCCAGTAGCGAGGGGGGAGGGTGTATAGAATGGGAAACCTGGCTGACAGCAGTGAGATCAGGAGACCTGCATGGCAAGGGCAGCATGAGGAAAATCCCACCCACTGCGTTTTGAATGCAGTATTTTGAACTCAGGTGTTGATTGGATTGTCTCATCTGGAAGGAAACATTCTGTGCACTATTTCAAAGAAATAGCGTTTTCCATCCAACTATCATCCCTCAGTCACCATCAGACAAGCAGATGACCTGGTCATTATTACACAGCTGCTTATGGGAGTTTGCTGTGTGTAAATTGGTTGTGGGAGTTTGCTGTGTGTAAATTGGTTGTGGGAGTTTGCTGTGTGTAAATTGTCTGCTATTTCTCCTACAACATTCATTATATGTCACAAGTACTTGTCTGGCTGTAAAAGGCATTGGAAGATGAAGCTTTGAAAGGTGCTATGCAAATGCACATCTTTCTTTTTATCTGAGACTATGGTTCCACTAGAACATGTGTTACAAGTTGTACATGTTCTGTGAACATGCCAGCTTTTTCAAGCTTTTGAGATTGATGTAAACAGGACTTGCAGGTGGAGGAATTGGGTTCAAACCTTGAGGTGTGTGAACAGATAGGAATTGCCACGGGGCTCAACTGGTTTTCAGGAGGCACAATAAAATCAGGCAGTTTCTATAACATGCGCCCAAAGCCAATATTATGGCGAGTTGAGAGACTGAAAATCGACCTCACAGACCTTTCATTTTTTTCAGTGAGAACTGTTCCAATTTCCAGGATTCTTCCATCTGACCTAAACACCTGAAATAAAATCCTGCACATCCCATAATACTTTACACGTGCTTGGAATTTGAAATTGCCTCTGAAGCACAGTCACTGGCCAACCTTGAGCCAATTTGCACACAGCTAGATCTTGCAACAACTGCAAACAGTGGCCAGTCTTGGTGCAGGGCTGACTGTCGAGAGTTCTCAGGAGAACTTCCTCTGATTGATCACATCTTTTATAATTCACTCAAACAATAATATATCTTTTCTGAAAGAGGGCATGTCCAACACTGCAGCACCACCTCAGTACAGTACTGAAGTATTAGCCTGGATTACATGCTCAAGTCAGGAAGTGCAGCTTACATTCATGACTTTGAGGGAAAATCTTGATACCACTGTGCCAACTCAACACTTCCAACATTGCTGGTTTAGTGGCAGGTGATTTTACTGATGGATTTGAAATCAGTTGTGATGAAATAAACTGGTAAGAATCAATAACAACATTGGCATCCTATATTGACCTGCACTCCTTTCACGCAATTACACATCTGATTCCCTTAATCAGACTGGTATCAGTGGCTCCTCTGGTCTTAACGTCATACTCTACTCGAAGGATATTATACCTGGAGATGGAGCAAGTAATATTCCCTTGTGACCTACACAAGATAATTGTATTTCTACAGTCTATATAGAACATAGAACACTACAGCACAAACAGGCCCTTCGGCCCATGAGTTGCGCTGATCATACCCCTACCTACCAGGTCTATCTATAACCCTAAATTCCATTAAATCCCATGTACTCATCCAGAGGTCTCTTAAAGGACCCCAACGAGTTCACCTCCACCACCACCGACGGCAGCCGATTCCACTCACCCACCACCCTCTGAGTGAAAAATTTACCCCTGACATCTCCTCTGTACCTGCTCCCCAGCACCTTAACCCTGTGTCCCCTCGTAGCGACACAGGCTGAGTTGTTTAATTGTCCACCACCATGCTTGACTGGATGTGGTAGGACTGCAGAACTTAGATCTGATCTGTTGGTTGTGGGAACGCTTAACTCTATCACTTGCTATTGTTGCCACTTGGCTTGCAAGTAGCCCTGTTTGGTAGCTTCACCAGGTTGATATGTCTCTGGTGCATGCCCTCCTGCACTCTCCATTGAACCAGGGGTAATCCCCTGGCTTGATGGTAATGGTTGAGTGGAGGATATGCCAGGCCATGAGGTTGCAGATTGAGCTGGAATACAATTCCACTGCTGTTGATGGCCCACAGCACCTCATGGATGCCCAGTGTTGAGTTGTTAGATTGGTTTAAAGTCTGTCCTATTTAGCACAGTGACAGTGCCACACAATAGACATTATTCTCAATGTGAAGGCAGGACTTCATCTTCTCAGGGACTGTGTGGTTGTCACTGTTACCAATGCTGTCAGATAGGTGGGATGAGGTCAAGTACATTATTTCCCCTTGTTGGTTGCTTCACCACCTGCTGCAGACCCAATCTAGCAGTTATATTCCTTAGGACCCAACCAGCTCGATCAGTGGTGCTGCTGCCGCCGAGCCACTCTTGGGGTGGACATAGAAATTTCCCCACCCAGATTTCGTTTTGCACCCTTGCCACCTTCAGTGCTTCCTCCAAGTGTTGTTCAACATGGAGGAGTCCTGATTCATCAACCAGAGTACGTGGTAAGCAGTAAGTGGTTTCCTTGCCCATGTTTAACCTGAAGCCATGAGACTCCATGGGATCCGGAGTCAACGTTAAGGATTCCCAGGGTAACTCCCGACTGTGTACTACCATGCTGCCGCCTCTGCTGGATATGTCCTGCCGCTGGGATGGGACATATCCAGGAATGGTAATGGTGGTGTCAGGGATGTTACCTGTAAGGTATGATTCTGTGAGAATGACTATGTCAGGCTATTGCTTGACTGTGAGACAGCTCTCCCAATTTTGGCACTAACCTCCAGATGTTAGTAAGGAAGACTCTGCAGGATCGACAGGGCTGTCTGTTTTTCTGTTGTCTTTTCCGGTGCCAAGGTTGATGCCAGGTGGTCCGTCCGGTTTCATTCCTTTGTTGAGAGTTTGTAGCGATTGATGCAACTGAGTATCTTGCTTGGCCATTTCAGAGGGCAATTAAGAGTCAAACACATTGCTGTGGCTCTGGAACCCCACGTAGGCCAGACCGGGCAAGGAAGGCAGATTTCCTTCCCTAAAGGACATCAGTGAATCAGATAGGTTTTTCCGACAATCGACAATGGTTTTATGGTCATCAGTAGATTCTTAATTCCAGCTTTTTTTTTTATTGAATTCAAATTCCACCATCTGCTGTGGTGGGATTCGAACACGGATCCCCAGAACGTTGTCTAGGTTTCTGGATTAATAGTAGAGCGATAATACCACTAGGCCATCGCCTTCCCTTGGCAATTTCACAAAGAGTAGCTTCACAAAAAGTTACATATTGGGAGCAACATTGATTGCTGCCATGACCAGAAACAGAATCTTGCAATTCGATGGGTAACCTTACCTCTTGCTTCAACAGTCTTTGAACATAGAAAAACTACAGCACAAACAGGCCCTTCGGCCCACAAGTTGCATCGATCATATCCCTCCCTACTAGGCTTACCTACAACCCTCAATTAAAAGTCCCATGTACTCATCCAGAAGTCTCTTAAAAGATCCTATCGAATTCGCCTCCACCACCACTGATGGCAACCGATTCCACTCACTTGTCACCCTCAGTGAAAAATTTACCCCTGACATCTCCTCTGTACTTAACTCCCCAGCACCTTAAACCTGCGTCCTCTCGAAGCAACCATTTCAGTCCTGGGAAAAAGCCTCCGAGAATCCACCTGATCTATACGTCTCCTTTTAATCTATTTACTTTTACAAAAACGTTGACAGAAAATGAAAAAAAAAAACACCTTTAATGGATTTATTCTTTTTCTCCTGGGCAGCTTGGTTCAGGAGATTTAGCTTCTGTGAGACTCCAGGACTATCTTGGGTTTGGGGGGGGGGGGGATAGGGGGAATTTGCACCATTTCAAAAAGGGGATATCAGGCAGTTGATAGCTTCTGTGGGTCCCATGGGTTGCGACTATGCTCATGCAGGGTTAGAGGCAGCTGATATCCACTGCAGGTCCTGGCTTGGCGCATTACTGAAAAATGAGTGGCTTCTCCATGACAGGAAGTCAGATTTCTGCATTGTGGCTCAGCTAGCCAGTTATGGTCAGGCCTTTCAAGAAGAGATCTGCATCTGCCAATTGCTCCTGTTCCAGCTCTGAGGGATCCATACTGAACCCAACCTCAATAGTCTGTGGAGTCACGGATCTCACAGTGGGGCGTAGCCCAGGCTCTGCTGACTCCTGTTATTTACTGGTTTCTCACTCAATAAAGGGCAGCAACTGACTGGAATATTCCCCCCTACACCCATGCTTCTCTAAAACTGTGATTAATAAAATTAACCCAATCGATTTGACAGAATGTTGAATAGCAAAATTCAGAATCCTACATGAGAGAGAATCTAAATTACAAGGGATGCATCTCAGACTTGTCCTGTATGCAAGGGTACCACAAATTTATATCCAAATGTAACTTTAATATTGAGTGAATCTGAATAAATAACAATTCAGGTATAAAGGGATTTTATGCAAGAAGGTAATAAAACATTATCAGCATACATTGCATCCCCTTCACTTGACTGAGGGCTTCGAGTACAATGACTCTGTACTCAAGTGGTGAGTTGTGAATACACAGTCTCTGTACTCTCAGGGAGTGCGAGGGAATGAGGATATTACCTCTCTACTCACAAGAGGTGTGAGTACACTGCCTCGGTACTCATAATTCACTAGCTGCTGGCATGGTTGCAGGAAAGGGGTAAAGGTTTTGATCTGAAATCTCCAGTTCAAGTTGAGCGACAATGTTCAGGCGGTGGTCCCTGGTCCACCCGAGCTGGTTCGATGGGCACACACATTATTCAGCTTCCATCAGTACCACAGGTCTCTGGATCCCAGCTACCATTTGTAAGTTAACGAAGTTGGCTTTTTTATGTAAAAAAAAAATACAAATAAAGACCATCAGCATCATGCAACTGCTGCACGTGCACGGGCTCCATGTTCAGAAGTCCCAGTCCTCCACGTCCAGTTGCTCCAGGCTGGATGCCAGTCCGGCCATCCCTCGCAACTCGTGTGGGAGAGTTCCTTCCAGGTCGGTCATCGGGGTGACGGGTCGCAGCAGGTCAGGAAGCACCTCCACCACACGTCGCTTCAACTGGCGAAAAAATAAAAAGGAGTGAGTGACCTGCTGCAGCTCAGGAGGAGTAGGAGTGACAATGGGGAGCCGACAAGCTGGTGAGAGCATAATAGCGACCCCCTCCATGCACCAACCCTTTAGGTAGAAAGCCTGTTCTTTCATGGGAGGCAAAGTGTCACAGGTAAGGTGTACATTTATAATTAAACTAACTTAACAGCAAAAGTAGAACAAAATGGTCTTAACTTGCTGGTTGTTTAAAATGTATTTATTGTCACAAGTAGGCTTTCATTAACACTACGATTAAGTTACTGTGAAAATCCCTGAGTCACCACACTCCGATGCCTGTTCGGATACACTGAGGGAGAATTTAGCATGGCCAATGTGGTGCTATGAGTGAGGAGTTACAGAAATTACATTCGTTTTGTAACATTTTCAAAAACACAATCTCAGTAATTTGAACTCCCCATCAATTTAAACCAAAATACACTGGACTCCAGTTTCATTTCACTAACTATTAAAGCAGAACAGAGATCTTCACAGTAAGGAAGAATAACTGATCTGGAACAGGTACAGCAAAGGTTCATTAGTTGGCCCCTGGAATGAGGCAGTTGTCCATTGAGGAGAGGCTGAGTTATATTCTCTGGAGTTTAGAAGATCTCATTGAAATCTACAGCATTCTGAAGGGGTTTGATAGGGTGGACACAGAGTGTTTCTGCTGGTCACGGAATTTGTCAAATCTATCAGTCCTGTATCTACTCCAAGACGACGACAATCATCCTGGTACCTAGAAAAGCCAAGGAGCATGGCCTTAATGACTATCGGCCGGTGGCTCTGCCATCCATCATTATGAAGTGCTTTGAAAGGTTAGTATGACACAAATCAATTCCAGCCCCCCAGACTGCCTGGATCCACTACAGTTTGCCAATTGCTGCAACAGGTCCACAGCAGATGCCATGTCCCTGACCCTGTACTCAACCCTGGAACATCTAGACAGCAAGGACACCTATGTCAGATTCCTATTTATTGACTACAGCTCAGCCTTCAACATTATTATTCCAGAAAACTCATCTCCAAACTCCATGGATGGGCCTCGGCACCTCCCTCTGCAACTGGATCCTGAACTTCCTAACTCAGACTACAATCAGTAAGGATAGGCAACAACACCTCCTCCACAATCATCCTCAACACCAATGCTCCACAAGGCCGAGTTCTCAGCCCCCTACTATACTCCTTATACACCTATGACTGTGCGGCCAAATTCCCCATCAATTCGATTTTCATGTTTGCTGACGACACCACTGTAATGGGTTGGATCTCAAACAATGGCAAGACACAGTACAGGAATGAGATAGAGAATCTGGTGAACTGGTGCGGTAACAATAGTCTCTCCCTCAAAGTCAACAAAATGAAGGCGATTGTCACTAACTTTACGAGGTGTAAAGCAGAACATGCCCCTGTCTACATCAACAGCGATGAAGTAGAAAGGGTTGACAGCTTCATGTTTTTAGGCATCCAGATCATCAACAACCTGTCCTGGTCCCCCATTCCAACGCTGTAGTTAAGAAAGCCCACCAACTCTACTTTCTCAGAAGACTCAGGAAATTTGGCATGCCTACTATGACTCTCACCAACTTTTACAGATGCACCATAGAAAGTATTGTTTCTGGTTGCATCACAGCTTGGTATGGCTCCTGCTCTACCCAAGACCGCAAGGAGCTACACAAGGTCGTGAATATAGCCCAATCCATTACACAAACTAACCTCCCATCCATTGACTCTGTCTACACTTCCTGCTGCCTCAGCAAAGCAGCCAGCATAATTAAGGATCCCACGTACCCCGAACATTCTCTCTTCCACTTTCTTCCATCGGGAAAAAGATACAAAAGTCATATACCAAGTGACTCAAGAACAGCTTCTTCCCTGCTACTGTCAGACTTTTGACTGGATTTACCTTGCATTAAGTTGATCTTCCTCTACATCTTAGCAATGATGTAGCACTACATTCTGCACCCTCTCCTTTCCTTCTCTGTGAACAGTATGTTTTGTATGCAAGAAACAATACTTTTCACTGTATGCTAATTCATGTGAGAGTAATAAATCAAATCAAATCTAAGACTCAGGGACACAGTCTCAGGATGAGGGACTGATTCTTTAGGACTGAAATGAAGGGAAATTACTTCACTCAGAATTAAAGTTTTTAAAGTTGAAGTTTATTTATTAGTGTCACAAGTAGGTTACATTAACAGTGCAATGAAGTTACCATGAAATGTACCTAAACACCACACTCCGGCAACTGCTTGGGCACACCGAGGGAGAATTTAGCATGGTTAATCTTTGAAATTCTTTATCCTGGGGGTTATGGATGCTGCATTGTTGAATGAAGTGTACCGACAACTAAACAATGAGGAACACTACAGACAATTACCCACAGATCCGACCAAAGAACATACTCGTCAACTCAACAATCTGATCAAGACCTTTGATCCGGACCTTCAGAGCACCCTCCGTGCTCTCATTCCACGTACTCCCCGCATTGGAGATCTCTACTGCCTTCCAAAGATACACAAGGCAAACACACCTGGCCGTCCCATCGTATCGGGCAATGGAACTCTGTGTGAGAACCTCTCCGGCTACATCGAGGGCATCCTGAAACCCATTGTACAAAGAACCCCCAGCTTTTGTCGCGACACTACGGACTTCCTACTGAAACTCAGCACACACGGAGCAGTTGAACCAGGGACACTCCTCGTCACAATGGATGTCTCAGCGCTCTACACCAACATCCCCCACAATGATGACATTGCTGCAACTGCCTCAGTACTCAATGCTGACAACTGCCAGTTTCCAGATGCAATTTTACAACTCATCCGCTTTAGCCTGGACCACAATCTCCTCACCTTCAACAACCAGTTTTTCATCCAGACACACGGAACAGCCATGGGGACCAAATTTGCACCTCAATATGCCAACATCTTCATGCACAGGTTCGAACAAGACTTCTTCACTGCACAGAATCTTCAACCGATGCTATACACTAGATACATCGATGACATTTTCTTCTTTTAGCCTCATGATGAACAATCACTGAAACAACTATATGATAATATCAACAAATTCCACCCCACCATCAGACTCACCATGGATTATTCCCCAGAATCAGTTGCATTCTTGGACACACGCATCTCCATTAAGGACGGTCACTGTACCGCAAACCCACAGACAATCTCACAATGCTCCACTTCTCCAGTTTCCACCCTAAACATGTTAAAGAAGCTATTCCCTATGGACAAGCCCTCCGTATACACAGGATTTGCTCAGATGAGGAGGATCGTGACAGACACCTCCAGACCCTGAAAGATGCCCTCATAAGAACAGGATATGGTGCTCGACTCATAGATCGTCAGTTCCGATGTGCCACAGCGAAAAACCGCACCGATCTCCTCAGAAGGCAAACACGAGACACAGTGGACAGAGTACCCTTCGTCGTCCAGTACTTCCCCGGAGCGGAGAAGCTATGACATCTTCTCCGGAGTCTTCAACATATCATTGATGAAGACGAACATCTCGCCAGGGCTATCCCCACACCCCCACTTCTTGCTTTCAGACAACCACACAACCTCAAACAGACCATTGTCTGCAGCAAACTACCCAGCCTTCAGGAGAACAGTGACCACAATACCACACAACCCTGTCACAGCAACCTCTGCAAGACATGCCGGATCATCGACATGGATACCATCATCACACATGAGAACACCATCCACCAGGTACATGGTAAATAAATACTCTTGCAACTCGGCCAACGTTGTCTATCTGATACGTTGCAAGAAAGGATGTCCCGAAGCATGGTACATTGGGAAGACCATGCAGACGCTACAACAACGGATGAATGAACATTGCTCGACAGTCACCAGGCAAGACTGTTCCCTTCCTGTTGGCGAACACTTCAATGGTCATGGGCATTCAGCCTCTGACCTTCGGGTAAGCATTCTCCAAGGCGGCCTTCATGACACACGACAGCGCAGAGTCGCTGAACAGAGACTGATAGCCAAGTTCCGCACACATGAGGACGGTCTCAACAGGGATCTTGGGTTCATGTCGCACTATCTGTAACCCCTGTGACTTGCCTGGGTTTGCAAAACCTCACTTACTGTACTATCTGGAGACAATACACATCTCTTTAACCTGTGATCAGTGCTCCTTCCACTCACATTATCAGCCACTTTAAGACTTGAACAGCAGGTTAGGTGTAAGGATTCGCATTCTAATCAGTAATCTCTAAACTGTCTGTGCTTTATATGCTCTGTCTGAGGCCAGAACTCTCCATTCACCTGACGAAGAGGCAGTCCCCTCGAAAGCTTGTGAGAGTATTATCAAATAAATAGGTTGGACTAAAACCTGGTGTTGTCAGACTTTTTACTGAATATATTAAAGACAGAGTTTTGGATCCTCAGGGAATTCAGACTCATGGGGAGGAGGCAAATAAGTGGGATTGAAGTCCAGGATCAGCCATAACAACACTGAATGGTAGAGACTTGATAGTTCATGTGATCTATTCCTGCTTCTATTTCGAGTTCCAGTCTCCCTCTCTGATCTTCCTCGTCACATCTCTTTTAATTCACCTCCGAGAATCTCCTCACCACCTGCTTCATCTTCCCATTATTCCCTTTCTCTCTATCTCTGCTTCTATCTCTTTTCCCAAGATGATATGCAATGAGTGAAGTCCAGTTAAATAGCAGAGACTTACTGTGAACTTTGGAGACAACCCTGATTCTCCAGAGCACTTTATTCCACCCCCACCCATACCGGGGGGTCAGTCAGAGTATAGAATGACGGGTCAACTGAATATGTGATGGATAAATCACTGTGCACATACCTGCTTCACAAATGAATGGTTGAGTAATGCGCTGGCTGAGGGCCTAAAAAGAACACAGAGGCAAGGGTCAGTCAAGAGAACTAAAGCAGCCAGCATTGATGGCAGCAACATTACAGCGAGGGCGATGCT
Source organism: Prionace glauca (assembly GCA_037974335.1). Lineage (NCBI taxonomy): Eukaryota > Metazoa > Chordata > Chondrichthyes > Carcharhiniformes > Carcharhinidae > Prionace > Prionace glauca. The sequence goes on along the minus strand of CM075747.1, from coordinate 40,577,487 downwards.
CACAGCAACATTATAACGAGTGGGATGTACACTAACCACAGTTTGATTGATAAAACACTTCCTTTATAGTTCAGTTGGTAAAAATAAGAACTGTGTAACTGTGTCACTGCGTCAAACAGACCAGAAGGTTTGAGTTCAATCAGGTAAAGTAACAAGTGTCCCAAAGTAGTTGGACAAAGCTTCATTGTGAAGACACAGCATTTGGGAAGATTCAAGGGAACTTTACTCTGCAGCCAACTTCTGACTGAGAAATACTCAATATCAGATATTTCAATGCAAATAGTTGCCAGCATTAACAACTGCATAAGCGCAGACTTATTTTCATATATATGTAATTTTGTGAATGAAACCCAGCCACCACTCTGCTTTGACAATGATTGTACCTCTGCTCAGGCTCCCGCTGTAAGCACAACTCCACAAAGTTGTGGAAGAGCCCAGAGAAGGTCCGGTTGTATGGATGCTGCACCTGGTCCCCGTTTGTTGTTCGTGTGCCACAAGCCGCAGAGCTCTCGACGATGCCTGAATCCACTGCTGACTGCGAGTTTGTCATCAACAGCTCCTCTGCAGGGATGGTAGTGGTGTCCAATAGACAGGGTACTGTCCCATTCAACTTCTCCAGCAACATCTGAACAGAGCAACAGGTTAATGGGAATAACAGATAAACGTCTTAAAGCTAAACATTAGATACAAAAAGAGAAACGGGGGAAAATGGTAGCGTAGTGGTAATGTCATTTGACTAGTGAGGCAAGAGGGCCAGGCCAATGTTCTGGGATATTCAAATCTCACCAGTGTAACTCACTTAAAGATCAAGGGATATGGTCTTAAAAAGATTTAAATTCACTGAATGGAATCTGGAATTGAAAATTAGTCTCAATAATGGGGAACATGAAACTGATTTACTCACCTCCACCTTTAATGTCCAAATTTCTAATAAAACTATTACACACTCTCACCTGGCTGCTCCCAGATGTGACCCCCCTTCTTCACTTAAAATCCGAAGGGATTAAGGCTTAAAAGGATATGGCGCACAATTGGTTTCGATATCCACCACATCTGGCTGGACTACAACATTATTGGCTCCTATTCTCATCTGCTAAATTTCCTCACTATTGCGGATGTAACGAGTACATTCAGCTTCCTGCTGACTGAACTCCTCTCCACACTGCTCTCACCAACAACAATAATTTGCAGCAGCTCGTGGCCTTGTCATAAGGATTCAATCTGATCAGCTGTCTCTGTGCATTGCTCTCTTCCCCTCACCCACCTGGCCAAATTTCCTTTAATGTTGTCCCCCCCACCCCAAGCAGCCCTGAATTCACATCCTTCCCTAGTTTCTCTCCCATCTCCGCTCATGCCCTATCTGATCACAGCCTGTCCATGAGGCCCATCTCCTGTGCCCTCAAACCAATTCTCACCAAACTGCTGATCATTCAACTTCCCCTGGCCCCTCCTTTAAATCTCCTATCATTTCATCTTCCAGAAAACAAATATTGACCATTTTCCCACCCATCCTTGCAAACTACCATCCCACCTCCAAACTCCCTTTCCTCTATGAACATTGGCTAATTGGATGTACAACTCAGGAGCGCAGCATTGCACGATGTGGCTACAGGTGCTCGAAATTCCAGAATTAAAATTTGTTCATCTAATTTTTACTGATCTCTCTTTACCTATTATTTTACACTTCATCTTCAATTATTTCTCTGCTTAGTTCTCGAGTTTATTCTCCAGCTTTTCTGTAGAAGACCACTGCTTGTACGTGGCTCTTATTTAGCACAGATCACACTGTTCTGCTACGACTGAGCATTTATGTTTAGCTTCCCGTTTATAAATTTTTCAGCCTCTCCTTCAAATATCTTAGAACATTTCAGTGCAGTACAGATCTTATTAGAATCCTGTGATGCACTAACCCATGCTGCTGTCTTTGCCTATGGCAGGCAGCGCCAAGTATATTATAATACATACCTGAGTTGCAGGCATATTTTTAAAGGGAACATGTCCATTAGCCAGTTCACAGGCCGTTATTCCCAGGCTGTATATATCCGATTTGGCATCATAACCCTGGAGATTCTACAGGAAGATAACAGGATACCTTAATTAATAGCTGTAAATATTATAAAAAGGCATTAATGTCTACAATCATGTAAATGGAACTCAGTGACTGAGTAACCCATAGTGGATGGTAGGATCACACACAGGGTAAGTTCACTCTCCTGAAAGGCTTAAACTCAGGTTACTCAGAAAGAAACCTGTGATACAGTAAATAAATTGCTGCTTCAACTACCTCCACCCAAAGAATGGGTGTTTGGGCTTCAGTGTTCATCAATTCCTCAACACCCCATCCCAAGCCAATAGCTACTCTCCTGGTCTTAGGCAATGTAATGAGAACTTCCAGATAAGTGAACACAGTGGCAGTGATTTCCAACAGTAACCCATCTGTCTTCAAAACAGGGCAATAACCACCATCTATCTTAGAATTCTGGCCCGGGCTCCTCACAACAGGGGTAGGTTTGCTAAGCAGGATTTGGGGGAAGGGTGGGGGTGAGTCTGAAGTGGGGAGCAGCATTGGCTGGGTAGTTTCAGTTTTCCAATTTTGGCATCCTCGGCACGCAACTTTCGTGGAAAAGGATCCCCACCCAGAAATCAGATCGATTAACAGTCTCAGCTTCCTGCTGGCTGGGGAGCACTTCAGCGTTGACCCACTGGGGGTAAGTAAGGAGGCAGGTAGTGCAAGCATGAGATGGTTTTTGGGTGGGGGAGGGGGGCATCATGAGATGGTTTTTGGGTGGGGGAGGGGGGCATAATCAAATTCTCAATTTCCTGAGGTTGGCGGGGGGTGGGGGGTGCAATTGGATTTGATTAGATTGAATTAGAATTAAAAAAACAAAAAAAAATGAATAGGAGTCCCACTAATTCAGGAACAAACTTTTCACTACAAACCATTCCAACATGAAAGTATAATCATCATCATCCCTTCATTGTTACTGGCTCAATATCCTGGATCACACTTGCTACTAGCACTGTGGTATATCTATATAGGTGAGCCAGACATCAGTGATGGTTAAGTTACGGGAGGAGATTCCGAGGGCCAGGATCTACCAACATTTGGATAGTCAAGGTCTGATTAAAGATAATCAGCACAGCTTTGTGCATAGGTAGTCATGTCTGATGAACCTTTTAGAATTTTCAGAGGTAACCAAGAGGATGGATGGGGGTAGGGCAGTAGATGTTGCCTATATGAACTTTAGCAAGACCTTTGACAAGGTCCCCCATATTAGGCTAGTCTCGAAGATTAGGTCACATGGATCCAGGGAGAGTAGATAATTGGATCCAAAATTGGTTCGATGGTAAGAAGCAGAGGGTGATGGTCAAAGGTTCTTTCTTGGATTGGAGGCCTGTACTAGGGGTGTACCTTAGGTGTCGGTGTTGAGATCTTTTGTTTGTTATTTATATAAATGATTTAGACATGAATATACAAGGCATAGTTAGTAAGTTTGTGGATGCTACTAAATTAGGAGGTATTGTGTGGATGGTGAAGGTGGTTATCAAAAATTACAGGGGGATCTTGATCAATTAGGGAAGTGGGCTGAGGATTGGCAAATAGATTTCAATCCAAACAAGCGTGAGGTGTGGTATTTTGAAAAATCAAACTAGTGTCGGACTTATAAGTGAATGGTAGGCCCTAGGCAGTGTTGAGGAACAGAAGGACCTAGGAGTACAAGTACATAGTTCGTTGAATGTAGACAAAGTGGTGAAAAAAGGTATTCATCAGCCAGGGCACTCAGTATAGGAGTTGGGACATTTTGTTATAGCTATATAAGTAATTGGTGAGGCTGCACTTGGAACATCGGAAAAGTTATTAATAAACTGGAAAGAGTGCAAAGATTTACGATAATGTTACTAGGACTAGTGGGCCTGAGTTATAGGCAGAGTTTGGCCAGGCCAGAACTTTACTCCTTGGAGTGACCTTATTGCAGTGTATACAATCATGACAGGCATACATAGGATGAACTCTTGAGTCTTTTTCCCGGGGAAGGGGAATTGGAATTAAACTAGAGGGCATAAGTTTAAGGCAAGAGGGGAAAGATTTAAAAGGGACCTGAGGGACAACTTCATCACGCAGAGTGTGGTGTGTATATGGAATGAGCTGCCAGAGAAAGTGGTTGAGGCAGGTACAATAGCAACATTTAAAAATCATTTGAATAAGTACATGGATGGGAAAGATTTAGAGAGATATGGGTCAAACCTGGGCAATTAGGACTAGCTGATTGGCATGAAATGATTGGCCTGTTTCCGTGCTGTATTGCTGTATGGCTCTCTGTCACATGGACTGCAGTGATTCAAGAAGATGGCTCACCACCATCTTCTCAAAGACAACAAGGAATGGCCAATAAATACCAACCCTGCCACTGACAGCCACATCGAATGACTGAATTAAGACAAAACACTCCACACTCACTTTTATTCCAAGAATCAGGAACCAACAATTGCAACCAAGTGCATTAGCAAGGAGGCAGTTTGGGTGTAAGCTGAATATAGGGGCACCAAACACCCGATGAAGAACAGCAGGACCATTAACCCGAGCATTGTCTATCAATCTGGAGTTACAGGAACTGCAGGAATCAACAAGCAGGAAACATCATATTAAGTCTGCTGGGTTCTTGCCTTTAGCTCCAATGTTCTGCCATAAGGCAGACCATCAGCACTGAACTAACTGACCAGCAGTAGGTCCCTTAGACAGTGGCCCAGTAATGATCAGAGTAATGAACCTTGTTTTGCTCTGCTGAATGCTGATTAATTTGGACAAGTTGTTTTAAACAGTTATGTTAAATAAATTCGAACATGCACCATGAGCTGATTTTGCTACGTTTTTCTGGTTCTATACTGGCAAGATTATAAACATAAAATGCAACCCAGTGTGCACACAGGAGCTGAGGTTTTGGGTGAAATTTTAACCCTGTCGGTTACATATTGCCCACTGCAGGCTGCCTCTGAGACCAGGGCTAGCTGCCTCTTATCAATAAAATGTTGTACACTTCCTGTTTAATATACATAGGTGGGTTGATCTGTACTACACCCACCTGATGCTTCAAACATCCTGTCACACTCAATGTCAAACTTACCTGTTGCAGCAGCTCGGGGCTCAGCCAGGGTAATATTTTAACACTGTATTTAGGGAAGTCATGGATCACCCGTAGCCTCTGCCCGTGGCTGATCATACTGAATATACTGCGGAGTCCTGATAAATAAACCTGTCCATCTGACGATATTAGAATGTGACTTGCTTGAACACTCCTGGAAGGAAATAAGGTGGTTGTAAGTACAGCTTGGGCAGAGTAAAACGGACAGTCATTAGAGCGAATGAAGGTGGCACAGTGGTTAGCCCTGCTGCCTCACAGCGCCAGGGACCCAGGTTCGAATCCCGGCTTTGAGCCACTATCTGTGTGTGGTTTGCATGTTCTTCCCGTGTCTGCATGGGTGTTCGCCCGGTGCTCCGGTTTCCTTCCACAGTCCCAAGCTGTGCTGGTTAGGTGAACTGGCCATGCTACATCGCCCCTTAGTGTTCCATGATGTGTAGGTTAGGAGGATTAGCAGGGTAAATAAACGAGGCTATGGGGATAAGGGCTGGGTGGGATTGTGGCCAGGGCAGGCTCGATGGGCTGAAAGGCCTCCTTCTGCACTGCAGGGATTCTATGAGAGAAGACAGTGTGTGAGTGAAGAGCAGCGGCAGTCAGTGGGAATCAGAACAAGCAGGTCCAAAAGAGAAAAAATGTGTAACATCATAATAAAATGTGTCAACGATTGGTTGGTTTCCCTTTTACTATCTCTAAACTAGGGAATTTGTTCAAACAAGCAGCAAAGAGGAATGTGGTAGTTATAGTCGACAGGATAGTGAGGGGAATAATACTGTTGTCTGCAATCAGGACCAGGAACTCGGATAGCTGTGCTTCTTGCCTGCTGTCAGGTTAAAGGACATATCCTCATCAACTGGACGGGAACTTGGAGTGGGAGGGGGAGAGGAGGATCCTGTTGTCACGGGCCATGTGGGAACCAATGAATAGGCAGACAGACAGTATGGGAACGATTTCTGCTAAGAGCATTTGAGGAGTTAGGGTTCAAATAAAAATGAACACCATTAAAGGTTATCATCTCTACATTGTTACTTGAGCCACAAGCCAATTGACATCAGGTAAAACAGATTAAAGAGAATTAAACAAAGAATGGTGTGGGAAGAAGGACCTTCGTTGAGCACTGGTATCCGTACTCAGGGAAGAGTGAGCTATTGTGTTTGGATGGTCTCCACCGGAATCGGGCTGGGACCAGCATTGTGATTAATCATATAACGAGGCTGGGACAGGGCTTTAAAGGAAGATTTGTGTGAACGGAGATTTCCAAAGAGAAAGGTTGAGGTGTCATGGTGGCACAGTGGATAGCACTGCTGCCTCACAGTGCCAGGGACCCAGGTTTGGCTTCAGGTGGCTGCCTGTGTGGAGTTTGCACATTCTCCCCGTATCTGTGTGGGTTTTCTCCGGATGTTCCAGTTTCCTCCCACATTCCAAACATGTGCAGGTTAGGTAGACTGGCCATGCTAAATTGCCCCTTAGTGTCCTGGGATGTGCAGATTATGGGAATTAGTGGGGTAAATATGTGGGGTTACGGGGTTGGGCCTGGGTGGGATGCTCTGTCGGAGAGTAAGTGCAGACACGATGGGCTGAATTGCCTCCTTCTGCACCGTAGGGATTCTATGATTCTATGAAATGACGAGCAGGAATTATTTAAACAATTCAAAATCTTTAACAAAAATTAATTTCATTGAAAACAAAAACTCAGCAAGAAAGATCGTCCATGGCTCTCACTCAGGAAGTTAAGGATTGTGTTCAATCAAAAGAGGAGGCTTACAATGCAGCAGAAATACAGCAGCCAATCTGAGGATTGGGAGCGCTTTAGACACTAGCAGGGGGGCCACCATAAAGTTGATAAAAGAGAAAACAAAGAATATGACAGTAAACTTGCCAAAGATAGAAAAACAGATTGCAGAAGCTTTATAAATATATAAGGAGTAAACATTAGCCCCTGAGAAGCAGAGACAGGAGAAATTACAAAGCATGAGGAAGTGAGAGAGGCACTGAAGGAATATTGTGTATCTGTCCTCAAAGTAGAGAGACAATTCCAGAAATAGGTGACAACTTAGGGGACTGTAACTGCAAAACATAAGGGACTACTATCTGACAAATCACTGGAACCTGATGACTATGGCCTAGGGTTCTAAAAGGTAATGAAATTGCTGGTTATTGTGGAGAGGATCTCCAAGAAAATCGCGCTTATTGTTACCAAAACCAAGACAAGGTTAATTAAATTACTATTACTGTTCCTCCCTTCAGTCAATTATATCAACAGTTTTAATTACTAATTTAATTTATTTCCCTCACTATCCTTTCCCTTGACGAAATGGTGTGCTTAGCAAACTGTAGTTCATTAGGTTCCAATGTTAAAATTAAACCCATAGCTAATTAAATTCATTCAAAAAGGGATGGATCGCAACGAATATTCACACTCAAAGCCTACAAGGTAGAAAGGCCAAGAAAGAAAGGGAAAGATTGTACAAATTGTGAGCTACTTTGAAAAATGCAAAAGCTGTTGGCATTAGTCCATTAGATAACAAAGACATCTATGTCGGACTCCTATTTATCGATTACTGCTCAGCCTTCAACACCATTATTCCTACGAAACTCATCTCCAGATTCTGTGGCCTGGACCTCCGCCTGTGACTGAATCCTGACTTCCGAACCCACAGACCACAATCATTAATGATAGGCAACAACACCTCCTCCACAATCATTCTCATCACAGGTGCTTCACAAGGCTGTGTCCTCAGCCCCATACCATACTTCCTATGACTGTGGCCAAATTCCCCTGCAACTCGATTTTCATCTTAGCTGATGACACCAACATAGCAGACAATCTGTCCCTCAATAATGTCAATAATGTCAATAAAACAAAGGAGATTATCATCGACTTCAGGAAGCGTAATGGAGGCCATGCCCCTGTCTACAACTAAGGGGACAAATTAGAAATGGTCAAGAGCTTCATGTTTTTAGGTGTTCAAATAACCAACACACTGTCCTGGTCCCTCCATGCCGACACTGAAAGCCCACCAATGCCTCTACTTTCTTAGAAGACTAATGAAATTTGGCAATGTCAGCCACAACTCTCATCAAGTTTTACAGATGCACCTCAGAAACATTATTTCTGGTTGTATCATAGCTTGATATGGCTCCTGCTCTGTCCAAGACTGCAAGAAACCATAAGCGTCATGAACAAAGCCCAGTCCATCACGCAAACCAGCCTCCCATCCATTGACTCTGTCTACACTTCCCACTGCCTTGGAAAAGCAGCCAGCATAATTAAGGACCCCGAACATGCACCCCGAACATGCTCTCTTCCACCTTCTTCCATTGGGAAAAAGATACATAAGTCTGAGGACATGTACCAACCGACTCAAGAACAGTTTCTTCCCTCCTGCCATTAGACTTTTGAATAGATCTACCTTGCATTAAGTTGATCTTTCTCTACACCCTAGCTATGACTGTAGTACTACATTCTGCACTCTCTCCTTTCCTTATAATATGAACAGTATGCTTTGTATGTACAACATGCAAGAATCAATACCTTTCACTGTATACTCATATATGTGACAATTATAAATCAAATCAGTAAGTCAATGTCCAATCAAGGCTATTTCAGGTGGCTTTGCTTGCCAGAATTCCTGGTCTTTGTCGTAGGCAGCAAAGTATTCTTGTCCTCTGGGAATTGGTTCACTCTGTAGGTGAAATTCAAGATTCTGATTTTGAGAGAGACACAGGTCAGAGGAAGGCTGCTAGCCTGGAATCCAGTTTCCTGTTCTGAGACTAAACCACAACTAACCACCAGAGTTCAAAAGCTGTGTAATTAAAAACAGCTCAAGTCTCTGTCGTGTGACAGGGCAGTTTCAGTTGAGCCATTGATCGAAATACTTTAAGGACTATTGTTAAAAGCCATTGTATTTTTGAGCAGGTAAATGGAATCATGAGGACATTGCTGCAGAGGAGGAATCACAAGTAGCTCTGCCTTTATTCAGGGCTGGCTGGCATATATGTCTTGTCTACAAGTTACGTGTTGGCTTGGCTGGAACATTTATACACTGCAAGCAATATTCTAAGAGATTAATAAGTTAGCCCTTGTCCAATGGAATGGTTTAGAATCTTCCAGAACTACCAGCACGTGACTAACTGCAACCATTTTATCAGCGTAGCAATTGTCCCTTTTTTAAATACAAGAATATGGAAGATAACATTTTTAAGAATATTTTTTCATGCCTTCACAGCACAACACTGATTTTCTAAAATTGCTTAGATTTGGGAAAGGTCCTATTAGATTGGAACTTGGCAAATGTTACACTTTCAAGAAAGCAGAGAGAGAGAGAGAGAGAGAGAGAGAGAGAGAGAAAACAGTGAACTCCAGCCCAATTAGTCTTATATCAATTGTTGAAAAAATGTTGGCACCTATTATTTAGGAAGTATTAACAATGTACTTAGAAAACTGAGTATGATCAAAACAGGTCAACAGGCTTTTACTGAAGGGAAATCCTGTTTGACAAATTTATTCGAGATTTCTTAACTAGCACCATAGATAAAGGGGAACCAGTAGATGAGGTGTAGTTGGATTCCCAAAATTAATGAGAAGATGCCACACGAAAGGCTAATTGCCAAGATAGGGCTTATGGAGTCGGCAGCAATATTTCAGCATGGATTGAAGATTGGTTCACAGATAGAAATCAGAGAGTAGGTATAAATGGGCTTTTTCAAGTTGGCAGTCAGTAAATATAAGAGTGCTGCAAGGATCAATGCTGAGGCCTTAGCTTCCTACAATCTATTTTAATGATTTCAATGAAGAAACAGAAAATAATGATTCAAAGTTTGCTGATGCCACCAAGTTGGATGGGAAGGTAAGCTGTGCAAAACATACAGAAATGCTACAAAGAGAAATATGGACAAGTTTAGTGAATGGGCAACAAGATGACAGATGGAGTAACAATTTGGGGAAGTGTGAAGTTATTCACTTTGGTTGTCAGGATAGAAAAGTAGAAACAAACTTGTAAATGTTGGATGTTCAAAGAGACTTAGATGTGTTCACATAAGGAATGCTGAAAGTTAGCATACAGATGAAGCAAGCAAGTTGGAAGGCAAACAGTATGTTGGCCTTTACTGCAAGGAGATTGTAGTACAGAAATAAAGACGACTTGCTACAACTGAACAGGGTTTTGGTGAGACCACACTTGGAGTATATCTGTAGGTGTGGTCTCCATATTTAAGGCCAGATATACTTGCATTGATGGTGGTATAACAAAGGTTCACTACATTAGTCCCTGGAGTGACTGTTTTGTCCAGTTTGAGAGGTTGAGTAAAATGAGTTTACATTCTCTGATTTTACGAATGAGAGGCTATCTCATTGAAACCTACAAAATTCTAAAAGGGCTCAAAAGGATAGATGCTGAGAAATTTTCCTCTGGTTGGGATATCTAAAACATGGGGGGGGGGGGCGCTTAGTTTCAGGATAAAGGGCTTACCATTTAGGACTGAGAAGGAGAAAATACTTCAAAAGATAGTGAATCTTTGGCATTCTCTTTGTCCACTGATTTGAAGATGCTCCATTGTTGAATATATTTAAGGTTGGAATAGACAGGTTTTGGGTCTCTCAGGGAATTAAGGGATATGGGGAATAGGCAGGAAAATGGAGTTGATGCCCAAGATCAATCATAATTATATTAACAGAGCAGTCTCAATGGGTCTACAGCTGCTCCGAGATCAGGTGTTTACTCCACTTTCTCGACTGTCCCCCATTAGATCATATTCCCTTGTAGTTCAAAAATCTGGTGAATCAATATAGAACATTACAGTACAGTACAGGCCCTTCAGCCCTCAATGTTGTGCTCAATGTCCAATCCCAAGACGAAGCTATCCCCTCCCTATAATTCAGGAGTGCTCCATGTGCATATCCAATAACCGCTTGAAAGTTCCTAAAGTGTCCGACTCCGCTATCACAGCAGGCAGTCCATTCCACATCATAACCACTCTGAATGAAGAATCCACCTCGGACATCTGTCCTATATCTCCCACCATGAACATGAGTGCCCCAGGGGTCGGTGCTGGGGCCTCAGCTTTTTACCATTTATATAGATGATCTGGAGCAGGGAACCGAGTGCAGGGTGTCGAAATTTGCTGATGACACCAAGATTGGGGGAATGGCAAATTGTGCGGAGGGTGTGGAGAGTCTACAGAAGGATCTAGATAGGCTGGGCGAATGGGCCAGGAAATGGCAAATGGAATTTAATGTTGGCAAGTGTGAGGTGGTCCACTTTGATAGGAAGAATGGTAGGAAGGACTATTACTTACGGGGCGAAAAACTGCAGCAGGCGATGGTGCAGAGGGACCTCGGGGTCCTTGTGCATGAGTCGCAAAAACCCAGCTTGCAGGTGCAGCAGGTGGTCAGGAAGGCGAATGGGATGCTGGCCTTCATAGCGAGGGAGATTGAATATAAAAGTAGGGAGGTCTTGCTGCAGCTGTATAGGGCATTGGTGAGGCTGCAGCTGGAGTACTGTGTGCAGTTTTGGGCGCCGCACCTGCGCAAAGATATTTTGGCCTTGGAGGGAGTGCAGAGGAGGTTTACTGGGCTGATACCGGAGTTGAGGGGGTTGAGCTATGAGGAGAGGCTGAATAAACTGGGCTTGTACTCGTTAGAGTTTAGAAGAATGAGGGGAGATCTCATTGAGACGTATAAGATGATGAATGGGATGGATAGGATAGAGGTGGAGAGAGTCTTCCTGCTCAAAAAAGACAGTAGGAGTAGGGGGCACAGCCTCAAGATAAAAGGGGGGCGGTTTAGAACGGAGTTGAGGAGGAACTTCTTCACTCAAAGGGTGGTGAATCTCTGGAATTCTCTGCCCGTTGAAGTGGTGGAGGCTGCCTCGCTAAATATTTTTAAGACGCGGGTTGATGGGTTTTTGATGAGAGGGAATTAAGGGTTATGGGGAGGGGGCGGGAAAGTGAAACTGAGCCGCGACAGATCAGCCATGATCTTATTGAATGGCAGGGCAGGCTCGCAGGGCTAGATGGCCTACTCCTGCTCCTATTTCTTATGTTCTTAAGACAGGTTTAAAATGCAAGAATGTCAATGAATGAAGTTTGGCGAATAAGACTGTTGAGCTCAAATAGCTGTGTGAGAATATGAAGTCGTGGCAATAATGGAACATAACTTAACATTGGTGATGACTGGATGCTTAATATTCAAGTATATAAAGGATTCAGGGAAAACATGGAAGGAAAATAAGGAGATGGGCTGACTGTACTGATTAGGGAAGATGCTGCAAAATTAAGATATCCTGGTGTGGGTAGAGACAGAATCTAATGGTTAGAGTTGAGAAGCAAAAAAAAAAAGGATAATCAAACTACTTGGACATCATACAGGCCTCCAAATAGTGAAGAGATAGACAAACAAATTCTTGTAGATGTGCAAGAATTATAAAGTGGCAAATTTTAATCACCCAAGCTATCATTCGGGATTAAGTGAGAGTAAGATAAGGAGGGGAGAGGAATTTCAAAAACATTTTCAGGAAAATTTCCTTGACCAAGACGTAAACTAAATGTAAATGTCTAATTAATAAAGAACTGTTGCTGGGTCTTATGCTGGGGAATGATGTGGGCCAAGTGGACCCAGTGTCTCTGGGGCAGCACTTGGCTAAGAGTGCTTATTGTCTGTATAGTGGTCACCCAGATCCCTTTGTAATCTCCACGTTCTAATTTCTTATTATTTAGGAAATACTCTGCACATCACTTTCTTCTCCAAAAGTGTTCCCCTTACATTTTTCCACATTATATTCCATCTGTGATGTTCTTGCCCACTCACTAAGTCTTTCCAAATCCTCATGTATCTGCTTTACATCTTCCTCACAGCACATATTTCTGCCTAGCTTTACGCCATCTGTGAATTTGGATTTATTACATTTGGTCCCCACATCCAAATCATTGATATATGTTGTGAACTGCTGGGGCCCAAGTGCTAATCCTTGCAGTACCCAACGAGGCACAGCCTGCCAACATAAGAATGACCCGTTTATTCCTGTTCTCTGTTTTCTGCCTGTTAGTCACTTTTGATTTGATTTATTGTCACATGTGAAAAGTATTGCTTCTTATGCACAATAAGACAAAGCATATTGTGTTACAGTCACAGCTAAGCCGTGGAGAAAGATCAACTTAGTGCAAAGTACGTCCATTCAAAAATCTGATGGCAGCAGGGAAGAAGTTGTTTTTGAGTCGGTTGGTACGAGACCTCAGACACTTGTACCTTTTTCCCCTATGGAAGGGGGTGGGAGAGAGTACGTCTGTGGTGCGTGGGGTCTGTGATTACCCACTAGCTGTTTTTCCAAGGCAGCAGGAAGTGTAGACAGTGTCAATGGATGGGAGGCTGGTTTGAGTGATGGACTAGTCGGGCTTTGTTCACAACTCTTTGTGGTCTTGGGCAGAGCAGGAGCCATACCAAGCTGTGATACAACCAGAAAGAATGTTTTCTATGGTGCATTTGGAGAAGTTTGGTGAGAGTTGTAGCAGAAATGTCAAATTTCCTTAGTCTCCTGAGAAAGGTGGTGTTGGTGGGCTTTCTTAACTATAGTGTCAGCATGGGGGGACCAGATCAGGTTGTTGATCTGGACACTTAAAAACTTGATTCTCTCAACCATTTCTACTTCGTTATCATTGATGTAGACATAAACATGTCTTCCACTACACTTCCTGAAGTCGATAATATTGAGGGAGAGATTATGGTCAGTTGCACCAAATTCTCTATCTTTTTCCTGTAACTCCATCTCATCATTGTTTGAGATTGGGCCCATTATGGTGGTGTCATCAGCAAACTTGAATATAGAGTTGGTGCCACAACAGTACGTTGTCTCCAATGATATGCGCTTTTATTTTGCTAATTACCTTCCAGACCAGGACTTTACCAAAAGCCTTTCAGACCCTCAATTCTCCTTAGTCAAGTCAATTTTCTACATAACATCCTCAGCAAACTCCAACAAGTTTGTCAAACATGATTTCCCATTTGTAACTCCATGCTGATTGAGCATGTGTCCATTTATCACATCCTTTATAATAGATTCCAGCATTTTTCCCTACCTCTGATGTAAAACTGACAGGTCTATTCCCTATTTTCTCTCTCTTTCTCTCCCATCTTAAACAGTGTGGTGACATTTGTTGCCTTTCTACCATCATTCCAGAATCTGTAGAATTTTGGAAGATGATCATCAATGCATCCACTGTCTGTATAGTAACTTCTTTCTACACTCTAGGATGCATAATATCAGGTCCTGGGGACTTGTCAACTTTCAGTCCCATTCATTTTTCCAATACAACATTCTTATTTATACCAATTTCCTTCAACTCCGCATTCTCCCTCGTCCCTTGGATCTCTACATCTGGGAAATTTCCTGTATCATCCTTAGTGAAAACAGACACAAAATAATCATTTACCTTCTCTACCACTTCTTCATTTCCCTGTTATGAACTTTCTTGACTCTGCATACAATGGATCCATATTTACCTTGGCCAAACACTTCCTCCTTATGCACTGATAGAAGCTTTGTTTGTTTGTATATTTTTTTGCTAGCTTGCATTTCATATTCTGTTTTACCTTTCTTCATCAGTTTCTTGGACTTCCATTGCTGTATTCTAAAAACCTTTCAATCCTCAGGTTTACGACTATTTCTGGCAACCTTTTCATTTAATCTTACACAACCCTTAACTTCCCTTTGTCCGCCATGATCGACTGGCCTTCTAGGGGTTTTGCACCATGAAAGAATGTATAGGTGCTGTATGCTATGTAATAATTCTTTGAAAACTATCCAGCGCTTTTGCACTGTCATATCTTTTAATGTATGTTCCCAATCCACCTCAGCCAGTTTGCCCCACATGCTTTCATAATTTTCTTTTTTCCAACTTTAACACGAAAGCACATTATAAATAATGCAATACTTTTCAATGTAGTTGCTGTTGTAATGTACAAAACATGGTAGCCAACTTGTGCTCTGTAAGATTCTATGAACAGCAATATGATGTATGATGAGCAGATAATTTTCTTATTCACTGAAGAATAAATATTAGCTAGGAATGCAAGATATACAATCTCTCAATTTAACTATTCTCTTCATAGCAGCAAATCAATGTAGTCCAATTAATGGGGGGAAATAAGGAAGTGTAATTCCAGTTAGTATACAGTTCCACAAGACAGGAGTGTAGCAGTCAAATCCAGACACTCAGAAATATCAGATTCACTCTCCAAGTGGCAGCCTCACGAATGCAGTGCATCAACTGGAACTGGATTAAAGAGTGTTCTGGAAGTGGAAGGAGGGGCGGTGGTTTGGGGAGGTTGGAATGACCTTTAAGCTTCACCTGGGTGTAACCATGCAGAACGTACTTAGCAAGCTCATTAGCTTTGTGTCACTTCATCCTTGTGTTCTTCAAGTCTGTGCAAAACAATAACTTGCTACCTCTCTGAACTCCTTTACACTATGAACAGCCAAATGGTGTGGTGCTAGATATATCAGCAAAGCAATAGTCTTGTGTAGAAATTAGGCTGAGAAGTTATAATGGGCGCCTGACCTCAGTTGAGCAGTAGGACGTTTAAAGGCAGTCTTGCTTTTCACAGCTATTTCCAACACACTTCACAGGGTCTTAGTAGCTTCTAGCAATTCTCCCACCTGCTGCTAAAAATACCCGTGCCGAAAATGTCGGTGAAAGACTAGCAGCAATAGTTGCTGTTCTAACTCCGCTGGGGAATGAGGCAGCTGAACATCAAATGTCACGGATTCCCACCAAGGTGTCAATGCTGCCTTCTACTGCAATGATGTGGAGATGCCGGAGTTGGACTGGGCTAAACACAGTAAGAAGTCTCACACCACCAGGTTAAAGCCTAACAGGATTATTTGGCAGGACTAGCTTTCGAAGTCTCAAGCTCCTTCATCAGGTGTGTGAGGATTTGTGTTCACAAACGGGGCATATAAAGACACACTCAATTTACAAGATAATTGTTGGAATGCGAGTCTTAAGATGAAATGCGAAGAAGGAACATGAGACTCCGAATGCTAGTGCTGCCAAATAAACCCGTTGAACTTTAACCTGGTGTTGTAAGACTTCTTACTGTTCTATTGCAACCTCAGAGCATTGCATACAGCTGCCAGTGAAGCAGACTGCAGTCTGCTTTGGCAGTGCAGTGATTATGTGACTGGGCTGTATTACTCCTGATCACTAGTTGCTGAAAGAAAGATCCAAAGTCAGTCTTTACTGGGAATGATTTATTTACGGAGTGACAAATTACATGGATGTATCTCCTGACTCCATTCAATTCAGTATGCGAATATTTAAATGTTCTCATTGAATCATTGCCCTATATCTACATCTTAGCTTCAATTGAGACCCACCCACCCAGAACCTCCCCCCCACCACACACACCCACCCACCCAGAACCCCCCCCACCACACCCACCCACCCAGAACCCCCCCCACACACACACTCACCCAGACCCGCCCCCCCACACACACACTCACCCAGACCCACCCGACACACACACCCCCACCCAGATCCCCCCCGACACACACACCCCCCCCACCCACACACAACCCCCCCAGGCACCCGCGACACACACCCCCCCCCCCCGCCCAGACCCCCCCGACACACACACCCCCCCCCCCCGCCCAGACCCCCCCGACACACACACCCCCCCCCGCCCAGACCCCCCCCGACACACACACCCCCCCCCGCCCAGACCCCCCCGACACACACACCCACCCAGAAACCCCCCCCACACACACACTCACCCAGACCCGCCCCCACACACACACACACTCACCCAGACTCCCCCACACACACACACCCACCCAGGCCCACCCCCCCACCCAGACCCACCCGACACACACACCCCCACCCAGATCCCCCCCGACACACACACCCCCCCACCCACACACACAACCCCCCCAGGCACCCCCGACACACACACCCCCCCCGCCCAGACCTCCCCGACACACACACCCCCCCCGCCCAGACCCCCCCCGACACACACACCCCCCCGTCCAGACCCCCCCGACACACACACCCCCCCGCCCAGACCCCCCCGACACACACACCCCCCCACCCAGACCCCCCGACACACACACCCCCCCCCGTCCAGACCCCCCCGACACACACCCCCCCCGCCCAGACCCCCCCGACACCCCCCCCCCCGCCCAGACCCCCCCCGACACACACCCCCCCCCGGCCAGACCCCCCCGACACACACCACACCCGCCCAGACCCCCCCCGACACTCACACCCCCCGCCCAGACCCACCCGACACTCACACCCCCCCGCCCAGACCCCCCCCGACACACACACCCCCCTCGCCCAGACCCCCCCGACACACACACCCCCCCGCCCAGATCCCCCCGACACACACACCCCCCCGCCCAGACCCCCCCGACACACACACCCCCCCGCCCAGACCCCCCCGACACACACACCCCCCCACCCAGAACCCCCCGACACACACACACCCCCACCCAGACCCCCCCCGACACACACACACCCCCACCCAGATCCCCCCGACACACACACCCCAACTCAGATCCCCCCCCACACACACCCCACCCAGACAACCCCCACACACACACCCCCCACACACCCAAACTACCCCCCCCCACACACACCCAGAACCACACATGCTATCCTGACCCTTTCCGTGACATGTGTCTCCAGCCCTACATTACCTGGTGACTTTTTGTCCTTTGAAACAGCAAAGCAAGAAGTAATTATGTTGTACAAATGACCATGGAACAGCCACCATCACATTAGCAGAAGCAACTTACGATAAGCAATAAATCCAACCTTATTAAAGTCAACCACAGCCCAAGAACAAAGTAATTAAATTATGCAACCTGCAACTGCTCAAGTTTCTGATTTGAAAACTCTGCCAACAAGCTTGTTGGGACAATATTCTGACCCGTTACATCCTTTATGTAAGCTTGTTGATCGAGAGCAATTAACCAAGTCAAGAAACAGTTTGGTCAACCTAGGCATATTTGGCTTGGCACCAGGACAAATTCTGAGAACCTGCTGCATTATTGTAAGCAGTCCACTCGCGTGCTGTGTGTGCGTTTGCAGTTAAAAGCCCCATCAAGAGATGAGAAATGGAGAAAGAAAACAAAGACTTGGGAGGTCCATCACTGTCAGTGGGTGGGATATCATATACACGTTATACTAATTGACAGTATAGTTTGAATACTTACTGTAGTTTGGAAACATGTGAAAATCTACGTCAGATCCCTGTGATTATAGCCTGAAGACAAAGGTCCGCGGTAATGTTTTGTTGTGGTCTGTGCCAGACTTGGAGGTTCTCCTAGCTAGGGAGGTATAGCATTCCACTACCTCCCAATAGAGGGGAACACGATACGCACTGGGTTAATTTGTTATGGGAATTGAATCATTGCCATTGTGCGATTTCCCATTCCTCCAGCACGCCCGAGCCAACAGGCTCAATGTGCAGGTCAGATAACACAATAACAACTTGTGCTTGTAGTAATACAACACCCTGTAATACAGAAGCAAGTCCCAAAGTGCTTTACACCACAATCTGGACACATTGTGAACCAAAAGACCTGGGAATGGTGGGTGAAAGAAAAGTTGAGAGTCAAGTTTAGCAAGCATTTGAAAAAAATTAGGATGAAGAGAAATTGGTAGAGAATTCTGGAAGTAGATCAGAGTTGCTGGGTCCTAAGCCACTGAAGTTAGAGGGCACACAAAACAGTCAACACTCAGAAGCCTGAAGGTTGGCAGCTGGGATAATAGGAGGGGCAGGGTGCTGGGTGATGTGGAACAACACAAGAATTAGTCAATTAAGGATCACAAGACATAAAAATAAACAGCACCTTAAGTAGACAAGACCATTAAATGCTATGGAACACTGGAAAGTGTGAAAGGGAGGGAGTTTAAGAGTTGAGATGTAATAGGGAATCTATGTAAATTCTTGGTAAGATCACAGAGTGTGTAGCCTTGGGCTTCATACAAGAGGAAAGATGTCTGCAATAGAAAGGGCACAATGCAGATTGTCCTTCCTGATGTACAGATATATAATAAAAGGAAAACTGGGGCTCTATTGATTAGAACAGGTAACATTATTCATGGAGATGTTTAAAATTATGAAGGTATGAATAGAATTGACAGAAACAGTTTCCAACGTAGGCACATCTTTTTTGTGATCTGAGCTAACAGTACAGTACCTGTGTACATATCCCATTCTATGAATATAAACCAAGGCCTTCAGCACCCCCTGCAGGATGTATGCGATTGTTGGCTCATTTAGTCCGTCTGTGAAATGAGTGTTCATCAGATCTTTAGCAGAACCTGGCAATTAGACCACACCAAATAATTAAAAGCTATTCAAATTGAAATGATAAACTGAGACAGGGATAGAAATCTGTCATTGCTGCTCATCCCAAACTAGCATCTTGATTCAGCATCCAATAATTTAAATTTATACAAATATCCTCACTTTTGCCATGCAGTTTACCTTCACAGAATCAGTAAGAATTTTAAAAAGTTTTCTTCCTGGCAAGTTACTTTGATATAATGGCCCTCATGTTTTAAGAAAAAACTTGGTGGAAAATATTTCTATTGCATTTCTAACAACCAGTCCTATCAAACGCTCCCAGGACAGGTACAGCATGGGTTTAGATACAGAGTAAAACTCCCTCTACACTGTCCCCATCAAACACTCCCAGGACAGGTACAGCACGGGGTTAGATACAGAGTAAAGCTCACTCTACACTGCCCCCATGATCGGTACAGCACGGGGTTAGATACAGAGCAAAGCTCCTTCTACACTGTCCCCCATCAAACACTCCCAGGACAGGTACAGTACAGTGTTAGACATTCAATTTCCTGGTGAATTAGAAGAAATTTTGTACAGTGAGTTAGAACAGGATTGAAACTGCCCAAAATCATTTAATATATGATCCTTAAAGCCAGTAGAACAGAGGTATCTTTCATTCTATCATTGAGCCAAGGTTTTCACCAGAATCCAGGTCCAGAAGTTCACGACCGATGTCCTGGCGTTCGAACAGTGTTTAGACCTCAAGCCGCTCAGTATGATAATTCTATGCCTTGTATTGTGTCATAGTGATGGTATATTTGTCATCATTAGATTGAAGTCTGGGGCTGCAACGATACAATATTAATGCCCTCGGTCTTTTTTCTGACTTCAGAAATAGTGGGGGAAAGAGGAGTCAATAATGTGAAAAATGGAAACATTTTCAAAGTTGTCCTTTGAAAGAGAGAAGAACAACTTTAACTAGGCTTTGATACACAGTGCTGACCACAGTATTAGACACATCAAACTTACCATAGGCCATGAATGGAGTCACGACCCACACCTCATTGTTGGCTATCAAGGTGGCTTTGTATGGCAATATATTAGGGTGATGAAACAGCTTCGATACATGGAGTTCACTCTAGTGAAATAAACTCACTGTTAGGTCTCATATCAAACCTCATGGTTCAGTTGCTAAAGAGTAAACAGAGAAAGAGCTAACCAGCAAATGAAGAATCTCTACACAGCTTGCACAACTGTAACCAGCCAGATTCACTAATTCACAGAACAATACCATTATTCTCAATGTTGGTCCTTAACACAGATTGACTCATTAAACATTCCCTCAATCAGCAAACGTTGGCTCATATTAGATTCACAACACGACAGAGCACACATACACCCTTCCAAATATACCATAATTTCCTAATCTCTACTCTGGCTAAGACATGTCAGCAGAATAGTGGACAAAGTATTGAGGTTCTAGACTCCAAACAAAATCTCCTGCAGGTTTATGGCATCAGCAAATGTTGTAAGGTGCGAATTCATGCAGTGATGCTAGATCACTGCTAGGTGGTGAGTTTTCAGTACGCTTTCCCCAAACAAGTCATTGGGAAAATGTAGAATCCATTACTCAGGAGGTTATAGCAGGTAACTTAAATCATGGTTTTGAGAAAGAGAAGTAGTGTTTACCTGATTTATTACTGAGGAAGTAACAAGCAAGGTCAATAAAGAGGAACCTGCAGATGTGGTGTACTTTGTGGTGATACTGTGTTATTGATATATTTTATGTTTCTGTAGTATGTTTAAAGTTTGGTGCTATTTTAATCAAAGCAGTCAGTACATCTGGAAAGCAGGAATATTACTCATTTTAACCCTGTAG
Source organism: Prionace glauca (assembly GCA_037974335.1). Taxonomy (NCBI): domain Eukaryota; kingdom Metazoa; phylum Chordata; class Chondrichthyes; order Carcharhiniformes; family Carcharhinidae; genus Prionace; species Prionace glauca. The sequence continues at coordinate 40,556,180 of CM075747.1, read as the reverse complement.
TGTTTACTTAGAATCAAGCTAATTGCATTTTGTTTATAAATGAGAAAGGACCTGTGTTTTTTTTGATTAAAATAACGGAAGATGATGGGTCACATAGTGATGCGATACCAGAAGTGGGAGATCTAAGTTTATAGCAGAGAAAAACAGCTGTGTGTTCAGCTGCTGGAGGGGGCTGTTAAAAGATAGGCACCTACAAGTTGCTTTTCTCTCTCCCTCTCTCTTCAAAGTCTCCATCTGCAAAAATTCATGACTATTTTCCAAATTAGGGCAAGTATATCTGTGATTGTTAACTATATTTAGTGTGTTTTAAGGTTATAAAAAAATTAATTGGAACTGAAGTAGTGATGTCAGATATTAGAATTGCTTCTCTTCATTTTAAGCATTATTCACCTATTGAATGTTAAACTACTTCATTGTGTTAGAGTTATAAGTAAACTGTGTTATGAATAAAGCTGGTTTTGATAAAAGAACCCTAATTTGTCAGTAGAATCACAGCTGGAGTGAAGCATCCTACCTTCACATTTATGCCAAAATAAACAAACTGTTAGGATCTAATCTGGCTTCATAATATACCTTGAGGTTCAGGTCCAGCACCAGGACAACTTGGATCTTCAGAAGGCACTTGATAAGGTGTAGCCACATCAACAATAAGATTAAATGGTATGGGGGTAACATATTAGCATGGTTAAAGGATTGCTTAGCTAACTGGAAGCAGAGTAGGTAGAAACAGGTCTTTTTTAGGTTGAAACAAGTGGAGTGCCAAAGGGATCAGTGCTGGGGCTGAAGCTATTTAACAATCTATATCAATGGCTTGCTTGGATGAAGGGATTGAATGTACAGTGGCTAAATTTGTCAATGGCACAAAGATAGGTAGGAAAACAAATCGTCAAGAAGAGAGACTGCAAGGGTATATAGATAGGCTAAGTGAGTGAGCAAAAATGTAGCAGATGGAGTATAATAATGGAAAAATGTGAACTTGCTGGAGGAGCTCCAGCTCAAGGTGGATGAGCTGGCCTCTGAGCTACAGACACTGAGGCTCATCAGGGGGAGAGAGGGTGCCCCTAGACTGGCTAAATCTAAGGGTCAGGGACAAAAGGGGGCTGCTGGGAGGAGGAAGGGGGGTGAGGAGAGGAGGCCTCAGCCTCTTAACCTGCATAACAGGTTTGAGGTTCTTGCTTCCAGTCTGGAAGAGGACGAGGCAAGAGAGGTTGGTAAGCAAACTGCACACGGTACAGTGATGCAGCAGGACATAGGCAAAGAGAAGGGGAAAAGGAACGTAGTAGTGATTGGGCATAGTGGGGTGAAGGGTATTGACACTGTCCTTTGTCACAATGACAAAGTGCACAGAAGGGTGTGTTGTCTGCCTGGTGCTCGGGTACAGGATGTCGCAGCTGGGCTGCAGAGGAATCTGGAGTGGGAGGGTGAGAACCCAGTCGTTGTAGTACATGTGGATGCCGGCGACGTAGGCAAAATGCGGACTGAGGATCTGGGAAGGGAGTATGAGAAGCTGGGAATGGAATTAAAAAGTAGAACCGACAAGGTGGTTATCTCTGGGCTACTGCCTGAACCGAGGGCAGACGGGTGTAGGGTTGATAGGATAAAGGAAGTAAATGGGTGGCTCAGGGATTGGTGTGGGAGGAATGGGTTCGAATTTATGGGGCATTGGCACCAGTATTGGGGTAGGTGGGACCTGTTCGGGCAGGATGGGGTTGGTCTGAATCATGCTGGGACCAGAGTGCTGGCGAATCGAGTAAAGAGGACTGTAGACAAGGCTTTAAACTAATTAGGGGGGGGGAGGGTGCGAGGGTAGGTGACGCTATGAGGTCTAAAGTTAAGGATAGGGTACAGGTAAGGGAAGAGGCAAAGGATGTCCCAATTGGTGGCGTTACGGCAAGTAGGGTCCAGGTGAAGGCTGGGATGAAAGCGCTTTATCTGAATGCACGAAGCATTCGGAATAAAGTGGATGAGCTGATGGCGCAGATCGACACAAATGGATACGATCTGGTGGCCATTACAGAGACGTGGCTGCAAGGTGACAGGGACTGGGAGATGAATGTACAGGGTTATCAAGTGTTTAGGAAGGATAGGCAGGAGGAAAGAGGGGGTGGCGTAGCTCTGCTGATTAAGGATAGTATCAAGGTGGTAGCAAGGGATGATATCGGAGCCAAGGAGCAGAAAGTGGAATCGTTGTGGGTGGAGATTAGGAACAGAAAAGGGAGGAAGACGCTAGTGGGTGTCGTCTATAGGCCCCCGAATAATGATCTGGAGGGCTGTTAACGCGCAAATAAGTGCAGCGTGCAGGAATGGGACGGCAGTAGTTATGGGAGATTTCAATCTGCATATTGATTGGTCGACCCATGTTGGACGAGGTGGGCTCGAGGAGGAGTTCTTGGAATGCTGCCAGGATAATTTCCTTGAACAGTGTGTGTTGGAGCCGACGAGGGAGCGAGCTATCTTGGATCTGGTGCTATGTAATGAGGCGGGTAGAATTAGGGGCCTTGCGGTGAAGGATCCTCTTGGAGAGAGTGATCATTGTATGGTGGAGTTTCTGGTGCAGATGGAGGAGGAGAAAGTGGGTTCCCAGACACGCGTCCTTTGTTTGAATAGAGGGGAGTATGGTAGGATGAGAGAAGAATTGGCGAATGTGGACTGGGGGAACGCGTTGGAAGGTAGGTCGGCTGAGGAGCAGTGGAGGATCTTTAAGGAGATCTTTCTTGGTGCTCAGCAGAAATTTATTCCGATGGTTAAAAAGGACAGTAGGAGCAGAGGTAATAAGCCGTGGATAACGAAGGAGGTGAAGGAAAGTGTTAAATTAAAAGCGGAGGAGTTTAGAGTAGCTAAGAGCAGTGGGCGAGAAGAGGATTGGGAAAGGTTTAAATGTCAACAAAGATTGACAAAGAAATTGATAAAGGAGGGTAGGAGAAGCTATGAGGCTGGGCTAGCACTTAATATAAAAAAGGATAGCAAGAGTTTTTATAAATATATAAAAAGGAAGAGGCTGGCTAGGGTAAACGTTGGTCCTTTAGAGGATGAGAAAGGGGAGCTAGTGGTAGGGGATAGGGATATGGCTAAGGTCTTGAATAACTTCTTTGTTTCTGTCTTCACGGAGGAGGACGTGAATAATTTGCCGGGTGTTAGCGATGGAAAGGTGGTAGGAATGGAGGGTCTTAATGACATTACTGTTACTAGAGAGGTGGTGCTCGACAGACTGGAGGGGCTGATTGTGGACAAGTCCCCAGGACCGGATGGAATGCATCCGAGGGTTCTGAAAGAAATGGCGGAGGTGATAGTGGATGCCTTGGTGGTTATTTTCCAGACGTCGCTGGATTCCGGGGAAGTGCCGGAAGATTGGAAAACGGTTAATGTTACGCCGTTGTTTAAGAAGGGTGCCAGGCAAAAGGCGGGGAATTATAGGCCGGTTAGTTTAACGTCTGTGGTAGGTAAAATGTTAGAAACCGTCATTAAGGAGGGAATAGCGAGGCATCTTGAGGGGAATTGCTTGATAGGGCGGACGCAACACGGTTTCATTAAAGGGAAGTCGTGTCTGACAAATTTACTGGAGTTCTATGAGGATGTGTCTAGGGCAGTGGATGGAGGAGAGCCGGTGGATGTGGTCTTTCTGGATTTTCAGAAGGCGTTTGACAAGGTACCTCACAAGAGGTTATTGCAGAAGGTCAGGGGACATGGAGTTGGGGGTAGGGTGTTAGCGTGGATAGAGGATTGGTTGTCAAATAGGAGGCAGAGAGTGGGGGTCAATGGATGCTATTCGGATTGGCGGTTGGTGACTAGTGGGGTGCCCCAGGGGTCGGTGCTGGGGCCTCAGCTATTTACCATTTATATAGATGATCTGGAGGAGGGAACCGAGTGCAGGGTGTCGAAATTTGCTGATGACACCAAGATTGGGGGAAAGGCAAATTGTGCGGAGGGTGTGGAGAGTCTGCAGAAGGATCTAGATAGGCTGGGCGAATGGGCCAGGAAATGGCAAATGGAATTTAATGTTGGAAAGTGTGAGGTGGTCCACTTTGGTAGGAGGAATGGTAGGAAGGACTATTACTTACGGGGCGAAAAACTGCAGCAGGCGACGGTGCAGAGGGACCTCGGGGTCCTTGTGCATGAGTCGCAAAAACCCAGCTTGCAGGTGCAGCAGGTGGTCAGGAAGGCGAATGGGATGCTGGCCTTCATACGAAGGGGATTGAATATAAAAGTAGGGAGGTCTTGCTGCAGCTGTATAGGGCATTGGTGAGGCCGCAGCTGGAGTACTGTGTGCAGTTTTGGGCACCGCACCTGCGCAAGGATGTTTTGGCCCTGGAGGGAGTGCAGAGGAGGTTTACTCGGCTGATACCGGAGTTGAGGGGATTGAGCTATGAGGAGAGGCTGAATAAACTAGGCTTGTACTCGTTAGAGTTTAGAAGAATGAGGGGAGATCTCATTGAGACGTATAAGATGATGAATGGGATGGATAGGATAGAGGTGGAGAGACTGTTCCCGCTCAAAAAAGACAGTAGGACTAGGGGGCACAGCCTCAAGATAAAGGGGGGGCGGTTTAGAACAGAGTTGAGGAGGAACTTCTTCACTCAAAGGGTGGTGAATCTCTGGAATTCTCTGCCCGTTGAAGTGGTGGAGGCTGCCTCGCTAAATATTTTTAAGAAACGGGTTGATGGGTTTTTGATAAGAGAAGGGATTAAGGGTTATGGGGAGAGGGCGGGAAGGTGGAGCTGAGTCACGACAGATCAGCCATGATCTTATTGAATGGCGGGGCAGGCTCGAAGGGCCAGATGGCCTACTCCTGCTCCTATTTCTTATATTCTTATATTGTCCAGTTTGGCAAGAAGAATGGAAAAGTAGTACACTAATTTGATTGGAGTGAGATTGCAAGTCCTAATAGTACAGAGGGATCTGGATGCCCCAAGTACAAATAGTTAGTATGTCGGTACTGCAAGTAATTATGAAAGCAAACAGAATGTTGGTATTTATAGAGATCTATAAAATAATGAGGAGCATAGATCAGCTACATAGTCAGTATCTTTTCCCAAAAGTAGGGGAGTCTAAAACTTGAGGGCATAGGTTTAAGACGAGAGGGAAGAGATACAAAAATGTCCAGAGGGGCTATTTTTTCACACAGAGGGTGCTGAGTGTCTGGAATAAGCTGTCACAGGTCCTAGTAGAGAGGGGTACAGTTTGTCTTTTAAAAAGAATTTAGATAGTTACATGGGTTTGATGGCTGTAGAGGGATATAGGCCAAATGTGGGCAATTGGGATTAGCTTAGAGGTTTTTAAAGAAAAAGGGTGGCATGGATAAGTTGGGCCGAAGGGCCTGTTTCTATGCTTGTAAACCTCTATGACTCTATTGCAAGAGGAATGGAATATAAAAGCAAGGAAGTTTTACTTGTTTTATAGTTTTGGTCTCTTTATTTGAGAAAATATATAAATTTCATTAGTAGCAGTTCAGTGCAGGTCACTCAACTCATTCTTGGGGGTGAGGGCTTTATCTTATGAAAAAAGGCTGAAGAGGTTGGGTCTATATCTGAGGGCAGCAGTGGAGGGTTCTTTTTCTGATTAGAGGTTTGTGACTAGTGATGTTCCGCAGGGCTCTGTACTGGGACCTTTGCTGTGTGTGATATATATAAAATGATTTTCAAGATGATGTAGCTGGTGCAATTAGTAAGTTTGCGGACGACACAAAGATTGCTGGAGTTGCGGATAGCGATAACATTGTCAGAGAACATAGCAGGATATAGATAAGCTGGAAACTTGGGCAGAGAAATGGCAAATGGAATTTAATCCAGATAAATGTGAAGTGATGCATTTTGGTAAATCTAATGCAGGGGGGAGCTATACAATAAATGGCAGAACCATCAGGAGTATAGACACACAAAGGAATCTGGGTGTGCAAGTCCACAAGTCCTTAAAGGTGGCAGCACAAGTGGAAAAGGTGGTGAAGAAGGCATACGGCATGCTTGCCTTTACTGGATGGGGCATAAAGTATAAAAGTTGGCATACGATGTTGCAGTTATATAGAATGTTGGTTAGGCCACATTTGGAATGCTGCATCCAGTTCTGGTCGCCACACTACCAGAAGGACGTGGAGACTTTGGATAGAGTGCAGAAAAGGTTTACCAGGATGATAACTGATATTAGCTATGAGGTGAGATTGAGTAAACTGAGGTTGTTCTCCCTGGAAAGACAGAGGTTGAGGGGCGTTCTAATAGAAGTTTATAAAATTATGAAGGGCATAGATAGGGTGAACAGTTGGAAGCTTTTTCCCAGGTCAGAAATGACGAACACAAGGTAGTCACAAATTCAAGGTAACAAGGTAAGGGGGGGGGGGGCAAGGTTCAATACAGGTATGCAGGATGGGGGCCTGAAATGCGCTGCCAAGCAAGACACGGTAGGATCATTTAAGACTTATCTAGATAGCCACATGAACAGACTGGGAATACAGGGATACAAACGGATGGTCTAGTTAGGAACACATGATCGGTGCAGGCTTTGAGCACAGAAGGACCTGTTCCTGTACTGTATTGTTCTTTGTATCCATTGGATTTTAGAAGTGAGGTGATTTTATTGAAACATGTAAGATCCTGAGGGAACATGACAAGGTATTGGTTTCCTTATTTAAGGAAAGAAGTAAATGCATTGAAGCAGTTCAGAGAAGGTTTACTAGACTAGCATCTGGAATGGGTGGGCTGTCCAAAGAGGAAAGGTTAGACAGACCAGGCTTATATTTGCTGGCGTTTAGCAGAGTAAGAGGCGACTTGATTGAAACATACAAAGATTTTGAGGGTTCCTGACAGGGTGGATGTGGGAGAACCTAGAACTAGAGGGGTTCGCTATTTAAAATGGAGATAAGGCAAAATCTTTTCACTGTGAGCTGGATCTGTCACCAGACAGGACCTGTTTGGAGACAAATATATATCTCTTTAACCTGTCCTTAACGCTCTCTCCACTCACATTGTCTGTACCTTTAAGACTTGATTACCTATAAGTACTTGCATTCCAACCATTATTTTGTAAATTGAGTTTGTATCTTTATATGTCCTGTTTGTGACCAGAACTTCCACTCACCTGACGAAGGACCAGCACTCCAAAAGCTAGTGGCTTTTGCTAACAAAAGCCTGTTGGACTTTAACATTTAAGTTATGAGACTTGTAATCAGATCAGCCACGAGGCTGGATGGCCTACTCCTGATTCTTGTTTGTTTGACCCTATTTACAGTGCATTCTTCCACAAGTTTACACAAACATGCTCTTTCACTCTTTATTTGAAAGGTTCCTGCTAACACAGCTTCCACATTTTACCCTCCACCCTACAGGGCTTGAACCCTTTATTCCGGAGGGTAATGTGTGTGGATCAATTTTGTCATGTATATTTATAATCTTCAGTTTAGTCTTCCCAAACTCATCTCTTTTCCCAAGAAAACAGATTCAACTGCCTTAATCATCCCATAAAACTCACAAAAGGTGATTCGCTATAGCGGGATCGTGCAGACTTCGGTTCCCCATCACAGCCATGGATTTTAAGTATTGACATTGATAAATTCAGGCATTTCTTAAAAGCCACTAACAAGTATATGCAAGAAACCTGGCCCCAGGGTCCAACCTTGCACATTGCAATGTCATAACCAGCTCCACATTACCAATCATATCAACTAAGAAAGAAACCTTTTGACATCATCCTAACTGGTTTCAGATACTTACCCGCAAATCTACTTATTTAAAACATCACTTTGGGCCCTTTTCAATCTAAAAACCCAAGATACATGCTCCCTCCAGACTCCCAGCTCCCACACTTTACCAACACAAGGGATTACCTGTAATAAAGAAAACATCTCATTGGTGCAATAATCCAAGTTGATTCTGCGAACAGCCACTTGTTGACCAGTCCGTTTGTACCTCCCCAAGGTCACAGTCATAACGTCATTAAATCCTTTACCTGTGCACAAAGGACAAGCCATTTCACTCCTGGGGAAAAGCAGATTAGCTCAACATTGAATTTACATCTAATTTTACTGAAAACAACAGCATTTCACTCATTTTAGATTCCCATACGAATGGTAAATCCTTTGGGGGATGGTCCAAGGTTGATAGTATCATCTGTGGGGATTTTTTGTTCAGTTTCTTTGGCTAACCTCAAGCCAGTTGATTGAACTGAGTCAGAAAACCATGCATCCAACACCCATTCTAGGACTTGAATGAATAATCTAGACTAACACTCACTGCAATGCTGAAATAGATCCTGTCCTGTAGCAGACAAAATTCTAATATGACTTTATCCGCCTTTTCTAACAGACATTTGTAGGTTAGGGGGATTAGCCAGGGTAAAATGTACGGGGTCACGGGGATAGGGTATTATGGAGGGCTGGGAGGAATGCTCTTTTGGAGAGTCAATGCACACTCAATAGCCTCTTTCTGCACTGTGGGGATTCTGTTAACAATTATACATCACGATTTGAATAGGAGTTTTCCCAGTGTCCAAACAAAGAATCATCCTCCAAACATGTGAAGCCTTTCACTGTTTGCTGGAGCAGAGAGAGAGCTAAGAATTTACCTGTTAAAAACCTGTTTAAAATAAGTTTAAAGCACTTTGTTCTTTGTAGAACTGTTTAAAGCATTTATTTTATTGTATTTACTGCTAGTTTAGAACAGAGTTGTGGACGAGGCTGCTTTAATTTAAATTAATTATCAGGGCCACACGGTGAAGCCTTTCACTGTTTGCTGGAGCAGAGAGAGAGCTAAGAATTTACCTGTTAAAAACCTGTTTAAAATAAGTTTAAAGCACTTTGTTCTTTGTAGAACTGTTTAAAGCATTTATTTTATTGTATTTACTGCTAGTTTAGAACATAGTTGTGGACGAGGCTGCTTCAAATCAGCGCCAGGTTTAAAAGGAGGCCTGGTGTAGACAGCGGGCAGCGTCTGAACGGGCAGCGGAGTGAGAGGGAAGCAGAGTGAGCTAATAGGGCTTAATATCAAAAAGGGCTTGAGGGAAAAAAGGACAGGTGAGTTCGTTTGAAAAAAAACAAGGAAAAAAAAAAATTTTTTTTTCAATACTACTACAGCAAGAAACAAGGAAAAAATTTTTTCCCATAAAAAATTACAGTGAATAATGGAGGGGCATGTGATGTGTGGTTTCTGTATGATGTGGGAACTGGTGGACCCCAGGGTCCTTCCCAGTGACCATGTCTGCAGTAAGTGCAGGTTGCTGGAGGAGCTTCAGCTCAAGGTGGATGAGCTGGCCTCTGAGATACAGACACTGAGGCTCATCAGGGGGAGAGAGGGTGCCCCTAGACTGGCTAAATCTAAGGGTCAGGGACAAAAGGGGGCTGCTGGGAGGAGGAAGGGGGGTGAGGAGCGGAGGCCTCAGCCTCTTAACCTGCATAACAGGTTTGAGGTTCTTGCTTCCAGTCTGGAAGAGGACGAGGCAAGAGAGGTTGGTGAGCAAACTGCACACGGTACAGTGATGCAGCAGGACATAGGCAAAGAGAAGGGGAAAAGGAACGTAGTAGTGATTGGCGATAGTGGGGTGAAGGGTATTGACACTGTCCTTTGTCACAATGACAAAGTGCACAGAAGGGTGTGTTGTCTGCCTGGTGCTCGGGTACAGGATGTCGCAGCTGGGCTGCAGAGGAATCTGGAGTAGGAGGGTGAGAACCCGGTCGTTATAGTACATGTGGGTGCCGGCGACGTAGGCAAAATGCGGACTGAGAATCTGGGAAGGGAGTATGAGAAGCTGGGAATGGAATTAAAAAGTAGAACCGACAAGGTGGTTATCTCTGGGCTACTGCCTGAACCGAGGGCAGACGGGCGTAGGGTTGATAGGATAAAGGAAGTAAATGGGTGGCTCAGGGATTGGTGTGGGAGGAATGGGTTCGAATTTATGGGGCATTGGCACCAGTATTGGGGTAGCTGGGACCTGTTCGGGCAGGATGGGGTTGGTCTGAATCATGCTGGGACCAGAGTGCTGCGAATCGAGTAAAGAGGACTGTAGACAGGGCTTTAAATTAATTAGGGGGGGGAGGGTGCGAGGGTAGGTGACGCTATGAGGTCTAAAGTTAAGGATAGGGTACAGGTAAGGGAAGAGGCCAAGGATGTCCCAATTGGTGGCGTTACGGCAAGTAGGGTCCAGGTGAAGGCTGGGATGAAAGCGCTTTATCTGAATGCACGAAGCATTCGGAATAAAGTGGATGAGCTGATGGCGCAGATTGACACAAATGGATACGATCTGGTGGCCATTACAGAGACGTGGCTGCAAGGTGACAGGGACTGGGAGATGAATGTACAGGGTTATCAAGTGTTTAGGAAGGATAGGCAGGAGGAAAGAGGGGGTGGCGTAGCTCTGCTGATTAAGGATAGTATCAAGGTGGTAGCAAGGGATGATATCGGAGCCAAGGAGCAGAAAGTGGAATCGTTATGGGTGGAGATTAGGAACAGAAAAGGGAGGAAGACGCTAGTGGGTGTCATCTATAGGCCCCCGAATAATGATCTGGAGGTGGGGCGGGCTGTTAACGCGCAAATAAGTGCAGCGTGCAGGAATGGGACGGCAGTAGTTATGGGAGATTTCAATCTGTATATTGATTGGTCGACCCATGTTGGACGAGGTGGGCTCGAGGAGGAGTTCTTGGAATGCTGCCGGGATAATTTCCTTGAACAGTGTGTGTTGGAGCCGACGAGGGAGCGAGCTATCTTGGATCTGGTGCTATGTAATGAGGCGGGTAGAATTAGGGACCTTGCGGTGAAGGATCCTCTTGGAGAGAGTGATCATTGTATGGTGGAGTTTCTGGTGCAGATGGAGGAGGAGAAAGTGGGTTCCCAGACACGCGTCCTTTGTTTGAATAGAGGGGAGTATGGTAGGATGAGAGAAGAATTGGCGAATGTGGACTGGGGGAACGCGTTGGAAGGTAGGTCTGCTGAGGAGCAGTGGAGGATCTTTAAGGAGATCTTTCTTGGTGCTCAGCAGAAATTTATTCCGATGGTTAAAAAGGACAGTAGGAGGAGAGGTAATAAGCCGTGGATAACGAAGGAGGTGAAGGAAAGTGTTAAATTAAAAGCGGAGTAGTTTAGAGTAGCTAAGAGCAGTGGGCGAGAAGAGGATTGGGAAAGGTTTAAATGTCAACAAAGATTGACAAAGAAATTGATAAAGGAGGGTAGGAGAAGCTATGAGGCTGGGCTAGCACTTAATATAAAAAAGGATAGCAAGAGTTTTTATAAATATATAAAAAGGAAGAGGCTGGCTAGGGAAAACGTTGGTCCTTTAGAGGATGAGAAAGGGGAGCTAGTGGTAGGGGATAGGGATATGGCTAAGGTCTTGAATAACTTCTTTGTTTCTGTCTTCACGGAGGAGGACGTGAATAATTTGCTGGGTGTTAGCGATGGAAAGGTGGTAGGAATGGAGGGTCTTAATGACATTACTGTTACTAGAGAGGTGGTGCTCGACAGACTGGAGGGGCTGATTGTGGACAAGTCCCCAGGACCGGATGGAATGCATCCGAGGGTTCTGAAAGAAATGGCGGAGGTGATAGTGGATGCCTTGGTGGTTATTTTCCAGACGTCGCTGGATTCCGGGGAAGTGCCGGAAGATTGGAAAACGGCTAATGTTACGCCGTTGTTTAAGAAGGGTGCCAGGCAAAAGGCGGGGAATTATAGGCCGGTTAGTTTAACGTCTGTGGTAGGTAAAATGTTAGAAACCGTCATTAAGGAGGAAATAGCGAGGCATCTTGAGGGGAATTGCTTGATAGGGCGGACGCAACACGGTTTCATTAAAGGGAAGTCGTGTCTGACAAATTTACTGGAGTTCTATGAGGATGTGTCTAGGGCAGTGGATAGAGGAGAGCCGGTGGATGTGGTCTTTCTGGATTTTCAGAAGGCGTTTGACAAGGTACCTCACAAGAGGTTATTGCAGAAGGTCAGGGGACATGGAGTTGGGGGTAGGGTGTTAGCGTGGATAGAGGATTGGTTGTCAAATAGGAGGCAGAGAGTGGGGGTCAATGGATGCTATTCGGATTGGCGGTTGGTGACTAGTGGGGTGCCCCAGGGGTCGGTGCTGGGGCCTCAGCTATTTACCATTTATATAGATGATCTGGAGGAGGGAACCGAGTGCAGGGTGTCGAAATTTGCTGATGACACCAAGATTGGGGGAAAGGCAAATTGTGCGGAGGCTGTGGAGAGTCTGCAGAAGGATCTAGATAGGCTGGGCGAATAGGCCAGGAAATGGCAAATGGAATTTAATGTTGGCAAGTGTGAGGTGGTCCACTTTGGTAGGAGGAATGGTAGGAAGGACTATTACTTACGGGGCGAAAAACTGCAGCAGGTGACGGTGCAGAGGGACCTCGGGGTCCTTGTGCATGAGTCGCAAAAACCCAGCTTGCAGGTGCAGCAGGTGGTCAGGAAGGCGAATGGGATGCTGGCCTTCATAGTGAGGGGGATTGAATATAAAAGTAGGGAGGTCTTGCTGCAGCTGTGTGGGCATTGGTGAGGCCGCAGCTGGAGTACTGTGTGCAGTTTTGGGCGCCGCACCTGCGCAAGGATATTTTGGCCTTGGAGGGAGTGCAGAGGAGGTTTACTCGGCTGATACCGGAGTTGAGGGGATTGAGCTATGAGGAGAGGCTGAATAAACTAGGCTTGTACTCGTTAGAGTTTAGAAGAATGAGGGGAGATCTCATTGAGACGTATAAGATGATGAATGGGATGGATAGGATAGAGGTGGAGAGACTCTTCCCGCTCAAAGACAGTAGGACTAGGGGGCACAGCCTCAAGATAAAGGGGGGGCGGTTTAGAACAGAGTTGAGGAGGAACTTCTTCACTCAAAGGGTGGTGAATCTCTGGAATTCTCTGCCCGTTGAAGTGGTGGAGGCTGCCTCGCTAAATATTTTTACGAAACGGTTGATGGGTTTTTGATAAGAGAAGGGATTAAGGGTTATGGGGAGAGGGCAGGAAGGTGGAGCTGAGTCACGACAGATCAGCCATGATCTTATTGAATGGCGGGGCAGGCTCGAAGGGCCAGATGGCCTACTCCTGCTCCTATTTCTTATGTTCTTATGTAGATTACATTGTTTAACCGTACTGTTGTTTGTTGAATTTAAAGTTTAAAAGTTTATTTATTAGTGTCACAAGTAGATTTACATTCACACTGCAATGAAGCTACTGTGAAAATCCCTTAGTCATCACACTCCGTCACCTATTTGGGTATACCGAGGGAGAATTTAACATGGCCAATCAACCTAACCTGCACATCTTTGGATTGGGGAGGAAACTGGAACACCTGGAGAAAACTCACGCAAACACAGGGAGAAATGCAGACTCCGCACAGACAGTGACCCAAGCCGGGAATTGAACTTAAGTGCCTGGCACTGTGAGGCAGTAGTGCTAACCACAATGTCACTGTACAAATTTTGCTGTAAACATAATGCCAAGAATGCCTATGTACCTCACTTCCAAGTAATTCTGTGTATGTGAAATACTAGGAGGACACTGTTCACTGACATCATTAAGTGCTTTATAAATATTTAAATTTCTTTAATTTTCTTTTCAGTCGTGATAGCCAAGTGCAGAAAATAAAGAGAAGAAGGATTCTTTTGAAGTTTTTGTTGTTGGCAATAGGGATAATTTGATGACAAGGGTTTGACATTTTGAATTTATTTGGTTCTGTATTCCAGAGTCTGCTACAGATGATTGATTTTGCACAGTCTCACTGGGTCACCAGCTTGTAAACATATACTTAGGTCCTGTGTCAATGAATTGGTTAATTTTGTATGTTGTTCTGTTTTCGATATATTTCATGTCTGTTTTTCAGTTGTTTTGGTTTGTTTTTTTTTTGGCCCAACAACTGTTCCCATGAGATTGGCTCTCAGCAGTGTCACCAGGGGCATTAGTTGCACTTTACCGATCAAAAATCAAGGGGAATATCTTCTCATGTGGATTGAAATTACTGTTTCTGTTTGAGAAAGCATCTATTGCTGTGGCCCCATATACTGAGACACGGTATAGCATTGTGTTTATTGACATGGGATTGCAAAGTGTGTCAGAAAGCTCAAAACTCTCAGTATAGCACATTCCTAGTGAAGGCAACTGACAATCTATAATAACCAATTCACTAACTGAAGCACATTTTGAGGATTCAATGTGATAAAGTGCTACATTATGGGACCTGGGTTCAATTCCCAGCTCAAGTCACTGTCTGTGTGGAGTTTGCACATTCTCCTTGTGTCTGTATGGGTTTCCTCCGGGTGCTCCAGTTTTCTGCTACAGTCCAAAGGTGTGTGGGTCAGGCTGCTTGGCCATGCTTAAAAAAATTGCCCCTTAGTGTCTTGAGATGCGTAGGTTAGAGGGATTAGTGGGTAAAAATGAAGGGATATAGGGGTAGACCCTGGGTGGGATTGTGTTCGAAGCAGACTCGATGGGCCAAAGGGCCTCTTTCTGCACTGTACGGTTTCTATGATTCTGCGATTATCCATTATTTCCCACAATAACTGGATTGTTGCCTTCTAAAGGTTTTTCACGTTTTACCTGCAGCTCCTGTTTCTGCACCCTCTCATTCATGTTGTTTTCACAATCCTACAAAGTGAGGGTCTTTTGTCTTCTAAATTGTTAATTTGGAAGCTGTAGAAAAGGACAGCTTTTATTGTCTTGTTCTTGGAAAGGGGAGCTGCCTTCTTGAACTGCTGCAGAGTATGCGTTGTAGATACACTTCCAGTGCTGTTAGGTAGAGAGCTGTGGGATTTTAACCCAGTGACAGTGAAAGAATACGGATATACACCCAAGTTGATAACTTAGCAATTGTGGGGTTAGAAAGATCTGCACAGATTTCAAAAATATAGTTTGATGGCCAAATTCCATTTAGTATTTTATGTAGAATGAATGGGAGCCATTTTTGCAATAGGCTACAGTGGTGTGAGATCCCAAGTTGGCAAGGGGTCCTAGGCTGGTCCAGTTTGTTACGATGTAAATAAGTAATGTTGAGCTGAATTCATCAAAAATTTCAACCAGAATGGAAAATGGGAAAAAAACACTTTTTGGTTCAAAACGTTCCCATTTATTCAAAGTAAAATATTTGGCAGCACTTGTTGATTTTATTAACATTATCTTGATTCCCTCACATTGGCTCTTCCTCTCCCAAGTTGTCACTGACTGGGAACAGCATCCATGTGGCTCCCTGGGAAAAACAGGGACAAGACTTCATACTGGACTTGAGATTTCTTGGATCTGATTTCTTGGATTTTGTGAATTTTTATCATAGATTGTGGGCATCACTGACTGTGCCAGAGGAGGTTAAAGACAGCAGGAGCATAGTTGAACCAGATGGGTTTTTATGACAATCGACAACGATTTCCTAGTCATTAGACTTTTAATGCCAGATTTCTGTGGCATTCACATATAAGACCCTTGTCAGGCCTCATTTGGAGTACTGTGGGCAGTTCTGGTCGCCTCACTATAGGAAAGACGTAGAAGCTATTAAAAGGGTACAGAGGAGATTTACAAGGATGTTGCCTGGACTGGGAGGCATGCCTTATGAAGTTAGGTTGAGGGAACTGGGTCTCTTTTCCATGGAGAGACGAAGGTTGAGAGGCGACCTGATAGAGGTTTATAAAATGTTGAGAGGAATAGATAGGGTGGATTCTCAGAGGCTATTTCTCCGGGTTGAAATGGTCGCTACGAGAGGACACAGAACATTGGGAGGTGATATCACTGACCCACAGGAGGGTAAAGACAAGCAGGGGGTCTATGGATGTTTTTAGAAAAACTCATCATGCATATCTTTCTGCTCTACGTAATGGAAATTCTTCTTCCATTTTCCATTCCCTTTGAACATTTGGAGGTTTGAGATTTTGGCAATGGTTTAGGTGTTCTGGAAGGTGCTAGCTTTATTTTGCAGACTTGACTGAATCTCAAATGTAGATCAGTGAGTATCAGAATGTGCCATTACTCTTCTGCGACCTCTATCACTAAGAAGGAAGACCAGCAATTTTGTGGGACCACCTCCCTCTCAGTCACATACAACCTTAATTTGTCACTATCCTTTTATTCTCTGGAATTCAATGCCAAAAGATATTACATCACAGAATTATACAGACTTTATAGCACGAAATTGAATGTTTGACCCAGTTTGGCTTTGCCAGTGTTAAGGCTACCTATAAAGGAGAGGCAAAAAGGGGTAGGAGAAGACTTGGAATAAATAACTTATCGACATTAACTGTAACAATTTGTAATTTCTATAATTCTACATTATGATACCATTTGACATAGTTACGTGTGTTTTGGGATAGATTACCAAAAAAAATAAATCAGCCAAAGAATAAGTTTTGAGAACGTCAAAGGAGGAAAGAGAGATGTTTAGGGAGAGAATTTCAAAGTTTGGGGCTTTTGTCAGCTGAAGGCACGGCTGCTAACAGAGCAGTTAGAACTAGGAATGGTCAAGAGACCAGGAACGGAGTTTAAAAAAAATGAGAGGTGGTCTTATTGAAACATAAGATCTTGAGAGGATTTGATAAGGTACATACTGGGAGGATATTTTCACTTGTGGGAGACTACAACCAGGGGATACAGTTTAAGAATAGAGGCCTACCTTTCAGACCAAGATAAAAGGATAATCTCGCTCTCTCACTCAAAGGGTCATTAATATCTGGAATTCTCCCAGAATACTGTGGAGGCTGGGTCATTGAATTTATTCAAGGGAGATTTAGATAGATTTTTGTTAGACAAGGAAGTTAAGGGTTATGAGGGAAGGGGAGGACAAACGGCAAAGTGGAATTGATACAAGCAGATCAGCCAGGACCTTATTGTAGGATAAGCAGGCTCAAAGAGCTGAATAGCCTACTCCTGCTCCCAAGTCTTACACTATGAAGGTGGAAACAGGAAGACTCATCAATGGTGCAGATTTTTGGTAGGAAACTCATTTTAGATCAAATATCAAGGTTACAAACAATCTGACTCATCCTCAGATGTCAGGGAGAATACTGGAAGCATGGCCAGGACAGAATTTGTGGCAGGAACCAAAACAACAGAGAAAGGTTTTAATGATTCAGTAATCAATATCAGACAAGGAGTATGATAGCTTTAAGAGGTGGTGGTGATGGGATAGAGCTTATTAGTAACCGTTTTATATTTGTGGCCTTAGAATTGGACCCTCTCACAAATGGAATTTATCGCCACAGCCCCCCCATCAAACCCTACCAAAATTCCAAAGAATTCTTTCGGTTCACCCATCAGTAATTTCCTCTGTACAGAAAGCCCGTCTTTGTTAGATTACCTTCACCACATGAAGAGCATTGGCTGAAGAAGAAAGCGTACCACTGAGGATGGACAATAAATGCCAGAATTGCTTTGCTACAGGGATTAAAGATGCTGCGTGGTGTTCAGACAAGTTTGTTCATTATTATATTCTTTGTAACCTGTGTCCAGTTTCTAACTGACAGATAAGTCAGACACGTTGGTCACTTTATCCCCACCATATTTCAGTACCAGGGAGGAAGGAGGCAGGAAAGGAAGACTTGAGCTTTCCAATCTTCATATCCATTTTTGGATTGGTGGGGTCCACGTCATTAACTTCTCATTATGCTGGGATATTAATGATATATGTCATTGTCTGTAATTGCCATGCGATAGTGAAGTATCAGTTGCAGAGCTTATCTGGAAGTACTTACTGAGGGTTTGCCAATCAACACAATGTTTGACACAGTCACACACACACAGCATTTGTATGCAGGATTGGATCAAAAACTAAAACCTGGAGCACATATTCATTCGAAAAAGAATGCAAGTTATACACATGCATGAACATGCACGCATACATTACCTATTGCAGTCAGCAGCTCATAGGAACTACTGTCTGCTGGGAAGCTGCTCACGGTATCCCACTTCTGGGGAGTGGTACTATTTTCCGATGAGTGTTCTTCTGGCTGAGGGAGGAAAGAAACAGAGCATTGGTATTGTAGCAGAGTGGTGAATGAACAGCTTGGTGCGATCAGCAGTGAGACTCTCTGCCAGCTAGCAGGTCAGCTGAGCAATTCAACCTCAAATGTTTGATCTGTTAATCAAGCTATTTTTGTGACAAAACTGTCTTCATCCTCTCCAATTCATGTTGCCGTTAACATCACAGCACTAGCAGAGTTCCAAACAATAAAGCAGGCAAATCAAATTTACAATGAATATCTCTGAAACCAGCTACTCCGATTTCTCCCTCTCTCACAGATAGTTCTGGCAGCCAGTGGTGCACAATACACAGCAATTTAATATCAGAGCAGGAGACATAAAAACAAGCAGAGACTTAAAAGTCAACAGCAGCAGTAAGGATTGAGATCAAAAGGGATAAGACTTCATTTAAATGTCAACAGCAAGCAGGAATGGGCAGGGTAAGCTGACAAGGAAAGCATCTGTGTACAACAGATAATACAAAGGTGAGAATTTCAATGGGATAAGTTACCACAGAATCATAGAATAATACAGCACAGGAGACAGCCATCGAGTCTGTGTTAGCATTTTCGAACAGCAATCCCGTTGGTCCCACTCCCCTGCTCTTTCGCTGCAAAAGTTACATTTTTTCCCTCCAAGTATTTGTCTTTGGAAAGCTATTATTAAATCTGTTTCCACCATCTTATGAAACAGCATGCTGAAAATCCTAACCATTCATATGCTAAGGGATTCTCCCTGGTTCATCACCCAGAATCTATACCTCTGGTTATCGGTCATTCAGCCCTGGAAAATAGCTTTGCTTCACTAAACCCTACATGATTTTAAATATCTCTATCATATTACCTCTTAACTCTCACTAGCCGAAGCAGAAATACCTCACCTAGTCTCGCCATGAAGCTGTAAGCCTTCATCCTTGAACCATTCCAGTACATCTCTTCCATACGCTCTCCAAAGCCTTTGAGTTCTTACTAAAGTGTGGTGTCCAAAATTGAACAATATTCCAAATTGGACCAAACTGTTTATTACATAGCATGATTTCCAGGTTTCTTTACTCTATGCCTCAATAAAATCCAAGATGCTTTTGGTTTTTTTTTTAGCTGTTTTGTTAATCAGTTTCATCATCTTCAAAGATGGTGCACAAGTGTTCCCAGATCGCTCTTATTGCACTTCAAGTTGCATCATTTATCATGCACTCTCTACTCATTCTTCCTCCCAAGATATAGCATTTCACGCACTGAATTTCATCTGTCATGTTTCCAAACATTCCACGAGCCGTCTATATCCTTTTGAAGTCTATTACTATCTTCCTTACTGTTTACTATATTTTTAAATCTTACATAAATTTTAAAATTGTACTCTGTGCCCTGAAATCCAACTCAGTAATTCTATCAAAAACAGGAGCAGTCCCACTACTGAACCTTGGAGAACTTAACTTCAACACAAATTCCCTCCAGTCCAACAAAAGCCATACATCGCAACATTGTGCTATCCACTGTTCAACCAACTTTGTATCGACTGCCATTTTTATCCCATCAGCTTCAATTTTGCTAACAATGGCTTATGAAAGCTCTTATGCAAAACATTATCATTATAAAGGAAAGGTAATTGAGAAGAAATTTGTTGTGTTTTGGAGAGAAGAGGTGATTGAAGGCAATGGCAAGGGATTGGATGGATTGATTGCCTAGAAAAAGCCAGGTTTTCTGGGTCTAATTGCTATTTGGTAAAATAGAAACAGCACAAAAGTGTTTGCTTTCTGCTTTCTACCCCCATTCCCCCAACCTTTCCATTTTGTCCTACTTTTTCTTTTTTTTCCTAGTCAGAAAACTTTCATAGACATTGGAATATAAGTTAACCTTTAAAGCTTCCAAAAATGAAATATAAAATGAATCATTGGTCTGGGTGGTCACCATCGTACAATGTGAAAAAACCTTGTCATTTGAATAAATGTGGCTTGGTTTATTGAACACACTTCATTACTTGCACAAAGATACTATCATCACAATGAAAGCAGAGTCCATTAAACTCATATTTGGCATCCAACACAGCAAAATTTATTGAAGTATGAATATTTCTCATCAGTATTTACTGTTGAGAAAAGCATAAATGTTAGGGAACTTGGGGAAATAAATAGTGATGTCTTGAGCAGCATACATATTACAGAGGTGCTGGAAGTCTTAAAGTGCATCAAGGTAGATAAATCCCCAGGACCTGATGAAGTATACCCCAGGACATTGTGGGAGGCTAGGGAGGAAAATGTGGGTCCCCTAGCTGAGATATTTGAATCATCGATAGTCACGGGTGAGGTGCCTGAAGATTGGAGAAGTGTCAAATGTTGTGCCCTTGTTTAAAGAGCTGCAGGGAAAAGCCTGGGAACTACAGGGAACTTCTTGCTTTCAGACAACCACACAACCTCAAACAGACCATTGTTCGCAGCAAACTACCCAGCCTTCAGGAGAACAGTGACCACAATACCACACAACCCTGCCACAGCAACCTCTGCAAGACATGCCGGATCATCGACATGGATACCATCATCACACGTGAGAATATCATCCACCAGGTACATGGTAAATAATCTTGCAACTCGGCCAACATTGTTTACCTGATACGTTGCAAGAAAGGATGTCCCGAAGCATGGTACATTGGGGAGACCATGCAGACGCTACGACAATGGATGAATGAACATCGCTCGACAGTCACCAGGCAAGACTGTTCCCTTCCTGTTGGCGAACACTTCAGTGGTCACGGGCATTCAGCCTCTGACCTTCGGGTAAGCATTCTCCAAGGCGGCCTTCACGACACACGACAGTGCAGAGTCGCTGAACAGAGACTGATAGCCAAGTTCCACACACATGAGGACGGTCTCAACAGGGATCTTGGGTTCATGTCGCACTATCTGTAACCCCCGTGACTTGCCTGGGTTTGCAAAACCTCACTTACTGTACTGTCTGGAGACAATACACATCTCTTTAAACTGTGATCAGTGCTCCTTCCACTCACATTATCAGCCACTTCAGGTCTTGAACAGCAGGTTAGGTGTAAGGATTCGCATTCTAATCAGTAATCTCTAAACTGTCTGTGCTTTATATGCTCTGTCTGAGGCCAGAACTCTCCATTCACCTGACGAAGGGGCTAACCCCGAAACCTTGAGAGTATATTATCAAATAAATAGGTTGGACTAAAACCTGGTGTTGTCAGACTTTTTACTGTGTTTACGACAGTCCAACGCCGGCATTGAATATAAAAGTAAGGAGGTCTTGCTGCAGCTGTATAGGGCATTGGTGAGGCCACAGCTGGAGTACTGTGTGCAGTTTTGGGCGCCGCACCTGCACAAAGATATTTTGGCCTTGGAGGGAGTGCAGAGGAGGTTTACTAGGCTGATACCAGAGTTGAGGGGGTTGAGCTATGAGGAGAGGCTGAATGAACTAGGCTTGTACTCGTTGGAGTTTAGAAGAATGAGGGGAGATCTCATTGAGACGTATAAGATGATGAATGGGATGGATAGGATAGAGGTGGAGAGACTCTTCCCGCTCAAAAAAGACAGTAGGACTAGAGGGCACAGCCTCAAGATAAGGGGGGGGGGCGTTTTAGAACTGAGTTGAGGAGGAACTTCTTCACTCAAAGGGTGGTGAATCTCTGGAATTCTCTACCCGTTGAAGTGGTGGAGGCTGCCTTGCTAAATATTTTTAAGAAGTGGGTTGATGGGTTTTTGATAAGAGAGGGAATTAAGGGTTATGGGGAGAGGGCCGGAATGTGGAACTGAGCCACGACAGATCGGCCATGATCTTATTGAATGGCGGGGCAGGCTCGAAGGGCCAGATGGCCTACTCCTGCTCCTATTTCTTATGTTCTTATAGCTACAGGCTTCACAGAGCCTCACACCTGTGGTGGGTAAATTGTTGGAAGGTATTTTGAGAGACAGGATCTACAGACATTTAGAGATGCAAGGACTGATTAGGGACAGTCAACATGGTTTTGTGAGTGGAAAATCATGTCTCACAAATTTAATTGAGTTTTTTGAAGGGGTAACCAAGGTGGTAGATGAGGGCATGCAGATGATGTTGTCTACATGGACTTTAGCAAGGCCTTTTGACAAGGTACTGCATGGTAGGTTGTTGCATAAGTTTAAATCTCAAGATCCAGGGTGAGGTAAACAAATGGATACAAAATTGGCTTCCTGACAGAAGCCAGAGAGTGGTTGTAGAGAGTTTTTCTAACAGGAGGCCTGTGACTAGCAGTGTGCCTCAGGGATCAGTGCTGGGCCCACTGTTATTTGTCATTTATATTAATGATTTGGATGAGAATATAGGGGGCATGGTTAGTAAGTTTGCAGATGACACCAAAATTGGTGGCATAATGGACAGTGAAGTTGTCCCCAGTTGCAATAGGATCTTGATCAATTGGGCCAGTGGGCTGACAAATGGCAGATGGAGTTTCATTTTGACAAATGCGAGGTGATGCATTTTGGTATATTGAACCAAGGTAGGACTTATTCAGTTAATGGTAGGGGGTTGGGGAGAGTTACAGAACAAAGAGATCTAGTGGGTACACGTTCATAGCTCCTTGAAAGTGGAGTCACAGGTGGACAGAGTGGTGAAGAAGGCATTCGGCATGCTTGGTTTCATCGGTCAGAACACTGAATATAGGAGTTGGGACATCTTGTTGAAGCTGTACAAGACATTGTTAAGACTACACTTGGAAGACTGTGTGCGATTCTGGTCACCCTATTATAGAAAGGATATTATTAAACTAGAAAGAGTAGTAGAGGTGGGTACAATTTTATCTTTTAAAAAGCATTTAGATAGTTACATGGGTAAGATGGGTATAGAGGGATATGGGCCAAATGTGGGCAACTGGGATTAGCTTAGGGGTTTTAAAAAAAAAAGGGTGGCATGGATAAGTTGGGCTGAAGGGCCTGCTTCCATGCTGTAAATATCTATGACTCTATGAGTCACTTTGGCAATGGATCCAATATGGTACTTTCAGTTTCAAAATCCTCACTCCATAACAAATCATCTTCCTCTCCATCCACTGAATTGGATATTCTGCATTTTTGATCAATCTAATGACAGTTTGTGCATTAATAGCATCCAATAATTTAATGATTAAAAACTACACAAAGCATCAAGTGGGGAAGCGTGCATATTTCCAGTCTTTGTGATGTTCTTTCCTCTGTCAACCATCCATTTATTTGATTTGGGACGAACATAATCCTTAGAGGGGAAAGCTCCTTCCTATCCCTCTGTGCCCCTCAATTTTTACACCTCAACCAGGTCCCCCCCACTTTTCTGCTCCAAGGAAAAGGACCCCAACCTATCCAGTCTTTATTGATAGCTGAAATGCTCCAGCCCAGGCAGCATTCTGGTGAATCTCCTCTGTACTCTCTCTCTAGTGCAATCACATCATTCCTGTAGTGTGGTGACCAGAACTGCACAGTACTCCAGCTGTGGCCTTTTGTACAGCTTCATCATAACCTCCCTGCTCTTGTATTCAACGCCTTGATTAAAGGCAAGTATACCATATGCTTTCTTAATCTTGTCTACATGTCCTGTTGTCTTCGGATTTGTGGACACACACACACCAAAGTCCCTCTGATCTTTATACCATCTATTCCATATTGCCTTTCCTTGTTAGTACTCCCAATTGCATCACCTCACACTTTCCAGGGTTAAATCGCATTTGTCACTTCTGCCCATCTAATCAGCTTGACTATGTCATCTTGTACTCTAAGGCTTTCCTCCTCATTATTTACCACACCACCAATTTTTGTCATCTGTGAACTTACTTATCATACCTCCTACATTCATATCCAGATCATTTATGCATACAACAAACAGCAAGGGACCCTGAGGAACACCACTGGTCACAGGCTTTCAGTCACAAAAAAAAAAACCTTTGACCATCACCCTGTGCCTCCTACCACTAAGCCAACTTTGGATCCAATTTGCCAAATTGCCCTGGATCCCATGGGCTCTTACCTTCTTTATCAGTCCCCCATGTGGAACTTTGTCAAAAAACTTATTGAAGTCCATATAGACTACATCAACTGCACTGCCCTCATCTATACATTTAGTCACCTCTTTGAAAAATGCAATTAAATTTGTAAGATATGATCTCCCTTTGACAAAACCATGTTGACTATCCTTGATTAATCCTTATCTCCTCAAGTGGAGACTAACCATGTCCCTCAGAATTTTAAAAATTTATTTCCCTATCTCTGAGGTTAGATTCACTGCCTGTAATTACCTGGTTTTCCCCTACTTCCCTCCTTGAACAACGATGCCACATTGGATGTTCTCCAGTCCTCTGGCACCTCTCCAGTGGCCAGGGAAAATTCAAAAATCATTGCCAGTGCCGCTGCAATAATCTCTGCCTTTGCCTCCCATTGAAGCCTTGGCTACATCTCACCTGGATCTGAGGATTTAACCACTTTTAGGTCCATTAAAACTTCCCCTCTTTCAATGTTGTTAATCAAGTAATTCACAATGTCCCTCCTTGATTTCTATACCGACATTATCCTTCTCCATAGTGAACATAGATGAAAAGTACTCATTTAAAACCTCATCTATCCCAAACAAGTTGCCATGTTGGTCACTAATGGGCCCTATTCTTTCCCCAGTAATGCTCCTGTACTTAATATACTTATAAAATAGCTTTGGATTTTCTTTTATTTTACCCATCAGTCCATTTTCATGCACCCACTTTGCTCTCCTAATTTCTTTATTATGTAATCCCCTGTACTTTCTATACTCCTCTAGGGCTTCCAGTGTTTTGAGCCCTCAGTGACGACTGTATCCTCCCGCTGCAACTTCCTCCCCAGCACAAAGCAGATGTCCAGAATGCTGGCATCAGGCAGCCAACACAGCTGACTGGCTCTCTGCTGCACAGAACCGTCTATCTGCCTGACTATACTGTCCCAACTATCACTTTCCTACTAATTACATCCCACCCCCCAATTCCCCCTCCCCCCTGAATGCCTTCCTGTACCATGTTCAGTTTGCTCATCCACCCAGCAACCACCACTTCAGGCTGAGAAAACCTCAAGTCTGTTAGAAAATTGCAAAGGCTGAGGCTCCTCCACTTGCACCTTCTGGGCTCTCAAACCTGTCTTACACACCCTCCTGTCCCTGTCCACAGATTAAGATCACCCTATCCCAAGAGGTGTGACTATCTCCTTGTACAAAGTGTCCAGGTAACGTTCCCCCTCCTAATACATCAGTGACTACAGCTTAGCTGCCAGTTCAATGACTGAGCTGCAATTCCTCAAGCCACAGATACATAGGTGTCTCACGTTTTGTAGTTGGGACACACCTGCCCTGCCTTTTTATTGTGCATCAATTACTAAACAAAGCTGCACCCAATAATTTTTACTACTGCTGGTAAATCTTACAATTACTAATAAATTACACAGGATTTGAAGGTAGACAAAATATTCATCAACCAATCACTAATCTGTTTCTCTTTGACATTACACGCATCTTTCTCTTGGAATGTGGCTACTCCAGAGCCACAGGTTGGACTGGATTGGACAGTTCATCCGTGTGGTGGCTACTGCTTCTGGGTCATTTTGCTCTTGTGACTCCAAGTTGAGCTTTAAAAGTGTTTTACAAAGGTTCGCCATTACTTCCTTCAATTTTTATTCTATCTATATACAGAACCCAGGATCCCATATGCCTTAATCAATCACTTTCTCAATCTGCCTGTCAGCTTCACCGACTTGTGTGCATATATTCCTCAGGTCCCTCTATTTTCCTGTATCCACTGATGTGCATTCTGTATTTTACATTTTCTTCTCATTCTTCCCTCGAAAATGCATCACTTCCCACTCCTCGACATTAAACTTCATTGCCTGTGTCCATTCCACCAGTCTGTCTACATCCTCTTCAAGTCCATCACCATGGTCACATTGGATTGTGACATCTAAATTGATACAACATAGATGACATCGCAGTTCCCAGCACCAAAACTATGTTTAATCTATACTCAGTATGCAGGCTAACCTCCAGTTTTCAGTTTAAAGGCATCTTTAGGATTCTCACCTTTAAGTCGGTTCAAGAAGGAGACATGGGCTACGTTGCTATGATGTGCGGGAGTTTAAGAAATGCCCACACAAAGCAGAATGCACGTGGGGACTGAAAAACAGAAATGGATCCCCTGCGTCAACACTGAGCTCATATTTTATACTTGACATACAAGTTGAACGCCTATTTTTGGAAGCTTCAAAGGTCAACTTATACACTGTGATCTGTGGTAAGTCTGCCTTTTTGCTAATTCCAAGTTTTGGTCGTCTAAGTTTGAAATAATGCCTTACACACTCAAGTCCATGTCATTAATCTTCATCAAGAAAAGCAGTGGTTCCAAAATTACCTCCTGCACTGTAAATAACTATACAAACCCATTGTGTACCTTCCTTTGGTTTCCTGACCCAGAGATTCTCCAATTTTTGTTAATAGCAAAAAATGACTTATTTTCAGCACAGTGGGTTTGATGTTATTGGGGTTCCTTCAATCAAGCACAGATCCAACTGCATGTCCACTGCTGCATGAATCTCCACTCTGAGTCTATGGGACATTTAAACCACAACAAGGGTAGGATTTTGGCTTGTGTGGAATGTTGCTGATTCGAATGGATAATAATAAACATTGGATTACAAACAGATTCGTTTTTAAAGTAATTCTCTTGAATTAAGTGACCAATTTACTCTTCACATCTGCTTTGATGTCTTTGAGGATCTAGGCATCCCAGATGTCTCATTATCACTCAGGTATAGCTAGCTACCCCTGCCCCATCTGAAACTTCCAGAGACCTGGCTGCCCATTATGCAGCAATTGCACCCTTCACATTGATGAACTAAATTTACTATCAACAGTATGATATATTATAAAGGACTTCAGACACTCAGAAAATGCTTAATTATCAATGTAGCAAATTGGTCCCCATCCAATATTTTGGAGTATCTCTTCTGATACATCTATGCAATTACCATGTCAGCCCTACATTGAATTGTCATGGGTTCCCAGATCAGGAGTCAACAATATTGCAGCTTTTATTCAAACAACAATCAGTAAAAACAATTAACATGACAGATGCAAATCTCACTCAAGTAAAGCAGCACATAGAGACTGATGAATATGTGGACTTGCAATCAACAGAAGGTCTGTAAAATCTTTAAGTAGAGAACTACAAACAGGTACTATATTAAACTATGAATATTACCACCATAGTAAAATACAGTAATTTTTGTGACAAAGACAAATCACAAACAATATTGAAAATTGCAGCACTTACCAATGGTAACGTTATGAAATGCAGACACACTGCACAGCACACACAATACTCATGCTCCCAAGCATCATCTAGTCATCTCCTAACAGTATCTGGTCAAAGTAGGATGGACCCAGAAGTAGTTGTGACACCCCTCCTGACAAGCTAAGTGTACATTTGGGGTGGCATGGTAGCACAGTGGTTAGCACTGCCGCTTCACAGCTCCAGGGACCCGAGTCGATTCCCGGCTCGGGTCACTATCTGTGTGGAGCCTGCACATTCTCCTCACGTCTGCATGGGTTTCCTCCCACAGTCCAAAAATGTGTGGGTTAGGTTGATTGGCCATATTAAAATTGCCCCTTAGTGTCCTAAGATGCGTAGGTTAGAGGGATTAGCAAGTAAAATATGTAGGGATATGGGGGTAGGGCCTGAGTGGGATTGTGGTCAGTGCAGACTCGATGGGCCGTAGGGCCTCTTTCTGCACTGTAGGGTTCTATGATTCTTGAACAGGTTTCTGTGGTGTTTTGTACTCATGTCCAGACAAGTCAGGACTTTAAAAGGAGAGGACAGTTAAAATAAGAAGGGTTTAAAATGGCTGGGCTGGCAGGTGGAAGAGAAAAGTAAGGATCAGTCTTGCATTGCTACTCACAAACAGTTTCACCCATTGAGACAAGTTTGAATCTAATTTTTGTAAGTGAAAGTTCCTAACCATGTAGCAGCATGGAGGGTTTTTACATAGATGTTTGTAGATGGATTGCAATGTAAAGCATTAATCAATGCCTTAAAATGTCATTAAAGTGAAAGTCATTAAAAAAAAGTTAGTGTTTTGTAGCTATGGTCACACTTTAATTGAATGGATTGTGAAGATCTGCCATAATGAAGTATCCATGCCAGCTTCACCGTCACACAGAGTGCTACTCTGTCTCCGCTGACAGTGTTTCGATGGTGATGAGCTGGCCATTGGGAAGTGAAATTCATCTGTATTTTTCTCCACAAGCAATTGGCAAATCAGTGTCCAATTCCACATGCCAATCAAAACCTCAGTGTCTCACAATGAATACAGACATGTACCTGCTGCTCAGAGCTGCCCTCATCAGTAATGGTCTATAGAACAGTCAACTGTATTACCTTGTTGACCATTAGAGATAGATGGGATTCATCACAGAGAGTGATATGCAGAGTGGAGCAAGGGCTCCCATCATTTGGCTTTACAAGTTGGTGAGCCACTGTTATCATTATGTTCCCTTTGCCACTCAATGTGAGAAGCTGTGTGTTTTGAAATTCGTTCCATGTGTATAAAATTACTAGGGGACGAAGTACAGCTATTATATTAAATGTGCAGTGGAGACCGTGAAAATAAATACTCAAAGATGAACAAAACTAAGGGGTTATGCGTAGCAGGGACAATTGAACAGGCTGAGACTCGCAGGTCTTCATGAAGAGGTACAATTAGATAGACAAATAAATATTTCCACTCATGAAAAAGACCAAAACTTCAGGTCAATAAAGATGGTCACTAATAAATTCAATAAAGAATTCAGGAGAAACTTAGTCAGTGGTCAGAATGTTAGATTTGCTACCATATGAAGTATTTGAGATAATAACACAATGTAGCTTCCCCTGAAATACATCTAAGTACTATAGGAGAAGGGAATTGAAAGATATGTAAATGAATTGAAATGAAGAGGAACTGAAGGCGGCTCTTGTGGGATGTCAACATAATCATAAACCTATGACCTGTTTCTGTGCTGTAATTCTATGTAATGTCATTATCTTTCTAACACTAAACTGTACAGAAGTGGAATAAAAAGCAACTTTAATACAACACCACAAATTAAAATTCTCTTCAGCAATATATGGACATCACAGGAGAGCAAACTTTGCAAGGATGCAGTTACAGTGAAGCTAACTGCAACACAAAGCTACATACCACATTACACAAGGGCTCACATGCAATCAATATCACAACCTGTTGGTGCTCGGTACTCACCTTTTTGTGATACTCCGCCTGAGGACGCTCTGAAGTAAAGAAACTAAGTGTTGACATTCAGTTGTGGGGCAGAACAAGTGGCAAACAAGATTGGCAATGATTATAGCCAACATCTCAATCATAGTGCAGAATCACTGATTGCACCAAATCAAAGGGTAAGGTTGGCATTTTACAGCAAAACAGTATTTGGATGACAAGAAATTTCAGTAACTTTTATTACACCATCTGACATCTGCACAAAATTACAATCTTATAGTCACTTATTAAATTTCACACATATTACAGACTCCATAAAAATGCTACTGGAATATTGAGAACATCAATTTAGAATAATTCAATGACTGCATTTCACAGGAATGGTCAGCAAAGGATCACAGCATACACCTCAAATAACAGGATTTTGATAAATACTATATACATTATATAACAGTGTTGTCCTCCCATGGGCTAAGATGATCATTTGGACAAAACAGTATTAGCCAGTGACTTGCTGTGTGCAACAAAGTGAATGGCATTAAAAAAATCTTACACATCAGACTGCTCAAGGACAGAGACAATAATCTTCAAGACATCAAAGAAGAAATACTAATGTTGGATTTTAGAAGCCTGTAGACTGTAGGTGAGAGAGAAAAATAAGTGACGGAAGGAGTTGAGACTGTTTTAGATCTTGAGGATGCAAGAAGCAAAGAGTGTCCAAGTGTTAGGATCAGTGGAAAAAAAAACAGAAGAAAGTACAGAACAGCTGAAGCCATCGTGGTACAGATCAAACAGATAAAAATGGGTCTGATGCAAAGAGAAGTCAAATGTTATGGGTCAGAATGGATTACGCAGATACAAATACACCAGACAGGTGGGGAAAGGCTCACTGATACTCGCCCTCACCCTAACACAACATCACACGTCACTCGCCCTCACCCTAACATCACACATCACTCACCCTAACCTTAACATCACACATCGTCGCCCTAACCCTAACATAACATCATGGTAGTATGGTGGACACAGTGGTTAGCACTTCTGCCTCACAGCACCAGGGACCCAGGTTCGATTCCCGGCTTGGGTCACTGTCTGTGTGGAGTTTGCACGTTCTCCCTGTGTCTGCCTGGTTTTCCTCTGGGTGCTCCGGTTGCCTCCCACATTCTGAAAGACGTGCTGATTAGATACAATCACCCGACCAGGTGCCAGATTGTGGCAACCAAGGGAATTTCACAGTAATTTCAACGCAGTGTTAATATAACCCTTACTTGTGACTAATAAACTTTAACACCACGCCAGGCACCCCAACCCAATGTCACTCAGCCCAATCCCAACCCATGACCAAAAGTCACTCACCCCAAACCATGACCAAACATCACTTACCCTAACCATAGCACAACATCACACTATCTCCTGGGGATATCAGAGAAAAAAAGCCTATGCCAGTTTACCAGGAAAATTTCCAACAAACTCTAGGGCACCCAGAGCTATTGATGGAACGCCTTAATGACAAAACCCTCCACCCACCACCCCCAGGAGGCCACGTAGCCCAAAGTGATTGTGCTGGCTCTTAGGTAGAGCAGTCTAATTAACCCCACTGCATTGCTTTTTTCTCATAGCCCTGTTAATTTTTTCCCCTTTAAGCTCTTATCCAATTTCTTTTTGAATGTTACAATGGATTCTGCTGTCATCATCCTTTCAGGCAGGGCATTCCAAATTCCACCAACATCAAAATCACAATAGTCACAATACAGGCCATTCGACCAATAAGGTTCTGGCTCTGCGAATGATCAATTCACCAAGTGTCATTTCCCTGCCTTCTCCCAGTAACTGCACATTCTTCCTTTCCAAATAGTATTCCAATCCTTGCCTGAAAACCTCTATTGGACCTGCCGCCATCACACTCCAAGGCAGGACATTCCAGGTCTTAACCATTCGCTCCATGAAACTTTTTCACCATTGCTTCTTTCACGAATTATCTCTCAGTCCTTTCGGCAACTGGAATATTCTGTCTACACCACTCGATTTTTAACAATCTGTTAAATCTCCCTGCAAACTTCTCTTCTCCAAATAGTCCCAACTTCTCCAAATCTCTGCAGCTAAAGTTCTTCATCTGTGGAACCATTCTTGTGAATCTTTTCTGCATTCTCTTCAACGCCTTCACATCTTTCCTAAAAGTGGAGCACCCAGAACTGGACGCAATACTCTAGCTAAAGCTGAACCAGTGTCCAAATGCAACCATGTCTTTGATCCTGTACTCTTATGCTCCTATCCTATTCCATATTTGGATAATTAATGTCTCCCACTACAACAACTCTAGTTTTTGCACCCCTATGTAATTTCATTTTGGAGGGTCAAATTTAGGTGTGAATTATACTGCAAATGGCAGAACCCTTAGAACATGCACATACAGATGAATCTGAGTGTGCAGGTCCATAGTTCTCTGAATGAGGCAACACAGATGGCCAAGGTGATTAAGAAGGCACATGGCATGTCTGCCTTCATCAGCTGAGGCCTATTGTTGTCAAACTGATAGAGGTCTACAAAATTATGAGAGGCATAAACAGGGTTGACAGTCAAAGGTTTTTTTCCCCCAAGGGTGGGAATGTCAATTACAAGGGGACACAGGTTGAAGGTGAGAGTGGGAAAGTTTAAGAGAGATGTGCAGGGGAAGTTTTTCATGCAGAAAGTGGTGGGTGCTTGGAACACGCTGCCAGAGGTGGTGATGGAAGCAGGCACATTAGCAACATTTAAGAGCAAGGGCAGGTCGTACCTTACAAGCCTAGTTAAGTTCTTCGATAATGTGACTGAACACATTGACGAAGGAAGTGCTGTGGACGTAGTGTACATGGACTTCAGCAAGGCGTTTGATAAGGTCCCCCATGCAAGACTTCTTGAGAAGGTGAGAGGGCATGGGATCCAAGGGCCTTTGGCCTTGTGGATCCAGAACTGGCTTGCCTACAGAAGGCAGAGAGTGGTTGTGGATGGGGCTTTTTCTGAATGGAGGTCAGTCACCAGCGGAGTGCCTCAAGGATCTGTTCTGGGACCCTTGTTGTTTGTCATTTTCATAAATGACCTGGATGAGGAAGTGGAGGGATGGGTAAGTAAGTTCGCTGATGACACTAACGTTGGTGGTGTTGTGGATGGTCTGGAAGGATGGCAAAAGTTGCAGCAGGACATAGATAGGATGCAGGACTGGGCGGCGGAGAAGTGGCAGATGGACTTCAACGCGGATAAATGCGTAGTCGTCCATTTTGGCAGAACCAACGGGATGAACGAGTACACTATCAAGGGCAGAAGTCTGAGTAGTGTTGAAGAGCAGAAGGATCTAGGGCACCGGGTCCACAGGACTCTTAAATCGGCCTTGCAGGTGGAGGAGGTGGTCAAGAAGGCGTATGGTGTACTGGCCTTCATTAATCGAGGGATTGAGTTTAGGAGTCAGGAGGTAATGCTGCAACTTTATAAGACCCTTGTCAGGCCTCATTTAGAGTATTGTGTGCAGTTCTGGTCGCCTCACTATAGGAAAGATGTAGAAGCTATTGAGAGGATACAGAGGAGATTTACAAGGATGTTGCCTGGACTGGGAGGCATGCCTTATGAAGTTAGGTTGAGGGAGCTGGGACTCTTTTCCCTGGAGAGACGAAGGTTGAGAGGCGACCTGATAGAAGTTTACAAAATGTTGAGAGGAATAGATAGGGTGGACTCTTAGAGGCTATTTCCCCGGGTTGAAATGGTTGCTACGAGAGGACACAGATTTAAGGTACACGGAGGGAAGTTCATAGAACATAGAACATTACAGCGAGAACAGGCCCTTCGGCCCACGATGTTGCGCCGACCAGTTACAAAACAATGACCCACTAGCCTAAACCAATCCCTTTTCGTCCATAAACCTATCCACAGATCTCTTAAATGCCCCCAAACTAGGTGCATTTACAACTGCAGATGGCAAGGCATTCCACCCTCACCACCCTCTGGGTAAAGAACCTACCCCTGACATCAGTCCTATAACTACCCCTCCTTAATTTAAAGTCGTGCCCCCTCGTGCTAGCTTTCTCCATCCTAGGAAAAAGGCTATCACTATCTACCCTGTCTAAACCTCTAATCATCTTATATGTTTCAATAAGTTTAGAAGTGATGTTAGGGGTAAGTTTTTCACTCAGAGGGTGGTGAGTGAATGGAATCGGCTGCCGTCAGTGGTGGTGGAGGCGAACTCGCTGGGGTCTTTTAAAAGACTTCTAGATGAGTATATGGGGTTTAATGAGATTGAGGGTTATAGATAGGTCTGTAGGTTGGTAGGTGTTGATGTGATCGGCGCAACTCGTGGGCCGAAGGGCCTGTTTGTGCTGTAGTGTTTTATATCTGATGGGTTGATTAATAGGGAGGGAATAGAAGGATATGGACCAAGGGCTGGAGGTTTTGTAGTTTAGTTAGAACATCATGACTGGTACAGGCTTGGAGGGCTGAAGGGCCAGTTCCTGTGTTGTACTTTTCTTTGTTCTTTGAATATTTCAGACCCAATCCTGACCTCCTTTGAATCAGGTCTCTGTTATAACCACAACATCATATTTTTGTGTAGCAATCTATGCCTGTAACTCACCAGTCTTTTTACCACTGTATATTCACATACATGCACAATAACTAATGTAGGCTTCATTCATCTGAATCCACTTAACTTACTATTTCCTACTCTAATGCTATCTGCACCTCCCAGTATTCTGTTAACCTTGGTATTCCTCTCCAATATTATTTCCCAAATCTCAAATCACTGTCAAATTAGCTTACATCCTTCTCAACAGCACTAGCAATAGCAAGGAACTTAGTCATGGCACGGTTTAGTTGCAATCAATGCAACCTGTTCAGATCCCTTCCATCCAGAAATGGTCCCAATCTTCCAAATATCTAAAGCTCCCTCTTAAAGGCACTGTCTTTCCAGCCACACATACATCTGCTTTATCCTCCCATTTCCATACTCACTTGCATGTGCTACTGGCAGTAATGTAGAGATCTATCAAATCTCCTGTCACTATTGTTGTTCCAGTTTTCTTTGTGACTCCCTTGCAGATGAGTTTACCATACCATGGACATGGCTCAGGCACTGCTCCCCAGATGAACCATCACTTTAGAATCATAGGATCCCTACAATGCGGAAGGAGGCCATTTGGCCCATCAAGCCTGTACTTACAACAATCACATCCAGACCCTATCCCACATATGTAACCCCACATATTTAGCCTACTAATACCTCTGACACTAAGGGGCAATTTAGCATGGGCAATGCACCTGACCCACACATCTTTGGACTGTGGAGGAAACACATGCAGACATGGGGACCACATGCAAACTCCACAGACTTCCATCTATCTTCAGAACTGAACGAGTGTGGGGTACATTCAGGGGACTTCTGTGCCATCTGCCCGTTTCTTCTCAACTATCGAGACACCCATTTCCACTCTCTCTCATACTGTTATGACTGTAGGGTGATTACATCTGTAAGTGTGCTTTCACAAAGCTCTCAACCTCATGGTTGCATCGCAGCAATAGCAGCTGCAACCTGGAGCTCAAGCTGCTGCAACTGATAGACCTACTTGAACATATGGTTACTGAGGATGTGGGAGGCATCTTGGAGTTCCCAAGTAGTAAAGGATGTGTACTCGAGATTGGAGCAGCAATGTCAATTCTGTATTTATTAAGTAATAAACCTTACTATTACTAATAAGCCTTGCTACGTAAAAAGATAGGTCATTTTTCTTAATTATAGGAGGCTAATTGAACACTTTTCTTGAAATTAATGTTGTTAAAAAGAACATAAGAAATAGGAGCAGGAGTAGGCCATCTAGCCCCTCGAGATTGCCCCGCCATTCAATAAGATCATGGCTGATCTGTCGTGGCTCAGTTCCACCTTCCCGCCCTCTCCCCATAACCCTTAATCCCTTCTCTTATCAAAAACCCATCAACCCGCTTCTTAAAAATATTTAGCGAGGCAGCCTTCACCACTTCAACGGGCAGAGAATTCCAGAGATTCACCACCCTTTGAGTGAAGAAGTTCCTCCTCAACTCCGTTCTAAACCACCCCCCCTTTATCGTGAGGCTGTGCCCTCTAGTCCTACTGTCCTTTGAGCGGGAAGAGCCTCTCCATCTCTATCCTATCCATCCCATTCATCATCTTATATGTCTCAATGAGATCTCCCCTCATTCTTCTAAACTCTAACGAGTACAAGCCTAGTTTATTCAGCCTCTCCTCACAGGTCAACCCCCTCAACTCCGGTATCAGCCTAGTAAACCTCCTCTGCACTCCCTCCAAGGCCAAAATATCCTTACGTAAGTGCGGCAACCAAAACTGCACACAGTACTCCAGCTGCAGCCTCACCAGTGCCCTATACAGCTGCAGCAAGACCTCCCTACTTTTATATTCAATCCCCCTCGCTATGAAGGCCAGCATCCCATTAGCCTTCCTGACCACCTGCTGCACCTGTAGGCTGGGTTTTTGCGACTCATGCACAAAGACTCCGAGGTCCCTCTGCACCGTCGCATGCTGCAGTTTTTCGCCATGTAAGTAATAGTCCTTCCCACCATTATTCCTACCAAAGTGGACAACCTCACATTTGCCAACATTAAATTCCATTTGCCAGTTCCTGGCCCATTCGCCCAGCCTATTTAGATCCTTCTGCAGACTCTCCACACCCTCCGCACAATTTGCCGTTCCACCAATCTTGGTGTCATCAGCAAATTTCGACACCATACACTCGGTTCCCTCCTCCAGATCATCTGCATAAATGGTAAATAGCTGAGGCCCCAGCACCGACCCCTAGGGCACTCCACTAGTCACCAACCGCCAATCCGAATAGCACCCATTGACCCCGAGTTGCAGAAGGCTAATGGAATCCCCAGTTAGTCTCCCAGTTGCTTAGGCTCTTTAAATAAAAGTTTCCTCATGTTTTTCATATTAAATGGGATACCAAATTTTTGCCACTAGAAAGTTTCTCCTTAATGACTCTAACATACTCCATTATTTTGAACACTGCTACCAAAACTCAACTTTGTGCTCCAAGAACAATTCCAACTTCTCTGTACTCTCCTTGTAATTGAAGTCCCATATCCCTCATACCATTCTAGTAAACCACTTCCATGCTCTCTACAGGTGTGATGCCCAGAAATGGGTGTGATGTTTAAGCTGATTTCGATCAGTTCCTTGCTTTGTACTCTGTTTCTCTGACACAGGCAAAAGATTCAACATGCTGCGAGAACCTCTTTCTCAACTTGCCGCAAGATGAGTGTACACATCACACTTCTTTATCTGTGTCTCTTAAGATTGCATATCTTGTCTCACTTCACCTTCCTGCCAAAATGTTTCATTTCACATTTCTCAGCATCAACCACATGGTTTTATCAACCACATTTCTGTCCATTTTATCAGTCCATGCCTTCCTGATGTCTAATACACACCCAAGTTTTGTATCATTGCCTGCAAAGTTTTAAATATGTCCTGTATGCCCAAGTAAAAAGTCTGACAACACCAGGTTTTAGTCCAACCGATTTATTTGATAATATTCTCACAAGTCCAACGCCGGCATACCCACATCATGACTGTATGTCCAAGTCCAGTTCATTAATATGCATCAAACAGTGGTTCCAATATGTATTCCCTGCATGGAACACTCTCCAGTAAGACAAAACCATTTACTAATACTTTCAGATTTCAGTCTCTTAGCTAAATTTATATTCATGTTGCTAGCGTGTGTTTAATCTCAATTTTGTTAACAGATCTATATAATGTTACATCAACTGCACTACCCTTATCAACCCTCTCCATTCATCAAGAACTTGTTCATAGTTTGCCTTCTGCGCCTTCATTAGCCCCTAGATTTACAAATGCAAATTAATTTTATCCCAGATTACTGTCTCAGATTTTTAGCACTAGCCTTATTAGGCTGAGTGATATATAGTCACTAGGTTAATCTCTCTCCCTCTTTTTAAAGCAAGGGTATATAACATTCAATCCTCTGGCACCATTTTCATAGTAAGTCTCACGACACCAGGTTAAAGTCCAACAGGTTTATTTGGTAGCACAAGCCACAAGCTTTTAGAGCACTGCTTCTTTATCAGGCAAGTGGGAGTTCTGTTTACAGACAGACAGACACACAAGACATAAGGGCAGCGCTCTAAAAGCTTGTAGCTTTTGCTACCAAATAAACCTATTGGACTTCAACCTGGTGTTGTGAGGCTTCTTACTGTGCTTACACCAGTCCAATGTCAGCATCTCCACATCATGGCTAACTTCTTCATATCCAAGGTTTGGAAGATCGTGGCCAGAACTGACAACGCGCGTCCTTACTTCCCTCAGTAACCTAGTACACCCCACCTGAACTGGGTAACCCTCCAACTTAGACAATTGCCAATCTTGCAGGCACTCCTATTTATTTTTATCCTTTTCAATATTGCTACTATTTTAATGCTACATTTGCAGCACCCTCTCTAGTGAAGACAAATGCAATGTATTTTCTCTCCATGTCTCATTTTCGGTCTATCGTTTACTATCTTTTTATGATTGATATGTTTATTAAAGATTTTTCTATCTCTTTTCTTGATATGAAGATGCCAGCGTTGGATTGGGATGGGCACAGTAAGAAATCCCACAAGACCAGGTTACAGTCTAACAAGTTTATTTGGTATCATGAGCTTTCAGAGAGCTTCATCAGATGTGTGAAAAGTTGGGTTCACAAACAGGGCATATAAAGGCAAAGATATTGCAAGATAATGGTTGGAATGTGTGTCTTAATAGGCAATCGAGCCTTTACAGGTGCAGACAATGAGAGAGGTTTAATCACAGGTTAAAGAGATGTGAATTGTCTCAAGCCAGGATTTTGCAAGTAGGATTTTGCAAGCCCAGGGCCAAATGGTAGCGGTTGCATGCAGTGTGACACGAATCCAAGATCCAGGCTGAGGCTGTCCTCATGCGTGCGGAATTTGGCTAGCAGTTTCTGCTCGCCGATTCTGTGTTGTCGTACGTCTTGAAGGCTGCCTTGGAGAATGTTTCCTCGAGGATCGGAAGCTGAATGCTCTTGACTGAAGTGTTCCCCGATAGGTAGGAAGCACTCCTGCCCGGTGATTGTGCAGTCTTTGTTTATATATGACCTGTTTGAGAGCCCAACTCTCCACTAACCTGATCAAGGAGCAGCGCTCCAAAAGTTCATGACACCAAATAACCTGCTGGACTTTAATCTGGTGTTGAGAGACTTCTTACCATTCCCTTTCCTGTTATTAACCTATTTCCGTATTCTCCCTCTGCCCCATTTGTCTTTTTCAAAGATCTCCTCTGTACTTTACATTCAGCGTGAATCAATTTTAATCCAAGTTCTCTTGTTGCAATGTTTATAATGATATTCTGAGATCTAATTTATCCGATTCCCAAAGTAACTTGATAAGAGCTTGCTAAGCAATTTCTTTCTTATGTAAACATCCTGCTACCCTTTATCCTCCTTCATGGCTCAGGTAACCAATCCCATTTATCAACCTATTGTCTTCCTTTGTACTCCAGTTCTAGGATGTCCCCCTCCCTCACTCACAGTGTTATGTTGCCCAGAACAGCACACCGCACTTGAAATGAGAATAAATCAATGTTTAAGCAAGACAGAATTGGTTCATACATAAGGCTTTGACAGACCATTAAGCAACAGTTGCCATAGATACCTAGGTAAAGGTACAGATAGGAGGTAAGGAGTAGGGTTGAAGATTGAGGGAATTTAAAAGAATGTTAGCTGGGACAAAGATAGAAAAGTAAACTGCGATTAGGCAAAGGGGATCCAAAACCACACTGGCATTATGGCCAGATAACCTGCACCAGAACAGCAATGATTAGTTAAATTATCAAAGTCTTAGATGAACATGTAGTTAAACTGAAGAAAATATTCACATTTTATATTACGTTGTAGCCTACAAAATTGTGGATTACCATCTAATTTCTCCAAGAGGCTGTAATTGAATACATTGTCATTCTGTGTACACGACTGGAATAGCATTACCTTACAGACAGTAGCAGCAGTGAGGGAGAGAAAGATCCTTTCTCTGTTCAAATTGGGTTGTGGCGTGTCGGCCCAGGAACCCTACGGGTCAAGAGATAAGCACCAGCCACGATTCCTATTCTCAGTCACTGTCCAGTAATCCCTGTTGAAAATGTGAGAATAGCTGGTGCAGACTGACTAAGCAGGCTTAGACTTGGGCAAGATAAGGAGCTGCTGATGCCTGGGGAACTAAACATGTTTAACGAAACCATTAACGAAATTCACTGCCATTTTTCTTCATGTGCCAAGGGACAAAGTGCAGTTAGTTTTCACAGATACAAATACATTGCAGGAAATGTGAGAAAAATCCAAATCATTCTTAAGGATTATTAGAGCCATTTCTGAGGTCACATGGAGTGTGGATAACCATTCTTCAGGCATGTCTTGTTGGGCAATACTAAACCTGCCCCAGAAACTCATGAGGATCAGTTCATCTACCCCAAGGCAGCTCAAAGTGTTGTGAAATCCGCAGCAATTCCACACAACAAAATCTACAGGCTCCCAAACAAACACATTATTTTAGAAACAGAACAAAAAGTTGCGAATACCGCAAAACTGAAATGAAGACAGAAAATGCTGGAAAGTCAGATCAGTCACTAAGTAGTGATCCTTCCATACTGATAAAAGTATCAACCAAACTAACTTGTCTTTCCACATCCAGGTGTTGACCATCTCACTGCATATTTCTAGAGTTTCTAGTTTTACAACAGGATTCTCAGTAGCGCACAGCTATCAGCTTGAGACATTTCGCACTCCATCACTGCAGTGTCATATTATTTGTCCCCACCCCCTCAACCCTGGTTCACAAACATCTGGAAACATCAGCTTTGCTAATCAACAGTTTATGCAGACAAAGGATTGTACAGCAAGGTTGAAAGAAACAAGGTATCAAAGGCATCCAGGACAAATGGAAGAGCTAATCTTAAAGATTAAATTACAGGAGTTAT
Organism: Prionace glauca; assembly: GCA_037974335.1. Taxonomy (NCBI): domain Eukaryota; kingdom Metazoa; phylum Chordata; class Chondrichthyes; order Carcharhiniformes; family Carcharhinidae; genus Prionace; species Prionace glauca. Next base: position 40,516,045 of record CM075747.1, on the reverse strand, counting down.
GTCATCAAAATGTGATGAAACAATGGTATTCATGAATGGAAAATATAAACATCAACACATTGGATCACCAGGACATTTCAATCTAGTCTTGTGAAGATTGGTGTAAGCAGCTAAGAAGACATGTTTGCAAGATCTTGGAGCTGCTCTCATTTAAAAAAAAATCACGGGACCTGGGCAACGCTGGCTAGGCTAGCATTTATTACCCATCCCCAATTTCTCTAGAAAAGGCTTGAATCGCCGCAGTCCACGTGTTGTAGGTGCTGTTAGGAAGAGTGCTCTAGGTTTCTGACCCAGCAACAGTGAAGGAATGACAATGTTTTCCAAGTGAGGATGATGTCCAACTTGGAGAGAAATTTCAGGTGGCGCCCTTGTCCTTCTAGATGGTGTGCTGGAGTGAACGAATGTTTCAGGTTATGGGTAGGATGCCAATCGAGCCACCTGCTTTGTCCTAGATGAACAGACTTTATGTCCTATGCGCACTTTGCTCTACCACTCAATGTCATCTGCAAACTTTGATACACTACACTTGGTCCCCAATTCCAAATCATCTATGTAAACAATTGCAGTCCCAACACTAATGTCACAGGCACACCACTAGTCAGTGATCCACCAACCAGGAAAACACCCATCCCCATTCTTTGCTTTCTGTTAGTTAACTGATCCTCTATCCATGCTAATACATTACCTATAATGCCATGCACCTTTATCTTATGCAGCAGTCTTTTGTGTGGCACTTTGTCAAATTCGCTACCCCAAAGCGTGGTGAATGCGGGGACAGTGAGTAAACTTAGGGAGGAGCTAGAATTTTGATTGGTAATGGGTTGAAGGTTTATGGGGAGAAGGCAGGAAAGGCAGGAAAATGGAGATGAGAAGCATATCAGCCATGATCCAAATGGTGGAGCAGATTCTAAGGGCCAAATGGCCTAATTCTGCTTCTATATCCTATACTTTCTGGAAATCCAGATATACCACATACACCGGTTCCCTGTTGTCCACCGTGCTAGTAATGTCCTCAGACCTGGCTTTCATGAACCCATGCTGTGTCTGCCCAATGGGAGAATTTCTATCCACATATCTCACTATTTCTTCCTTCCTTGGGACACTAAGAGGCAATTCTGCACCAATCAGCCTAACCGCCACATCTCTGAACTCTGGGAGGAAATCCAGGCAGAATGTGCAAACTCCACAGTCACCCGAGGCTGGAAACGAACCTGGTGCCATGAGGCAGCACTGCCACCATGCTGCCTATGTCCAGGTCTTGATGCATATAGATGCTGATTGCCTCAGTATGAGTGAGGAGCTGCAAATGGTTCTGAACACTGAACAGCGAGCACACCCACTTCTGAACTTATAGATGAATGGAAAGTCATTGATGAAGCAGCTTGAGATGATTAAGCCTTGGACACTACTCTGCAGAACTCTGCAGTAATATCCTGGGATCGGCATAATTGATCATTAAAAATACAACACAACCATCTTCCTTTGTGCTGGGTAGGATTCCAACCAGCAGAGAACCCCTCTTGCCCCAGTTCCCATGGATTTATTTTGTAGGACTCTTTGATGCCACATTCAGTCAAATAATGCATTGATGTCAAAGTCAATCACTTTCAGCTCACCTCATCAATTCAGTACTTTTGACCATGCTTGGTCCAAGATAATGAGGTCAGGATCCAAGTGGCCAAACTGAATATCTGAAGGTAGGTTATTGCTGACCAAGTGCCCTGTGTCACCGAGACCTCCTTGAATTAGCGCCATCACTGATACCTCCTACCACTTTGCTAATGATCAGGGGTAGGCTAAAGCAATAACAATCAAAATGAAATTTGTTATGCTGTGTATTTAATACATATTTGGGCAATTTTTCACATTATCAGTATAATAGTTGTCTTGAACTCTTTGGCTAGTGATGCAGCCAGTTCTGGAACACAAGTCTGAGTCTACTTCCTGGATGTTATGAGGGGCCCATAGCCTTTGCTGCATCAAGAATTGGATATCATGTAGAGTGCATGTAATTGGCTGAAGGTTGGTATGTGAGATGCTGGGTACCTCATTAAGGGGCTGAAATGGATCACCCACTTGGCACTTCTGGCTGAAGATGGTGGCTAATGTGTCAGTCTAGTCTTTTTCAGAGTGTGCTGAGCTCCCCCATCACTGGGGTTGTTTCCTCCTTCAGTTAGTTGTTTAATTATCCACCATCATTGATGATTAGATGTGGCAGGTCTGCAGAGTTGTTGGTTGTGGGATCGGTTTGCTGTCTAAGACATTTATCCATTGCTTGCCATGCATGTGGCCCTCTGAAGTAGCTATACAGGTTAATATCTCATTCTTAGGTAGGCCTGGTGCTGCTTCTGGTCTGTTCTCCTGGACCCTTCATCGAGCCAAGATTTACTCACCTGGTTTGATGAGAGTGAGGAGAAGCTGGGCCATGAGATTACAGACTGTGATTGAATATCCACTACGCGCAAGTGGTTGCTTTGCATTATTTTAATGACTTGTTTCAATAATGATCGAGAAAGGTTGAGATTTTCCTTTACCTCTAATGCAGGTTTGAGAACAAAAATGTCAATATCCTAAACAAACTCAACATAATCAGACTGGAAATGAACATCCACTCCGCCATGCTAGTCCAGGACTATTTTTAGAATGTCACTATAGAGACACAGGAACCACTAGCTCAACCCACTATCTCCCCACCTCCAGATATCCCAGCTCTGAGGGAGGGATGGCCCATGGCACACCAACATCAAATACAGAAACAAGGAGAAGAAATAGGTGTAGCGAGTGCGAAAGATACTCAAGGCATTGCCATTGGTCCCTTATGGATGACCACCCCACCATAGTAATTCACCAGTTAATCTCAATCAGCAATAGTACAAAATGGCTGAAAGCTAACTTACCACCAAACAGTCCCACATCCTGCAGGCTCTCCACGCTCAGTTTTTCAGACACCCACCTCTAAGCCACGCAATTTCAAAAAGTAAAAGAGACAAGATAAGAAATCACAGTTAGCAGTTTTCTTTAAAAAAAACTGTCTTTTGTTTTTACAAGGTTTTAACTGCTTCAGAATAATGTGGGAAAATCAAAGCAGGATAATAATGTGGGAAATTCCAAGTGGGATCAGAAACCAATGAGCAATCTGCAGATTCTAATCCTCTGCTTTCCAAGCCTGCACTGTGTAGAACATAAGAAATAGGAACAGGAGTAGGCCATCTAACCCTTCGAACCTGCCCCGCCATTCAATAAAATCATGGCTGATCTGTCGTGGCTCAGTTCCACCTTCCCGCCCTCTCCCCATAACCTTTAATCCCTTCTCTTATCAAAAACCCATCAACCCGTTTCTTAAAAATATTTAGCGAGGCAGCCTCCACCACTTCAACGGGCAGAGAATTCCAGAGATTCACCACCCTTTGAGTGAAGAAGTTCCTCCTCAACTCTGTTCTAAACCGCCTCCCCTTTATCTTGAGGCTGTGCCCCCTAGTCCTACTGTCTTTTTTGAGCGGGAAGAGTCTCTCCACCTCTATCCTATCCATCCCATTCATCATCTTATACGTCTCAATGAGATCTCCCCTCATTCTTCTAAACTCTAACGAGTACAAGCCTAGTTTATTCAGCCTCTCCTCATAGCTCAATCCCCTCAACTCTGGTATCAGCCTAGTAAACCTCCTCTGCACTCCCTCCAGGGCCAAAATATCCTTGCGCAGGTGCGGCGCCCAAAACTGCACACAGTACTCCAGCTGCGGCCTCACCAATGCCCTATACAGCTGCAGCAAGACCTCCCTACTTTTATATTCAATCCCCCTCGCTATGAAGGCCAGCATCCCATTCGCCTTCCTGACCACCTGCTGCACCTGCATGCTGGGTTTTTGCGACTCATGCACAAGGACCCCGAGGTCCCTCTGCACCGTCGCCTGCTGCAGTTTTTCGCCACGTAAGTAATAGTCCTGCCTACCATTCCTCCTACCAAAGTGGACCACCTCACACTTGCCAACATTAAATTCCATTTGCCATTTCCTGGCCCATTCGCCCAGCCTATCTAGATCCTTCTGCAGACTCTCCACCCCCTCCTCACAATTTGCCTTTCCCCCAATCTTGGTGTCATCAGCAAATTTCGACACCCTGCACTCGGTTCCCTCCTCCAGATCATCTATATAAATGGTAAATAGCTGAGGCCCCAGCACCGACCCCTGGGCTGTAGCTTTAGATTTTGTTGCAACTGAGCAGTTTCAAATCTCCTCCTCAAAGTGTTTCCCCTTGTTCATTTTCCAATAGAAACTTCCTGGCATATAGGCCTAGGCACAATCTATTTCCCAATCTACTTTGCCCAACTGACCATCTTGAACATTGGACATCTTTGGCATAATTGGACTTCTTTGCATTTAAGTAAAAGGCTGTTCAGGATAGCAAGATAACTTTGAGATGCCACAGGAGGAGATCTGGCTTCCTTTCTGCTCCAAATGACCATGTATTACCATGTATAAAAGTTGAATTTTGAAGACCAGTTTTTTTAGGCAAGTAGTTAAGAGGTCATCTTTTATAGGGGTGAAGTTTGAGAGCCTTACTTTCAACTAAAACACTCTGGCTTGACACACAAAAGAATTCACAAGGTATCTGGGGGAAATTGGCATCTACCCCACACCATTCTGCTTTTGGCATGGAGCCTCCCACCACACCCTGCGACAAGAAGCCATGAGACTGGAAATTCTTATGCTGATGGTCACTTTCCCTTGATCTAGATGTAGGGGAATTGCATGGATCAGCATCACCAGGTCATGACTGGCAAGGCCTGAGCCTCCCTTCCCCTTCCCAGAGGAGTGATGGGCAGCAAACAAGGGCACAAAACCAGAGAGATTGTTTAAAGTTGCTTGGAAGTTGATCCCTGTATCCATGTGCACTGTTTATTACTCAAAGAACAAAGAACAACCCAGCACGGGAAACAGGCCCTTCAGCCCAACGAGTCCGCGCCGCCGCATCACCCTACACCTATTCTACCCTGCGTGTCTACGAATGGAACCCCTAACTTAGCCAGATTCAGGGGAGAATAGTGTCAATTTGGTAAAACCAATCAGCCTAAGAGCACATCTTTGAGGTGTGGGAGGAAACCGGAGCGCCCGGAGGAAACCCACACTGATCTGTTAGTTTCTCTTCCCAAATATTTAAATATAAAAGCAAAATATCACAGATGCTGAAATAAAAACAAATTCCTGGAAGTACTCAAGCAGGTCTGGCAATATCTGTAGAATAGGACCATCTTTAATTCTGAAGAAAGATGGAAATGTGATTATGCCACTGCAAGTGGGGGGGGGGGGGGGGGGGGGGGGGAAAGAACAAAAGGAAAAGGCAGAGGCCTGGAGAGATTAAATGACAGGGGTCATGAATCAAAGGGATATAGTAATTGGGATAAAAGAAAGCAAGCATTTGTTAAGAGTCTGAATAACAGAATAGTGATCTACATTCTTCCTGTCTTAACTGACAAGTAGGAGTTGGAAGGAATGGGGTAAGTGTATCCTTTGTACTGAATAATGAACTGATGCTTTTCATTTGATTGTAGAGATTATACTTTGGTTCCGAAATTTTTGAGCTTTGATCCCTGAAAAAGTAGAACATAGAACATAGAACATTACAGCGCAGAACAGGCCCTTCGGCCCACGATGTTGCGCCGACCAGTTACAAAACAATGACCCACTAGCCTAAACCAATCCCTTTTCATCCATAAACCTATCCACAGATCTTTTAAACGCCCCCAAACTAGGTGCATTTACAACTGCAGCTGGCAGGGCATTCCAGTCCCTCACCACCCTCTGGGTAAAGAACCTACCCCTGACATCTGTCCTAAAACTACCCCCCCTTAATTTAAAATCGTGCCCCCTCGTGCTAGCTTTCTCCATCCTAGGAAAAAGGCTATCACTATCTACCCTGTCTAAACCTCTAATCATCTTATATGTTTCAATGAGATCCCCTCTTAGCCGCCTTCTTTCCAGCGAAAACAACCCCAAATCTCTCAATCTCTCCTCATAGGATCTCCCCTCCATACCAGGCAACATCCTGGTAAACCTCCTCTGCACCCTCTCCAAAGCCTCTACATCCTTGCTGTAATGTGGGGACCAGAACTGCACACAAAACTCCAAGTGCGGCCGCACCAGAGATGTGTACAGTTGCATCATGACGCTGTGACTCCTAAATTCAATCCCCCTATCAATAAACGCCAAAACTCCGTATGCCTTCTTAACAACCTTATCTACTTGATTCCCAACTTTCAGGGATCTATGTACACATACACCTAGATCCCTCTGCTCCTCCACACTATTCAAAGTCCTCCCGTTAGCCCTATACTCAACACATCTGTTATTCCTACCGAAATGAATTACCTCACACTTCTCCACATTAAACTCCATCCGCCACCTCTCAGCCCAGCTCTGCAACCTTTCTAAGTCATCCTGCAAACTATGACACCCTTCCTCACAATCTACCACACCTCCGACTTTGGTGTCATCAGCAAACTTACTAATCCACCCAACTATACCCTCATCCAGATCATTAATAAAAATTACAAACAGCAGTGGCCCCAAAACAGATCCCTGAGGCACACCACTTGTAACCGAACTCCATGACGAATATTTCCCATCAACCACCACTCTCTGTCTCCTATCTGCTAGCCAATTCCTGATCCAATTACCTAGATCACCCCCAATCCCATACATCTGCATTTTCTGCAGAAGCCTACCATGGTGAACCTTATCAAACGCCTTGCTAAAATCCATATACACCACATCAACTGCCTTACCCCTATCCACCTCTTTGGTCACTTTCTCAAAGAACTCGATAAGGTTAGTAAGGCATGACCTACCCGCTACAAAACCATGCTGACTGTCTCTAATCAACTCATTACTTTCCAAATAACTATAAATCCTGCCTCTAATAATCCTTTCCAAAACCTTACCCACCACAGAAGTAAGACTCACCGGTCTATAATTCCCAGGGAAGTCCCTTCTCCCCTTCTTAAACAATGGGACAACATTTGCTGTCCTCCAATCTTCTGGTACTATACCAGAGACTAACAACGACCTGAAGATCAGAGCCAGAGGCTCCGCAATCACCCCTCTTGCCTCCCAAAGAATCCTAGGGTAAATCCCATCTGGACCAGGGGATTTATCTATTTTCAATCCCTCTAAAATATCCAGCACATCCCCCGTATCAACTGCAATACTATCTATTTCACACCCCTGCACGCCAGTGTCCTCCTCAGCTACATTCCTGTCCCCTTGCGTGAACACCGAAGAGAAATATTGGTTCAACGCCTCTCCAATCTCCTCCGGTTCCACACACAACTTCCCTCTACTGTCTGTAACTGGCCCTAATCCCTAAAGTAGGATCGACTCTCACGAGGTACATGAAAAGCTATGGATTCTTTAGGTCAGAAAGCTTTTGGTTGACTTTTACATGAATATCTACAGTATCTGAAATAAATGTTTCAAAGAAATAAGTGGTAATCATGAATGATTCAAGTATAACTTTAGTACTTGTGTATTGAATATGTGCAGAGGGGTCCATTAACTCTTCATTAAACTACTCCTCAACTGATTTAAGAACATTGAAGACAGGAAATCTTGTATGAGAGAAGTATCATTGAAGTAAATAGTTACAACATTTCAAGTAGGTTGTAGTCAAAGGATCCGCAAACAGATGGATCAGGAAGTCATCCTCTCAGTGATAAAATCCGTGGTGTTCAGTTCCTTCCAGATGCTTTTCCTCCACTTCAGGTGGTTTTGGGCAAGGAATTTCCAGGTGTCAGTGAGGATGTACTTTTTCAAGGAAGGTTTGAGGATGTCCTTGAAGCATGCCCTTTGCCCTCCTGGGGTTCCCTAAACTCCGAGCATAGCGCTTGTTTCGGTCGCCTTGTGTCAGGTAGGTGAATGATGTTCCCCTACCCAGCGGAGCTGGTCGAGTGTGGTCGATGCTTCGATGCTGGTCTGAACAACAACATTGACTTTGTGGAGACAGCACTGGTGGAAATTCTCCAGGGTTTTGAGGTAGTGCAGGCTGTGCAGGGTCCCCGCCTCTGAGCGGTATGGGAAGACGAGTATTACTACTGCTCTGTAGCCCATGAGCTTGGTGCCAGATCTGAGATCCACACTCTTCCTCAGGCAACTGAAGGCCGCGCTGGCACACAGATGTTAGCCTTATCACTGTCTGCCCTTGTTGACAGTAAGCTCCCAAGGTATAAAAAGTGGTCCACATTGTCCAAGGCCTTGTTGTCTTGATACTAGTCTGGGGGACCCTTATTTTACGGATGTTTAATGCAAGGGCTATGCTGTTCATGAGGATTGGGAGCACAGCCTCAGGGTGGGCACAGGTGAAAGCAAAATCGGCATTCCATACCTCAATTACAGAGCATGGTGTGACCTTGGATCTGATCTGCAGGCAGAAGTTTTTTTAAACTTTTACAACTAAAGGGCAGAATCCACATTGCAACTCAGAGGAGCTCTTCAACCACAGGGAGAAGGTGATTAAGGGGCAATCTTACCATGACCTTAACTGTGATCAACAGCAGGGAATTTCCTCTGTAGTTACTGCAGTCGTGTTGGACTCGTTACCTTCCTTGAAGATGGTCATAATTACAGCATCTCCAAGATCTGGCATTTCTCCTTCCAGATAAGGGAATTGAGGTCATGTATTCATGCCAATAGCACGTCTCCACTATGTTTCAGTGATTTGGCAGGAACTCCAGCTGCTCCTGATGTTTGTTGTTCTTCAGCAGTTGACAGCCTTTTCCTTTTCTACTTTGTGCAGGTTTGGGGTTGTGGTGACATGGTGGCAGGTTGCATGCCATGGGACGAAGTAGAGGTTGCTCACATTGAAGACAGTCTCTGTTAAGGATATCTTTGAAGTGCTCCCTCTTGCAAATGCTGTCTGCCCCTGTTCCTGATCAGCACCTCTCTATTCTTAGCCTACAGTGGAGTGGGGTCTTGGGCTATAGTCTTGACTGAGCTAAAGAAACCTCACCCATCACAGTTGTCATTTAACTGTTTCTCCTGTGCTTTTTCCACCCACTACCTGTTCTTTATTTCATGGTTTTTTTTGATGGACTTCAGCCCCTGCAGATGGCTTTCTTGCTCTCAAGTTCGTTTGTTGGTTCAAAAAGGCCTCGCTGATCAGTTCTCAGTCACTCAAACCAATCTTAGTGTTTCCTGGTCGAGTGATCAGTGTTTCTTGATGTTGTAGACGCTCGACAACTGTGTTAGAGTTGTCAGGTTGGCACAGATGTGCTGGTTGAATCGGGCTCTCTGATCAGGGATCTGTGTCTCAGCATTGATTTTCCTGTAGCATTGTTTCTGTTGCTTGGAGGCCACGTTGATGGTGATTAGAGTGGATTACAGTCACTGGTTTCTTGCATGGCACAGGTGGTACCGACATTCTCATTTGGACAATGAACAGTCAAGCAGGTACCAGTGCTGGAATGAAGGGGGTTGTCATAAGATGCAGGAGGGAGACTTCAAGTCTTGAGCTGAACAACAGAGGGTTCTTAACTTGTGGTTGGTTTGTGTTGTGGGGAGAGGCTGGATGGACTGGGATTATTTTCCTCTGGAGAGTAGGAGGCTGAGGGGTGATCTTGTGGAGGTCTGCAGGATGATAAGGGGCACGGATCACCGAGAAAGTCGGTAATTTTTTCCCGGGGTAGGGGAGTCTAGAACTGGAAGGTATGGGTTTAAGGTGAGAGGGAAGAGATGGGTAGGTGGGTTCCAGAAAGGCAATTTTTAAAAAGAGGTTGGTGAGCGTCTGCAACAATTGCTAGAGGTAGTGGTAGAGGCGGGTACAATTTTGCCTTTTAAAAAGCATTTAAACAGTTGTGAGGGTATATTGGGTGTGGGTCAAATGTGGGCAATTGGGACTAGCTTCACGGTTATAAAAAAGGGTGGCATGGACAAGTTGGGCTGAAGGGCCTGTTTCCTTGCTGTAAACCTCTATGATTCTATGAGCGTTAATCCTAAGCTGTGAAATCTAGAGGCAATTTATTTTGCATTAGTTTCAATGTTAAAAGCTGAAACTACACAGCAAACATTCACTAATAACTAAAGGACACAGCTTTATAAAAGTTCATGTACAGGCTGAATCTCCAAAATCACTCGTCCTGCATTCAATCTCATTTTAACTGGCTTTTTAAAAAAACATCAGTTAGCCCTTGATCATCGCTGAGCTCAAGTTGTGAAACGGTTAGTACTTAATTTACATCAATGCAAATATTGAAATAAAATGGGACTTACCAAAAATGACATGGAAAAGCTGGTGTGTCACCAAACAGGCACTGCCATTAAGAGATCTGGTATGAAACAGAGCACCAATATAAACATAGTGACTTCACAGTGGATCTGCATCACTCATCGTGTGTGAATACACTGGACAGTCAAAGGTAATTAACAAAGGTTCCATGAATATACCAATGAAAGAGTTTGCTAATTTGCACAGGCCTTGTTGCAGCAAACTCTGGTTAGTACACAAATAAATGCTTTGCAAAATTACTTCCCTCAATATGTCAAGAGGATGGGAGGCTTGTTCTCTACAATTACCCATCAGCTCTCAATAACGAGGGTCCAACCCATCACTGGGGGCAAACATTTGGAGTTAATGTTATGCTGATAGTCATGCAATATATATAGTTGTTTAAGTTTAAGGGGAATGTTTAAAAATCCAGCTTTATTAGCGAGACAACTGGTGTGTCTGGAAAACCTTTAGCCCAAGTCAGTTAACAACTCATTTTAACTAGAAATGTGTTAGAACTAATGTGATAGAACCAATGGGATTTTGCTTCTGTAAGAGGTTACTCTGGCATTTCTGACTAGGCTGATTGACAGTGTCATTTGATAATGTGGGTCTACACAGAGAAAGAAGTTTTTGCAGTTTTTAGAGTTGCAGTTCTGGCGGGGAACTGTTTGAGGACAGAGGCTTCTACAACATGCTCCAAAACACTCTGAAAGCTTCAAGACTGCCCACAAATATTAAGGGCCAGTTCAGAAACCCCAAGACATTTTTATAAAATTAGCCTAGACCCTAACTTTCATATTTGCTTTTGGCATTGTGAACATAAGGCGTTTCATTCCAGGTATGACTCAAGTGACCCACGAGGAAGCTTCCATCAAAATCAGCCTCATTTAAGAACAATGTTAGAACATAACAAAAAAATAATTAACATAACTTTGACCAATAAAAACACTCAAACATGACAAAGTACAATTCTTAATAGCCGGCTTTCTCTATTGTTCCAATTTAGCAATATCCTCCATAGACATAAATCCCTTCTTTAGAACCAGTTAGCACAGAAACCAAAGACGCTTCTGCAGGTTCTTGATTTTCAGCCTTTTGATACTTCTGGAAAGTGATCAAGACACATGTCTTCTAATTATTATGCAGCAACTTCCAGAGAAAGTTCCCCTTCCAGACAACAGAGCCTTAGACAAAGATTTATTTCCTAGAAGATTCCAATCTCCAGATCTGAGCGAGACCTAGTCATATCACCATACCATCAATCAACATTATATTTAAACTGTTATTAAATAAAGTTTAATGTATTATGAAAATCCCTAATTTGTTAGTGGAATCACTCCTATGAAGTATCCTACCTTCATATTTATGCCAAAATTTCACCCTGTTATAGAATTAACCCAGAAAGAGTACAGAAAAGATTTACTAGGATACTATCGGGACTTGATGGTCTGAGTTATGAGGAGAGGCTGGATAGACTGGGACCTTTTTCCCCCTGGAGCGTAGGAGACTTAGAACAAAGAACAAAGAAGAACACAGCACAGGAAACAGGCCCTTCGGCCCAACGAGTCCGCGCCGCCGTCCCATTGTCTCAGTGACCTATTCATGATTTTAGTCTACGCCTAATGTGCGAGGATCAGGGAGGTCCAATATAGGGACAATTTGTTACCCAATCAATCAGCCTAAAAGCACATCTTTGGGATGTGGGAGGAAACCGGAGCACCCGGAGGAAACCCACGCAACCACGGGGAGAACGCGCAAACTCCCACAGACACAGGCCCAAATCCATGTGTCTGCACAGCAACAGAGATAGTCTCTGAGCTGTCATGTTGCCCTCGAGATGGTCCAGTTTAAGCACACTAACGACATGAAGCAATAGGCAACTCCCGAAGCAACATCCAAGAGCAGCCCACTACAACCTGCCGCATGCATGCCCTTTGCTGGTCAACAAGGTGGACTTAAATGCCTGTGGAGACAAAATATTCATTATTAAACAGGCAAAGACTGTAACATCCCTGAGGCAAAAACAGAATCCCAAGCCTACAATGTTTAGTAAGGCCTGCTATATCCCCCTATATGTAGGCCGCTCATGTGGCTGTCTAAGTGACTCTTAAACAACCCTAGCGTGCCTGCTTCCACCACCTTACTCAGCAGTGCATTCCACACCCCCACTACCCTTTGCGTGAAAAACTGCCCTCTAATATTTGTCTTATACCTAGCCCCCCTCATCCTAAGCCCGTGACCCCTCGTTCTATCCATTTCTAATAGCGGAAAAAGCTTACCACCATTTACTCTATCTATCCCCTTCATAATCTTATAAACCTCTATTAGATCCCCCCTCAGCCGACGTCTCTCAAGGGAAAACAGCCCAAGTTCGTTCAATCTTTCCTCGTAAGACAGCCCTTCCATACCAGGCAGCATCCTGGTAAATCTCCTCTGCACTCTCTCTAGGATCTCTACATCCTTCCGGTAGTACGGCGACCAGAACTGGACGCAGTACTCCAGGTGAGGCCTAACCAACGTTCTATACAACTGCAACATCAGACTCCTACTCTTATATTCTATACCCCTTCCTATGAAGGCTAACATACCATACGCTTTCCTCATGACATTCTGCACCTGCACCGACACCTTCAGGGACTTGTGCACTTGCACCCCCAGGTCTCTCTGCGTATCTATACTCCGGATAGTTCTACCTTTTATCGTATAACTCCCCTCCACATTATTCCGGCCAAAGTGCATCACCTCGCATTTCTCCGGATTAAATTCCATTTGCCATCTATCTGCCCAATCTACCAGCCTGTCTATGTCCTGTTGCATTGCCAGGCACTGCTCCTCAGTACCCGCCAATCCAACCATCTTAGTGTCATCAGCAAATTTGCTCATCACACCACCTACCCCCTCTTCCAAGTCATTAATATATACCACAAATAGAAGAGGTCCTAGTACCGAGCCGAGCCTAAGGTTACTTAGGAGTCTATAAAAGTTTATAGAAGTCTATAAAATAATGAGGGGCACAGATCAGCTAGAGAGTCAACTTCTTTTTCCAAAGGTGGGGGAGTCTAAACCTAGAGGGCATAGGTTTAAGGCACAGTAAGTAGTCTCACAACACCAGGTTAAAGTCCAACAGGTTTATTTGGTAGCATGAGCTTTCAGAGCACTGCTCCTTCATCCAGAGTGGAGCTTCGAAAGCTTGTGCTACCAAATAATCCTGTTGGACTTTAACCTAGTGTTGTGAGACTACTTACTGTGCCTACCCCAGCCCAATGCCAGCAATTCCACACCATAGGTTTAAGGTGAGAGGGAAGAGATATAGAAGGGTCCAGAGGGGCAATTTTTTCACAGAAAGGGTGGTGAGTACATGGAAGAAGCTGCCAGAGGTAGTAGTAGAGGCAGGTACAATTTTGTCTTTTAAAAATCATTTAGACAGTTGCATGGGTAAAATGAGAGAGATATGGGCCAAATTAGGATTAGCTTAGTGGTTTAAAAAAAAGGGCAGCATGGACAAGTTTGGCCAAAGGGCCTGTTTCCATGCTGTAAACCTCTATGAGGGGGAAAGAAAAAGCATTGAAAGCTAGTGGCCTGGATAGCTAAAGATATAGATTACAATCAAATAGAAAAAGGAGCCTCATGTCAAATGCAAGGTCCATAATAGAGAATCTAGCTGAATACAACAAGCAGAAGTCTAAAAAAGAAACAAAAATACAAAAATAGATTAGCAGCCAACAAAAATAGAACCCCAAAAGATTTTTTGAACATATAATTAGTAAGTTGGTAGTAATGAAAAGATGAGTGAATTAAGGACCTAAAGTACTTCATGCTCTTCTTTTCAGAGGGCTTGGCTGAGATAGCAAATGAGTGTTTTGCAATTGTCTTCACCAATGAAGAGGATGTTGACAATTCAGCAGTAAAGCTGGTGATAGCAATATTGGATGAGAGATACATTGAGTAGGTGAACTCCAAAGGTTGGCAGTACTCAAAGTAATTGTCACCCAGTCCAGATTGTTAACAGCATCTTAAATAAGTGTTTAATTGTATCATGATGGGCATTAACTCCAGATTCATTTGTGCTCCTATATATAAGTGATTATTCAGAAGTATATGTTTTGATGTATAGCTCTGCAAATAAAAGCTTACAAAGTATGTAAAGGGTTGGCTCTGGTTCAATCCTGCAGCAACTTGCTTTCTGGAATAAGACACCCGATGTATTCTATGTTGCAGTGGCTATAATGGAATAAATTGCAGAGGTTCAGGCCACGATCTTCTCATCCTCCTAGATGTGGAGGTAGTGCAAAAGAGGACACTCAAAAACCATTTTAGAAAAAGGGAGAAAAGTCAAACTATAATGGTATTTTTGTAAAAATGGCTGGATTTGGATGTACAAAGAACAGTTTTAAAATTCACAGATGATAAGATCTTGAAATAAAGATGATGGTTGTGGTAGTAAGTCAATCGTCTCAGTCCCAGGACATCACTGCAGGGGTTCCTTAGGAATGTGTGTTAGGTCCAACCATCTTCAGCAGCTTCATTAGTGACTTTCCTTCCATCACAAGGCCAAAAGTAATTTCCAGTTTACTTGTTTTACCTGAAATAGTACAAAGTCAGAAGTGGGGATGTTCACTGATGATTGTATGGTGTTCAGCACTATTTGGAACTCTTCAGTTAGGAAGATAGGAGGCCCTTCAACTCCTCGAGCCCGCTCTGCCATTCAGTAAGATCATGGTTGATTTGCAGCCTAACTCCATGTTCCTGCCCTAAACACATATCCCTTGATACCCTGCTCGATAAAAAATTGTCCATCTCAGACTTAAACCTAACAATTGAACCAGCATTCACTGTTTGAGGAAGAGAGTTCAAAGCCTCCATCACTCTCTGAGTGTAGAAGTATATTCTCAAATGTCTCCTGAACTGCCTGGGATCTTTTGAGCTCTCTATCTTTCTCTCTCTAGAAATGGAAGACTGGAACCTGCCAGAAAATTTTTCTCTGAAGTTCTGCTGCTGAAAGTTAGATCTTTCTCTGGAGGTGCTGCATGGGAGTCAGAAGGCAGACATCTTTCTATATCTCTGTCCAGAGAGATTAAGAGGTTGGAAATGTCGCACCCACGTGAGCATATCTATTTTTCTGCTGATTCTGAAGAAGGATGCATATCTGTGGGGATATTTCTTAAATTGGAACTATAGAGATAGATAGCTAGCTGTTAAGAATTATACCTCGTCATGTTTAAAGATTTCAGTGGGTGAAAGTTATGCTAACTATTTTTGTTACATTTTAACTTTTGTTAAATAAAGTTTGTTTTAATAAAATCTTTCTAGAGGGTTAATAGAATCACACCTGGAACAAAGCACCTTATGCTCGCACTTAACAAAATCAAAAAAGGTTGGGGTCCAGGTCAACTCTATAATATACCTTGGAAGTTTCTGATCTGGCCCCTAACACCATTGACCAGAAGTTGAACTGGACTAGCCAAATAGATACTGTGGCTAGAAGAGCAGGTTAGTGGCTAGAAATCCTGTGCCAAGTAATTCACCTCCTGACACCTCCCATAACCTGTCCACCATCTATAAAGCCAGGAGTGTAATGGAAACTCTCAACTTGCCTAGATTAGTGCAACTCTAACAACACAAGCTTAACACTGAAGGGCAGGGAAGGGAAGACGCTCTTATAAAGGGAAGGGAAGACGATCTTACGAAGAAGAAAGATGAATTTACAAAGAAGATGAATTTACAAAGAAGAATCTTCATCTTTGTTAGAAAGAGTGCAAATACAAGGAAGTTAATGCAAAATCTTTACAACAGCTACAGAAAACAGATGAAATTGACTGACAGAAAAACTAAATCCAATTAGTTCTGATCCATCTGAAAGGTGAGCACGTTCAATCGTAGCTTTCAATAGAAAATTGAATAACTGCTTCAAACAAAAATATCGTGCTGGATGATGGGAATAGAAGGGGAATGGGTAACTCAAACAGCTGGCTTGGACAAGACAGTAAGAAGTCTCAGGTTAAAGTCCAACAGGTTTATTTGGTAACAAAGGCCACTAGCTTTCGGGCCTCTGACCCTTCGTCAGGTGAGTGGAATCAGGCCAAATGAGTGTCTACTGGACTAAAATCATTCTATGATTCAACGCAATCAAACATACCGAGAACAGATACAACTCAGGGTTAAATACAGAGGAAAGTTCCCTCTAGTCTACATTATCCCAAACACTCCCAGGACTACTACAGCACAGGGTTAGGTACAGAGTAAAGCTCCCTCTACACTGTCCCCATCACTCACGTCTCTCTAACAAAACCATGTTGCCTCTCACTAATGCATCAACTTAATTCCAAGTGAATCTTGCCTCCAAGAATCCTCTCCAACAATTTCCCTATCACTGACATCAGACTCCCAGTCTGTAATTACCTGGACTATCCTTGCTACCCTTCTTAAACAAATTGACTGAAGATACAGATGCTTCAACCTTGTCTTTTACTCTTGCAAGCTGGCTGCAACGTTGTTGGGTGGGAATGTTCTTGGAGCCCACTTCTTTTGTTAGTTGTGTCCTAACATTCACGATCTGATTAGGGATACGCAACATGGCTTTGTTAGAGGGAGGTCTTGCCTTACGAATCTGGTGGAATTCTTTGAGGAGGTGACAAAAACGGTTGACGATGGGAGAACCGTTGATGTCATCTATATGGATTTCAGTAAGGCGTTTGACAAAGTCCCTCACGGTAGGCTGGTAGAAAAGGTTAAGGCGCATGGGATACGAGGCAAGGTAGCTAGGTGGATTGAGAACTGGCTGGGAAATAGGAGACAGAGGGTAGTTGTGGAAGGGACCTTGTCGGGCTGGAGGTCAGTGACCAGTGGTGTGCCGCAGGGCTCAGTACTGGGACCTCTCCTCTTTGTAGTCTACATAAATGACTTGGAAGAGGGCGTAGGTGGTGTGATTAGCAAGTTTGCTGATGACACCAAGATGGCAGGGTTGGCGGGTACGGAACTGGATTGTCAGGTGATACAACAGGATATAGATAGGTTGGTGCAGTGGGCAGATAGGTGGCAGATGGCATTTAATCCTGACAAATGCGAGGTGATGCATTTTGGACGGAATAATGCAGAGAGGAGCTATGAGATTAAAGGGAGGCCGATTAGGAGTATTGACATACAGAGGGACCTGGGAGTGCAGGTTCACAAATCCATGAAGGTTGCATCACAAGTGGAGAAGGTCGTTAGGAAGGCTTATGGGATGTTGGCCTTTATAGGAAGGGGCATAGAGTATAAAAGCTGCTGTCTAATGCTTCAGTTGTACAGAACGTTGGTTAGACCGCATTTGGAGTACTGCGTCCAGTTCTGGTCACCTTACTACCGGAAGGACGTGGAGTCTCTGGAAAGGGTGCAGAGGAGGTTTACCAGGATGTTGCCTGGCATGGGGGGACTGGGTTACGAGGAGAGGTTGAAGAAACTGGGACTATTCTCCTTGGAAAGGCGGAGATTGAGAGGGGACATGATAGAAGTATATAAGATAATGAAGGGAATGGATAGAGTTAATAGTGAGAGACTGCTCCCTAGACTGGATACAAACACGAGAGGTCATCATTTAAGGGTGAGGGGGGAGAGGTATAATTTGGAGGTGAGAGGAAGGTTCTTTACGCAGAGAGTTGTAGGGGTCTGGAACGCGCTACCGAGTAGGGTGGTGGAGGCAGGAACATTGGACTCTTTTAAGATGCAGTTAGATAGGCACATGAGTGAAACGAGAATGGAGGGATATGGTAGGGGATATTAAATAGGGTTAAACCTCGGGAGACACCGGAAAGGCAGGCTGTAAGATTAATATTTTGACTTTATTCCACAGGTGGAGGTCCACCTCGTGTCAAACGAGGGGCATTCACACGGCGGGTCGTGCCTGGGCTGCTCTTGGAAGTTCCAGGAGTGGCCTAGAACTTCGTGTCGGTGTGTGTGCTTGATCCTGGACCGGTAGATGGGCGCCGCAACAGCTCAGTGACTAGCACTGCTGGCTGTGCAGGCACATGGATTTGGGCCTGTGTCTGTGGGAGTTTGCTCATTCTCCCTGTGGTTGCGTGGGTTTCCTCCGGGCGCTCCGGTTTCCTCCCACACCCCAAAAATGTGCTCTCAGGCTAATCGGTTTTTACCAAATCGACACTATTTCTTCCCTGAATCTGACTGAGTAGGGTTCCATTCGTAGCCATGCAGGGTAGAATAGGTGTAGGGTGATGTGGCGGCGCGGGCTCGTTGGGCCGAAGGGCCTGTTTCCCGTGCTGGATTGTTCTTTGTTCTTCTTTGTTCTTTGGATTTGGCACTGTTGCATTTCATCATTTCACTGTAATATAGTGACCGTGTTTTGAAAAATGCAAACACTTGTATGTAGACACATATTTCGCATTTTGATTTGGATCCTGGTGTCTTTGAGTTGGAATTGGATACTTTTGTGATGCTGCTTATGCTGTTAAATCTGTTTTCCATTTCTCTGCAGTAGATGGCGAGCAAAACTCCTGACATGAGAAATAGGTTTTCACAGCCTGATCTCCTGTAGACACTGGAGTGCAGGGGTTGGGGCTGAAATCAAATTGCAGTTTGTGGGATTGTACTGTGTACACAGGCCATGTTTCCCAATAGAACAACCATGACTACTGACTCTGAAGCACTTTGGGATGCCCAGGGAACGGAAAGTGTTCTGATGAATCTTTCTCCTAAAGAGCAGAGTGAAAACAGTTTTGTGTAGACATTGTTATGTGTTCTATAACATTCCTTCAAACTCAAATGTTCTCACAAAAATGCTTTTTCACCTTATTTCTCCAAATCATGCAGCATTTGGCAAATTACCAAGAAATATCAGAGATTATAGGGTTGAGTTGTTCAAAGTTCCATAACTAATTCTTTTTTTTACTGACGGTGCCCTGCACAATGCGTCACAACCTCATTCAAAGAAATGTACCGCTCACTGATTGCAAATCCAAAACCAGACCAATCAGCAGCAAGTTTGCTTTGGTTCAGAGTAATCTTGATTGACATTGTGCAAGAAAATGTTGCCTCTTACACACAGGCAGTATTTTGAGAACAGAGTAAGCCAGCCTATCACTACACTGTGGAGCATGCTTAATGCAAAATAGGATATAGGAACTGTAATAACTGAGGTGCATCGTCAAAGGAAAGCATATCATTGCACTACCTACTTTCATTAGTTTTTGTTTATTAACTTTACCTAATATTGGTGGACGCATTTCTGTGTCAAGGTTGATTCTTTGAAAAACAGGAAGTTGTGGATATGATTGTTGCGTGCGGATTTCCTTCGCTGAACTCTTTTGGTCTTTGTGGTCATTATAAAAGAGTGAGAGCAGATATCCGTGTCTCACTAACTTGATTGAGTTTTTCGAGGAAGTGACGAAGATGATTGATGAGGGTAGGGCAGTGGATGTTGTCTACATGGACTTCAGTAAGGCCTTTGACAAGACCTCCCATGGCATACTGGTACAGAGGGTGAAGGCTCATGGGATCGGGGTGAGCTGGCATGGTGGATTCAGAACTGGCTCAGTCATAGAAGACTTTGGAGCAGTGGAGGGGTGCATTTCTGAATGGAGGGCTGTGACAAGTGGTGTTCACAGTAAAAAGTCTGACAACACCAGGTTTTAGTCCAACCGATTTATTTGATAATATTCTCACAAGCTTTCGAGGGGGCTGCCTCTTCGTCAGGTGAATGGAGAGTTCTGACCTCAGACAGACAGAGCATATAAAGCACAGACAGTTGCTGATTAGAATGCGAATCCTTACACCTAACCTGCTGTTCAAGTCTTAAAGTGGCTGATAATGTGAGTGGAAGGAGCACTGATCACAGTTTAAAGAGATGTGTATTGTCTCCAGACAGTACAGTAAGTGAGGTTTTGCAAACCCAGGCAAGTCACGGGGGTTACAACCAGCAAGAGTGACTGCTCAAGGCAGCATTTGACAGTATGGCTCCAAACAGCCTATTAAAACAAGTGGAAGCACATACTGAGAGAATAGTTAGCAAAGCATCTGGGATCTTGTACTTCATAATTAGAGGCATTGAGTACAAAAGCAGGGGCATTATGTTGCACTTACATACATTTCTGATTAGAGGCCACATTTAGAGAATTGTGTCCAGTTCTGATCACCACACTTCAAAGATATAAGGGTTCTTGAGAGGATGCAAAGGAGATTGACAAGGATAGTTTCAGCAAAGAGGGATTTTAGCTACAAAGTTAGGCTGGGGAAGCTGGAGTTGTTCTGCTTGGAGCACAGGAGATTGAGAGGAGATTGATAGAAATGTACAAGATTATAACAGGGTTAGATAAGATACACAAAGGAAAACTGATCCTAAGGACCAGAAGACACACATTTATGGAAAATAGAATAGGCACTTAAAGGAGAAACTTTTGGGGCGAGGAGGACAGAGTGGGGAATGGGAATGACTGGACTGTTCAACAGAAACCAGATTGAATCAATGGGTCCAGTGGTTTCCTTCTGTGCCATTATGACTCTATGAGGAGTCAATGGGGATTGCAGAGAAAGTCTCCATTGATTAGAATCATACCCAGCACAAATGGAAACGGTTTTGGTGGTTGAAGGTTAATCACAGTCTCAGGAAAACCATTTATCATTAATATGACTGCACATAATTGTTGAGTCATGTTTCAAAACTCAAAACAAATTAGCCAAACATTATACAATATAGCTGGCAGGGGAGATGATGTGTTGCAACTGTAGCACTTGGGAGTTGGAGGATACCAATGTGATCCACAACACCAACCATAGCAACTGCAGCTCGGAGAACTCTGGCACCAGTACTGGGGGAAAGTGGGAGCTGTACTGTTGGGACAACTTTATGTGAACCTTGCAGGGATCAGTATTCTAGTAAATCAAATAACTAGGACTGTAGTAGATGTCTTGCTGCATTGTTGGTGAGATCATACCCAGAATACATGTAATTTTTGGGCTTCATCTTTGAAGACAGATATACTTGCAATAGAAAACATTTACTATGCTGATTCCTTGAAAGGTTAAACAGGCTGGTTCTACACTCAAAAGTTTAGAAGAATGAAAGTTATTTTATTAGAACAAGGGCCCTTGACAGGGTAGGAGCCAAGAGGATTTTTCTCCTCAAGGGCAAGTCAAGAAATGGGAAGCAATTTCAGAATAAGGAGTCATTTGTTTAAGACAGAAATGAGGAATTTTTTCTCAGAGGGTCATATTCTTTGGAATGCTCCATTCCAGACAGTGATGGAGACTGGGTTATTGAATATATTCAGCACTGAATTAGATAGTGTTTTGATCCATAAGGGAGGCAAGAGAGCGGGCAGAAAGCAAGGCCATGATCAGATCTGCAATAATCTTACTGATTGATGGAGCAGACACGATGGCTGAATGGCCCATTTCCTATGTTATATTTTCTGTAGGAGCTCCGAAAAGGTCAGCCTAGATCCTAAGCCCAACCATCCTCAGTTCCTTCATCAACAATCTTCTCTCGATCAGAAAGGTCAGAAGTGGGGATGTTTGTTGATGATTGCAGTGTTCTGATTCCTTCATACCATACCAGAAATACTTGGGGGACCTAAAGTGATTAATATTAAAGATTTGGCACTGGAGAAATTAATGTCACTAAAAGTCAATAAACCCCTGGTGCATGTCAGCAGGGTTCCATGGGAGGTGGTTGCAGAGTTGAGGATGCATTGGTTTTGATCTTTGAAACTTCCCTAGATTCTGGAATGGTCCCAGCATTAAGAGGTTAGCAAACACTGTTATTCAAAAGGAGGGAGATAATAAAGAGGAACCATAGGCCAGTTAGCCTGATATCAGTTGTTGGAAACAATGCTCGAGTCCGTTATTGTGGAAATGGTAACAAATGCTGAAAAAAAATCAGTATGTTGCATAGAATCATATAGCGCAGAAGAGGCCCTTTGGCCCATTGAATCTGCACCGAAACATTAGAAACACATGAACTCCCATCTAATCCCACCTGTCAACACTTGGACCATGTTATGGCATGCCAAGTGTTCATCCAGGTACTTTCTAAAGGATAGGAGGTAACCCACCTCTACCGCTCTCCCAAGCAGCGCATTCCAGACCATCACCACCCTCTGGGTAAAAATGTTTTTCCTCACATCCCCCACCAAACCTCCTGCTCATCACTTTGAACCCATGTCCGCTCACGACTGACCCTTCAACTAAGTGAACAGCTGCTCCTTAGGCACCCTGTCCATGTCTCTCATAATCTTGTACACCTCGATCAGGTCACCCCTCAGTCTTCTCTGCTCCAACGAAAACAACCCAAGCCCAAGCAACGTTTTTTTCATGAGTTAAATATCCCATCCCAGGCAGTATCCTGGTAAATCTCCTCTGCACCCCCTCCAGTACAATCACATCATTCCGATAATGTGGCAACCAGAACTACACACAGTACTCGAGCTGTAAGCTCACCAAAGCTCTGTACAACTCCAATATGACTTCCCTGCTTTTGCAATCTATGCCTCGACTGATAAAAGCAAGTGTCCCATATGCCCTTTTCACTACCCTACTAGCATGCCCCTTTGCTTTTAGAGATGTGTGGACAAATACACTAAGGTACCTTTGTTCCACAGAACTTCCTAGTGTCTGACCATTCATTGAGTAATTTCTTGCCAAATTACTTCTCCCAAAGCGTATCACCTCACACTTTTCAGGGTTAATTTCCATCTGTCACTTATCTGCCCATTTTGTCAATACCTTCTTGTTCCTCAAGACACGCCGCCTCATTTAACAACCCATCCACAAACTTATTAATCCAACCCCCATATAATCTTCACTGTCATTTATAAAAATGACGAATAATAGGGGGCCCAAAACAGATCCCCATAGTATGCCACTGGACATTATCTTCCAGTCACTAAAGCAGTCTTCTATCATTTGATTTGATTATTTGTCACATTAGTATACAGTGAACAGTATTGTTTCTTGCATACTATACAGGTCAAGCATACAGTTCATAGACAAGGAAACGAGAGAGTGCAGAATGCAGTGTTACATGCAGGGGACCAGGGCATGTTGTTGGTGATCTGTACACCTAAAAACTTGATGCATGTTCTCCACTACGCCTCCTGAAGTCGATGACAACAATGTCATTTTGTTGACAGTGAGGGAGAGATTGTCGTCGTACTAGTTCACCAAATTTTCCATCTCATTCCCGTACTCTGTCTTGTTATTGTTTGAGATCCGACCCACTATGATGGTGTCATCAGCCAACTTGAAAATCGAGTTGAGGGGAATTTGGCCACAATCATAGGTGTATAAGTATAGTAAGGGGGCTGAGAACACAGCCTTGTGGGGCACCGGTGCTGAGGATGATTGTGGGAGAGGTGTTGTTGCCTAGCCTCTGTCTCCAACAACTGAGTAAAAAGTCTGACAACACCAGGTTTTAGTCCAACCGATTTATTTGATAATATTCTCACAAGCTTTCGAGGGGGCTGCCTCTTTGTCAAGTGAATGGAGAGTTCTGGCCTCAGACAGACAGAGCATACAAAGTACAGACAGTTGCTGAGGCCAGAACTCTCCATTCACTTGACAAAGAGGCAGCCCCCTCGAAAGCTTGTGAGAATATTATCAAATAAATCGGTTGGACTAAAACCTGGTGTTGTCAGACTTTTTACTGTGTTTACGCCAGTCCAACGCCGGCATACCCACATCCAACAACTGAGCCAATTTTGAATCCACCTTATCAAATTACCCTGTATTCCGTGTGAATTTACCTTCTTTACAAGCCTCAAATTGGCACCTTGTCAAAGGCTTTGCTGAAATCCACATAAACTACATCATCTGCACTATCTTCATCTACACACCTAATCACCACTTCCAAAAATTCAATCAAATTTGTGAGGCATGACCTTCATCTGACCAAGCCATGCTGACTATCCCTGATCAAGTTTTGCCTCTTCAGATGGAGATAAATGTTCTCCTTCAGAAGTTTCTCCAATTGTTTCCCTACCACTGACATGAGACTCACTGGTCTGTAGAAGACCATAAGACACAGGAGCAGAATTAGGCCACTCAACCTTGGCTGGTATTTTTCTCATCCCCATTCTCCTGCCTTTTCCCCTTATTAATCAAGAACCTCTGTGTTAGACTCTCATTGACCTGGCCTCCACAGCCTTCTGCAGCAAAGAGTTCCACAGATTCTCCACAATCTGGCTGAAGAAGTTCCTCTTCATCTGTTTTAAAGGATCGTCCCTTTAGCCTGCGATTGTGGCCTCTGGTTCTAGTTTTTTCTACTGGTGGAAACTTTCTCTCCACTCTATTCATGCCTTGCAGTATCCTGAAAGTTTCAATAAGGTTCCCCCCTCATCCTTCTAAATTCCAATGAGTACAGACCAGAGTCCTCAACTGTTCCTCATACGAAAAGTTCTTCATTCCAGGATCATTCTTGTGAATCTCCACTGGACCCTTTCCAAGACCAGCACATCCTTCCATAGATATGGGGCCCAAAACTGCTCACAATACTTCAAATAGGGTCTGACCAGAGCCTTATTCAGCTTCAGAAGTACATCCCTGCTCTTGTATTCTAGCCCTTTCAACAGGAATGCTAACATTGCATTTGCCTTCCTCACTGTCGACTGAACTTGCATGTTAATCTTAAGAGAATTTTGAACAATGACACAAGTCCCTTCCTGATTTCCTAAGCATTTTCCCATTAGCTCCCTGGTTTATCTTTACAACCGTTCTTAAATAGCAGAACATTAGCTGTTCTCCAGTTGTCTGGCATCTTCCCTGATGTGGAGATGCCGGCATTGGACTGGGGTAAACACAGTAAGAAGTCTCACAACACCAGGTTAAAGGCCAATAGTTTATTTGGTAGCAAATGCCACTGGC
Source organism: Prionace glauca (assembly GCA_037974335.1). Classification (NCBI taxonomy): domain Eukaryota; kingdom Metazoa; phylum Chordata; class Chondrichthyes; order Carcharhiniformes; family Carcharhinidae; genus Prionace; species Prionace glauca. The sequence continues at coordinate 40,490,941 of CM075747.1, read as the reverse complement.
TTTCGGAGTGCTGCCCCTTAATCAGATGAATGGGAGTTCTGTTCACAAACAGGGCATATAAAGACACAAACTCAACTTACAAAGTAATGGTTGGAACGCGAGTCTTTACAGGTAATCAAGTCTTAAAGGTACAGACAACATGAGTGGAGAACTGTTTGCTGAGCAGAGAGAGAGAGAGCTAAGAATTTACCTGTTAAAAACCTGTTTAAAATAAGTTTAAAGCACTTTGTTCTTTGTAGAACTGTTTAAAGCATTTATTTTATTGTCTTTACTGCTAGTTTAGAACGAGTTGTGGACGAAGCTGCTTTAATTTAAATTAATTATCAGGGCCACACGGTGAAGCCTTTCACTGTTTGCTGAGCAGAGAGAGAGAGAGCTAAGAATTTACCTGTTAAAAACCTGTTTAAAATAAGTTTAAAGCACTTTGTTCTTTGTAGAACTGTTTAAAGCATTTATTTTATTGTCTTTACTGATAGTTTAGAACGAGTTGTGGACGAGCCTGCTTCTAATCAGCGCCAGGTTTAAAAGGAGGCCTGGTGTAGGAAGCGGGCAGCGTCTGAGCGGGCAGTGGAGTGAGAGGGAAGCAGAGTGAGCTAATAGGGCTTAATATCAAAAAGGGCTTGAAGGAAAAAAGGACAGGTGAGTTCGTTTGAAAAAAAAACAAGGAAAAAAAAAACTACTACAGCAAGAAACAAGGAAAAAATTTTTTTCACATAAAAAATTACAGTGAATAATGGAGGGGCATGTGATGTGTGGTTTCTGTATGATGTGGGAACTGGTGGACCCCAGGGTCCTTCCCAGTGACCATGTCTGCAGTAAGTGCAGGTTGCTGGAGGAGCTCCAGCTCAAGGTGGATGAGCTGGCCTCTGAGCTACAGACACTGAGGCTCATCAGGGGGAGAGAGGGTGCCCCTAGACTGGCTAAATCTAAGGGTCAGGGACAAAAGGGGGCTGCTGGGAGGAGGAAGGGGGGTGAGGAGAGGAGGCCTCAGCCTCTTAACCTGCATAACAGGTTTGAGGATCTTGCTTCCAGTCTGGAAGAGGACGAGGCAAGAGAGGTTGGTGAGCAAACTGCACACGGTACAGTGATGCAGCAGGACATAGGCAAAGAGAAGGGGAAAAGGAACGTAGTAGTGATTGGGGATAGTGGGGTGAAGGGTATTGACACTGTCCTTTGTCACAATGACAAAGTGCACAGAAGGGTGTGTTGTCTGCCTGGTGCTCGGGTACAGGATGTCGCAGCTGGGCTGCAGAGGAATCTGGAGTGGGAGGGTGAGAACCCAGTCGTTGTAGTACATGTGGGTGCCGGCGACGTAGGCAAAATGCGGACTGAGGATCTGGGAAGGGAGTATGAGAAGCTGGGAATGGAATTAAAAAGTAGAACCGACAAGGTGGTTATCTCTGGGCTACTGCCTGAACCGAGGGCAGACGGGTGTAGGGTTGATAGGATAAAGGAAGTAAATGGGTGGCTCAGGGATTGGTGTGGGAGGAATGGGTTCGAATTTATGGGGCATTGGCACCAGTATTGGGGTAGGTGGGACCTGTTCGGGCAGGATGGGGTTGGTCTGAATCATGCTGGGACCAGAGTGCTGGCGAATCGAGTAAAGAGGACTGTAGACAAGGCTTTAAACTAATTAGGGGGGGGGAGGGTGCGAGGGTAGGTGACGCTATGAGGTCTAAAGTTAAGGATAGGGTACAGGTAAGGGAAGAGGCAAAGGATGTCCCAATTGGTGGCGTTACGGCAAGTAGGGTCCAGGTGAAGGCTGGGATGAAAGCGCTTTATCTGAATGCACGAAGCATTCGGAATAAAGTGGATGAGCTGATGGCGCAGATCGACACAAATGGATACGATCTGGTGGCCATTACAGAGACGTGGCTGCAAGGTGACAGGGACTGGGAGATGAATGTACAGGGTTATCAAGTGTTCAGGAAGGATAGGCAGGAGGAAAGAGGGGGAGGAGTAGCTCTGCTGATTAAGGATAGTATCAAGGTGGTAGCAAGGGATGATATCGGAGCCAAGGAGCAGAAAGTGGAATCGTTGTGGGTGGAGATTAGGAACAGAAAAGGGAGGAAGACGCTAGTGGGTGTCGTCTATAGGCCCCCGAATAATGATCTGGAGGTGGGGCGGGCTGTTAACGCGCAAATAAGTGCAGCGTGCAGGAATGGGACGGCAGTAGTTATGGGAGATTTCAATCTGCATATTGATTGGTCGACCCATGTTGGACGAGGTGGGCTCGAGGAGGAGTTCTTGGAATGCTGCAGGGATAATTTCCTTGAACAGTGTGTGTTGGAGCCGACGAGGGAGCGAGCTATCTTGGATCTGGTGCTATGTAATGAGGCGGGTAGAATTAGGGACCTTGCGGTGAAGGATCCTCTTGGAGAGAGTGATCATTGTATGGTGGAGTTTCTGGTGCAGATGGAGGAGGAGAAAGTGAGTTCCCAGACACGCGTCCTTTGTTTGAATAGAGGGGAGTATGGTAGGATGAGAGAAGAATTGGCGAATGTGGACTGGGGGAACGCGTTGGAAGGTAGGTCTGCTGAGGAGCAGTGGAGGATCTTTAAGGAGATCTTTCTTGGTGCTCAGCAAAAATTTATTCCGATGGTTAAAAAGGACAGTAGGAGGAGAGGTAATAAGCCGTGGATAACGAAGGAGGTGAAGGAAAGTGTTAAATTAAAAGCGGAGGAGTTTAGAGTAGCTAAGAGCAGTGGGCGAGAAGAGGATTGGGAAAGGTTTAAATGTCAACAAAGATTGACAAAGAAATTGATAAAGGAGGGTAGGAGAAGCTATGAGGCTGGGCTAGCACTTAATATAAAAAAGGATAGCAAGAGTTTTTATAAATATATAAAAAGGAAGAGGCTGGCTAGGATAAACGTTGGTCCTTTAGAGGATGAGAAAGGGGAGCTAGTGGTAGGGGATAGGGATATGGCTAAGGTCTTGAATAACTTCTTTGTTTCTGTCTTCACGGAGGAGGACATGAATAATTTGCCGGGTGTTAGCGATGGAAAGGTGGTAGGAATGGAGGGTCTTAATGACATTACTGTTACTAGAGAGGTGGTGCTCGACAGACTGGAGGGGCTGATTGTGGACAAGTCCCCAGGACCGGATGGAATGCATCCGAGGGTTCTGAAAGAAATGGCGGAGGTGATAGTGGATGCCTTGGTGGTTATTTTCCAGACGTCGCTGGATTCCGGGGAAGTGCCGGAAGATTGGAAAACGGCTAATGTTACGCCGTTGTTTAAGAAGGGTGGCAGGCAAAAGGCGGGGAATTATAGGCCGGTTAGTTTAACGTCTGTGGTAGGTAAAATGTTAGAAACCGTCATTAAGGAGGAAATAGCGAGGCATCTTGAGGGGAATTGCTTGATAGGGCGGACGCAACACGGTTTCATTAAAGGGAAGTCGTGTCTGACAAATTTACTGGAGTTCTATGAGGATGTGTCTAGGGCAGTGGATGGAGGAGAGCCGGTGGATGTGGTCTTTCTGGATTTTCAGAAGGCGTTTGACAAGGTACCTCACAAGAGGTTATTGCAGAAGGTCAGGGGACATGGAGTTGGGGGTAGGGTGTTAGCGTGGATAGAGGATTGGTTGTCAAATAGGAGGCAGAGAGTGGGGGTCAATGGATGCTATTCGGATTGGCGGTTGGTGACTAGTGGGGTGCCCCAGGGGTCGGTGCTGGGGCCTCAGCTATTTACCATTTATATAGATGATCTGGAGGAGGGAACCGAGTGCAGGGTGTCGAAATTTGCTGATGACACCAAGATTGGGGGAAAGGCAAATTGTGCGGAGGGTGTGGAGAGTCTGCAGAAGGATCTAGATAGGCTGGGCGAATGGGCCAGGAAATGGCAAATGGAATTTAATGTTGGCAAGTGTGAGGTGGTCCACTTTGGTAGGAGGAATGGTAGGAAGGACTATTACTTACGGGGCGAAAAACTGCAGCAGGCGACGGTGCAGAGGGACCTCGCGGTCCTTGTGCATGAGTCGCAAAAACCCAGCTTGCAGGTGCAGCAGGTGGTCAGGAAGGCGAATGGGATGCTGGCCTTCATAGCGAAGGGGATTGAATATAAAAGTAGGGAGGTCTTGCTGCAGCTGTATAGGGCATTGGTGAGGCCGCAGCTGGAGTACTGTGTGCAGTTTTGGGCGCCGCACCTGCGCAAGGATGTTTTGGCCCTGGAGGGAGTGCAGAGGAGGTTTACTCGGCTGATACCGGAGTTGAGGGGATTGAGCTATGAGGAGAGGCTGAATAAACTAGGCTTGTACTCGTTAGAGTTTAGAAGAATGAGGGGAGATCTCATTGAGACGTATAAGATGATGAATGGGATGGATAGGATAGAGGTGGAGAGACTGTTCCCGCTCAAAAAAGACAGTAGGACTAGGGGGCACAGCCTCAAGATAAAGGGGGGGCGGTTTAGAACAGAGTTGAGGAGGAACTTCTTCACTCAAAGGGTGGTGAATCTCTGGAATTCTCTGCCCGTTGAAGTGGTGGAGGCTGCCTCGCTAAATATTTTTAAGAAACGGGTTGATGGGTTTTTGATAAGAGAAGGGATTAAGGGTTATGGGGAGAGGGCGGGAAGGTGGAGCTGAGTCACGACAGATCAGCCATGATCTTATTGAATGGCGGGGCAGGCTCGAAGGGCCAGATGGCCTACTCCTGCTCCTATTTCTTATGTTCTTATGTTCTTAAAGAGATGTGTATTGTGTCCAGCCAGGACAGTTAGTGAGAATTTGCAAGTCCAGGCAAGTCGTGAGGGTTACAGATAGTATGAAATGAACCCAAGATCCCGGTTGAAACCGTCCTCATGCGGAACTTGGCTATCAGTCTCTGCGTCGTTGTGTGAAGGCCGTCTTGGAGAACGCTTACCCGAAGATCAGAGGCCAAATGCCTGTGGCCGCTGAAGTGTTACCCAACATGAAGAGAACACTCTTGTCTGCTGATTGTTGAACGATGTTCATTCATCCGTTGTCATAGCGTCTGCATGGTCTCTTCAATATACCATGCCTTGGGACATCTTTTCCTGCAGCGTATCAGGTAGCCAACGTTGGCCAAGTTGCAAGTGTATGTACCATGTACCTGGTGGATGGTGTTCTCATGTGAGATGATGGCATCCGTGTCGATGATTCGGCACATCTTGCAGAGGTTGTGTGGTGTCAAGACAATACATATCTCTTTAACCTGTGCTTAACCCTCTCTCTGCTCACATTGCCTTAGCTTTAAAACTTGATTATCTGTAAAGATTCACATTCCAACCATTATTTTGCAAATTGAGTTTGTGTCTTTATATGCCCTATTTGTGAACAGAACTCCCATTCACCCGAAGGGGCAGTGCTCCAAAAGCTAGTAGCTTGTACTACCAAATAAACCTGTTGGACTTTAACCTGGTGTTGTGAGATTTCTTACTTCTTCCTTTGGTCAGAGAGGAATTGAAAATTTGGGTCAGAGCCACTGCAACCTCCTCCCTTGCCTACCACAGCAGGCTGGCATACAATTCATCTGGAATTGGAGATTTATTCACTTCTAAGGCTCCAATATCTCCGTACCTTGTCCTTCCCTATATCTATTTCCTCAAGGACTTCACAGTCTCCCCGAATTCCACACCATCGCCCTCATTCTCTTGAATGAAGATGTATATGAAGCCTTTATTCAACACTATCAATGCCCACTGGCTCCATCCTCATGGGCCGTACTCTTTCCCTGATTATCTTTTACCCATTGATATACACATTGAATATCTTGGGACTTTCTCTACTTTTACCAGCTAGAGCTTTCTCATATCCCCTCTTTACATTCCTGCTTGCTTTCTTAAGCTCCACACTACACTTCCTATACTTCACTAATGCCTCCACTCATTTGCTCCCTTTGTACTTTTTAAAAGCCTTTCTTTTCCTTCACGTTATATCCTGAATATGTCTGGCCATCATGATTCTCTGGGCTTGTTTTTCCTCCCTATCACTCCAGAGGGAACATGCTGGGCTTGCACACTCCCCATTTCCTTTTTGAATGCCCCCCCCCCCCCCCACCACTGCTCTACTGTAGATTTTCCCATTAGTAGCTGTTCCCAGTTTACTTTGGCCAGATCCTGCCTTATTTTACAAAAATTGCTCTCCCCTATCCAAAACTTCTTTTGCAGCTTGTCTATTTCCTTGTCCATAACAAATTTAAATTGTACCACGTTGTGATCGCTATCACTAAAATGTTCCCCCACTGCCATCTCAACCACCTATTTGGCTTCATTCCCCAGAATCAGGTCCACCACAGCTCCCTCCCTTGTTGGATCCTCCACATGCTGATTTAAAATGTCCTCTTGTACACATTTCAAGAAATCTATTTGATCCAAGCCCTTTGGAAAAGTTTAAATCACCTGATGTAATAACCATTTTGTTGTTTTTACACACCTTCACAAATTGAGCCCACATTTAGGCAGAGTCAATTTGGTTTTATGAAAGGGAAAATTTCACAAATCTGAGGGTGTGACTTATAAGTTAAATATGGGACAAGCAGCGGACGTAGGGGATTTTCAGAATGCATTTAATAAATTACCATGTGAAATAAGCACTGATTGAGGATTAGTTGAACAGAAAATGGAGTAGGAATAAGAACATAAGAAATAGGAGCAGGAGTAGGCCATCTGGCCCTTTGAGCCCGCCCCGCCATTCAATAAGATCATGGCTGATCTGTTGTGGCTCAGTTCCACATTCCGGCCCTCTCCCCATAACCCTTAATCCCCTCTCTTATCAAAAACCCATCAAACCGCTTCTTGAAAATATTTAGCGAGGCAGCCTCCACCACTTCAACAGGTAGAGAATTCCAGAGATTCACCACCCTTTGAGTGAAGAAGTTCCTCCTCAACTCCGTTCTAAACCGCCCCCCCTCTTTATCTTGAGGCTGTGCCCCCTGGTCCTACTGTCTTTTTTGAGCAGGAAGAGTCTCTCCACCTCTATCCTATCCATCCCATTCATCATCTTATAAGTCTCAATGAGATCTCCCCTCATTCTTCTAAACTCCAACGAGTACAAACCTAGTTTATTCAGCCTCTCCTCATAGCTCAACCCCCTCAACTCCGGTATCAGCTTAGTAAACCTCCTCTGCACACCCTCCAAGGCCAAAATATCTTTGCGCAGGTGCGGCGCCCAAAACTGCACACAGTACTCCAGCTGCGGCCTCACCAATGCCCTATACAGCTGCAGCAAGACCTCCCTACTTTTATATTCAATCCCCTTCGCAATGAAGGCCAGCATCCCATTCGCCTTCCTGACCACCTGCTGCACCTGCAAGCTGGGTTTTTGCGACTCATGCACAAGTACCCCGAGGTCCCTCTGCACCGTCGCATGCTGCAGTTTTTCGCCACGTAAGTAATAGTCCTTCCTACCATTCTTCCTTCCAAAGTGAACCACCTCACACTTGCCAACATTAAATTCCATTTGTCATTTCCTGGCTCATTCGCCCAGCCTATCTAGATCCTTCTGCAGACTCTCCACACCCTCCGCACAATTTGCCGTTCCCCCAATCTTGGCGTCATCCGCAAATTTCGACACCCTACACTCGGTTCCCTCCTCCAGATCATCTATATAAATGGTAAAAAGCTGAGGCCCCAGCACCGACCCCTGGGGCACTCCACTAGTCACCATCCGCCAATCCGAATAGTACCCTTTGACCCCCACTCTCTGCCTCCTATTTGACAACCAATCCTCTATCCACGCTAACACCCTACCCCCAACTCCAAGTCCCCTGACCTTCTGCAATAACCTCTTATGAGGTACTTTGTCAAACGCCTTCTGAAAATCTAGAAAGACCACATCCACCCGCTCTCCTCTATCCACCGCCCTAGACACATCCTCATAGAACTCCAGTAAATTTGTCAGACACGACTTCCCTTTAATGAAACCGTGTTGCGTCTGCTCTGTCAAGCAATTCCCTCAAGATGCCTCGCAATTTCCTCTTTAATGACAGATTCTAACATTTTACCTACCACAGACGTTAAACTAACCGGCCTATAATTTCCTGCCTTTTGCCTGGCACCCTTCTTAAACAACGGCGTAACATTAGCCGTTTTCCAATCTTCCGGCACTTCCCCAGAATCCAGCGACGAATAAATCGGTAAATTTCAGGTTGGCAAACTGTTACTAGCTGAGTGCCAAAGGGTTCAATGCTGAGAATTCTTAGCTGTTGACAATCGACATTAATGACTTGGATGAAGCAGCCAACCACAATATGATCAAGTTTGCTGACAAGACAAAGACAGGTGGGAAAGTAAAGTGTGAAGAGGACACAAAGTATAAAGGGATGTGTCAGGCTTGGTAAGTGGGTGAGGGATTTTTAGAGAGTGTAATTTGGAGACATGAATGATTATTTGCTTTGGCAAGAATAGAAAAGCAGAAAACTTTTCAAATAGTGAGAAATTGTTAAGTGTTCCTGTGTTCAGAAGGGTTTGGATTTATTTGTAAATGAAACAAAGTTAACATAGCTAAGTAATAATAATGAGTAATTAGGAAGGCAAATGTAACTTGGCCTTTATTGCAAGCAGGTTAAAGTACAGAGGAAGGGAGTCATGCTGCAATTGTACGGAACTTTGGATAGAACCACGTGAATAGTTTTGGCCGCCACAATGAAGGAGGGATATTTTTTCCTTACGGGGGTTCAACAAAGTTCACCAGATTGACCCTTGGAAGGTGTCATACATGGAGAGATTGAATCAAATCAGTATATCAGAGTCAGAATACGGAAACAGACCCTTCGGCCTAACTTGTTCATGCCACCCTTTTAAAACCCCTCAGATAATCCCAATTGCCTGCATTTGGCCCATATCCCTCTATCTCCATCATACCCATATAACTATCTAAATGTTTTTTAAAAGATAAAATTGTACCTGACTCTACTACTACCTCTGGCAGCTTGTTCCAGACATTCACAATCCTCTGCGAAAAAACTGGACACTCTGGACGCTTTTGTATCCCTCCCCTCTTACCTTAAGCCTACGTCCTCTAGTTTTAGACTCCTCTACCTTTGGGAAAAGATATTGACTATCTAACTTGTCTATGCCTCTCATTATTTTATATAAGGTCACCCCTTAGCTTCCTACGCTCCTGACAAAAAAGTCCCAGTCTATTCAGCCTCTCCTTATAACTCAATCCATCAAGTCCTGGTAACATCCTAGTAAATCTCTTCTGCATTTTTTCTGGTTTAATAATATCCTTTCTATAATAGGGTGACGAGAATTGCACACAGTCTTCCAAGTGTGGCCTCACCAATGTCTTGTACAAGTTCAACATGACATCCCAACTCCTGTATTCAATGTTTTGACAGATGAAATCAAGCATGCCGAATGCCTTCTTCACCACTCTGTCCGCCTGTGGCTCCACTTTCAAGGAGCTATGAACATGTACCCCTAGATCTTTGTTCTTTAACTCTCCCCAGTGCCCTACCATTAACTGAGTAAGTCTTGCCCTGATTCAATCTACCAAAATGCATCATCTCGCACTTCTCGAAATTAAACTTCATCTGCCATTCGTCAGCCCACTGGCCCAACTGATCAAGATCCCACAGCAATTGGAGATAACCTTCCTCACTATCCACCATGCCACTAATCTTGGTGTCATCTGCAAACTTACTAACCGTGCCCCTTATGTTCTCATCCAAATCACTAATATAAATAACAATGGTCCAGCACTGCTCCCTGAGGCAAAATGCTGGTCCCAGGCCTCCAGTTTGAAAAACAACCACCCTCTGGCTTCTGTCAAGAAGCCAATTTCGTATCCATTTAGATACTTCACCCTGGATCCTGTGAGATTTAACTTTATGCAACAACCTATCATGTGGTACCTTGTCAAAGGCCTTGCTAAAGTCCATGTAGACAACATCAACTACACTGCCCTCATTTACCTTCTTGGTTACCCCTTCAAAAAACTCAATCAAATTTGTGAGACACGATTTTCCACTCACAAAGCCATGCTGACTCTCCCCAGTCAGTCCTTGCATCTCTAAATGCCTGTAGATCCTGTCTCTCAAAGTTTATCTATAATTTCCAAGGGAATTGCCAAGACGGATGCTAAAAGGCTGTTTCTCCTGGTTGAAAAATCTAGAACATGGGGACACAGGATAAGGCAGCGGCCATTTAGGGCCAAGACGAGGAGAAATATTGGTTATGAATTCTTGGAATTTTCTACTCCAGAGACCTGTACATGCTCAATTATGTAAGGCTGGGGTCAACACATTTTTAGATTCCTAAGGGAATCAAGTGATATGGTGATTGAACAGGCATATAGGCTACTCTTATTTCTTATGTTCGCACTCAATTCCTGAGATAAATAAACAGTTTGTGCCAGCAAGAAACAATATGTGGACAAAAATCAGCCTTGGGATGATAAGTGGCAAGCAACACACTGGACATCTGTAATAAGAGAGTCTAATCACCTCCACTTGTCATTCAGCTATTACCAGCATTTATTTCTCCACCACAACACCTTAGCACATCATGTTGACCAAAAACTTAACTGGATCAATCACATAACAGTTAAGAGGGCAGGTCTGAGGCTGGGAATTCCATGGTGACTGAGTCACCTTCTAACCCCCTCAAATTTTCTTCACCATCTGGAAGGTACCAATCAGATGCGAGAAAGAATATCTTGGATGGTTGCAGCTACAAAGATACATACTATTGGTGGCAGTGCAGAAGTTTTATTCCAAACAGGCTTCTTAAACTGCACTTGCACTAGTGAGTATGGTCCAATCCTCAGTATGGACATCCAACACAGACAAACAGACAGGAATTTTCTTTTCCACATTCCATATATTATGTTCTGGGCTAAAATGAAAAGTAAACTTTTTTTTGTGTCACATCAGTTTAGCAGCAACATTCTTTTCAGAAAGGTTGTGGGTTCAAGCCCATTCCAGAATTTGATCACAATTCATCTGATACTGGAGTAGAATACTCAGAGCACATCTCATTGTCAGAAATATCATCAGTTAAAGTGTTATGCTGCAGCCCAATCTGCCTATTCAAATGTAAATAAACTATTCAAAACCAGCAAGATTCCTCATTAAACATTAATTCCTTTATCAACACCAAGCAAAAACAATTCATGCATCATTCAACACATTTTTTCCTTTGTGGGACATTTCCATATACAAAGTGGTTTTTACAATTGACTACACTTGAAGAGCAATTAAACAGTAATAAGGACACTTTGGGAAGTGATGCATTATTTGAACACAAGTTTTTTTTCTTTTAATCGAGACCATATGGGGTTAAATCACAACATATAAACCTAGACTAACAATTAACTATAGTACTGAAGGAGAGGTTTATTACCTCAAGTTACAAAAACAATTCCACAGGACTAGTGGATGAAGGACAGACTGTTCCCCCATAGGACTTTATTGCTTGTGAGAGCTTCCTGTGCACAAACCAACCAACATATTTTCAACATTACAAGTGAATACTTCAGAAGTACTTTTGTTGCCTGCAACATACTTTGGGATGTGTTGTGGTCACAGAAGGTGTTATAGAAAAGTATTCTTTTAACAATTTCCACATTGTACCACAACACACAATAACTGGTCAAAGCCAAAATATTGCAGATGCTGGACTCTGAAACAAAAACAGAAAATGCTGGAAAATCATCTGTGGAAAGAGAATAGTGCCAACATTGAGTCTGGATGACCCTTCCTTAATTGGTCAATTGTGTCATTGCTGTTGGCGCCTTGTGTACAAATTTCATGTTATGTTCTCCATAAATTCCAGAGAAAGTATTTCAACAGTAATTAATTCACCATGAAACATTTCAGAACATGCTGGACATGTGAAAAATTATCACTCAATTCTAAATGTCAAAAAGTGTAATAACAGTTGTAATATGAAAAATATAACAATGTGCACGTAGTAAGATCCCACATTTGTCAACGACTAGCTCATGTTTAAATAACTAACATCACCCAGGGCACCTCTGATCTTCCCTGAAATAGTATGTACAGGATCTTCCCATTCAACCGAGACACACAACCAGGTTTCCAAGCTCATTAGAAAGCAGGCGCCCCCTCAGCACCGGGCCCCCCCCGACAGCGCGCGCCCCCTCAGCGCCAGGCCCCTCCGACAACGCGGTACCCGCTCAGCACCGGCCCCCCCTCAGTGCTGACCCTCCGACAGCGCAGCACCCCCTCAGCACCAGCCCCCAGACAGTGCAGCATACCCTCAGTACTGACCCTCTGACAGTGCAGCGCCCTCTAACAGTGCGGCGCCCCCTCAGCGCCGGCCCTCCGACAGTGCGGCGCCCCCTCAGTGCCGGCCCTCCGACAGTGCGGCGCCCCCTCAGTGCCGGCCCTCCGACAGTGCGGCGCCCCCTCAGTGCCGGCCCTCCGACAGTGCGGCGCCCCCTCAGCGCCGGCCCTCCGACAGTGCGGCGCCCCCTCAGCGCCGGCCCTCTGACAGTGCGGCGCCCCCTCAGTGCCGGCCCTCCGACAGTGCGACGCCCCCTCGGCGCCAGCCCTCCGACAGTGCAGCATTCCCTCGGCGCCGACCCTCCGACAGTGCGGCATTCCCTCGGCGCCGACCCTCCGACAGTGCGGCGCTCCCTCAGCGCTGACCCTCCGACAGTGCGGCATTCCCTCAGCGCCGGCCCTCCGACAGTGCAGCGTCCCCTCAGCCCCGGCCCTCCGACAGTGCGGCGCCCCCTCAGCGCCGGCCCTCCAACAGTGCGGCGCCCCCTCAGCGCTGACCCCCCGACAGTGCGGCATTCCCTCAGCGCTGACCCTCCGACAGTGCGGCACCCATTCAGCGCCGGCCCTCCGACAGTGCGGCGCCCCCTCAGCGCAGGCCCTCCGACAGTGCGGCACCCCCTCAGCGCCGGCCCTCCGACAGTGCGGCGCTCCCTCAGCGCCGGCCCTCCGACAGTGAGGCGCCCCCTCAGCGCCGGCCCTCCGACAGTGAGGCGCCCCCTCAGCGCCGGCCCTCCGACAGTGCGGCACTCCCTCAGCGCTGACCCCCCGACAGTGCGGCACTCCCTCAGCGCTGACCCTCCGACAGTGCGGCACCCCTTCAGCGCCGGCCCTCCGACAGTGCGGCGCCCCCTCAGCGCAGGCCCTCCGACAGTGCGGCACTCCCTCAGCGCTGACCCCCCGACAGTGCGGCATTCCCTCAGTGCTGACCCCCCGACAGTGCGGCATTCCCTCAGCGCTGACCCCCCGACAGTGCGGCGCCCCCTCAGCGCAGGCCCTCCGACAGTGCGGCACTCCCTCAGCGCTGACCCCCCGACAGTGCGGCATTCCCTCAGTGCTGACCCCCCGACAGTGCGGCGCTCCCTCAGCGCTGACCCTCTGACAGTGCGGCATTCCCTCAGCGCTGACCCTCCGACAGTGCGGCGCCCCCTCAGCGCCTGCCCTCCGACAGTGCGGCATTCCCTCAGCGCCGACCATCCGACAGTGCGGCGCCCCCTCAGCGCTGACCCCCCGACAGTGCGGCATTCCCTCAGCGCTGACCCCCCGACAGTGCGGCATTCCCTCAGCGCCGACCATCCGACAGTGCGGCGCCCCCTCAGCGCTGACCCCCCGACAGTGCGGCGCTCCCTCAGCGCCGGCCCTCCGACAGTGAGGCGCCCCCTCAGCGCCTGCCCTCCGACAGTGCGGCATTCCCTCAGCGCCGACCATCCGACAGTGCGGCGCTCCCTCAGCGCTGACCCTCCGACAGTGCGGCGCTCCCTCAGCGCTGACCCTCCGACAGTGCGGCGCCCCCTCAGCGCCGGCCCTCCGACAGTGCGGCACTCCCTCAGCGCTGACCCTCCGACAGTGCGGCGCCCCCTCAGCGCCGGCCCTCCGACAGTGCGGCGCCCCCTCAACACTGAGGCTGTCAGCTTGGGAAATGAACAAAATGGGAGTTGAATGCCTGACTCTGAGGTGTGCTGCCGGGTTGCAGGTGTTGTGCTGACCTGCTAAATATTCCCCGCGCGCTACAGCAGCCGGGATCTGGCTCTGGCGCCCTTCACCCGGGGACAGCCTCGGCGGTCGCCCGCAGTTATCAGCCGGTGCTCCCTCCGTCGCTAATTTCACCCTATGAACCGGGACCGCACTCACCTCCTTCCTCCCGCTGTCCGCACCGCCCGGCGCCGGAAGTCCCTCCTCCTTTCCCGTTCCTATTGGTGCTTTCCTGCTGACTGACGTGGACGAAGGGGCGGGCCGAGCATCTGTCTCCGCGTCTGATTGGCCACCATGGGTGTCACTCACAATCTGTCCGCCTTCTCCTGGAAGAGGTGAAAGGTCACCATCCGCGGCTTCGCCCGTGACGTCACCACGCCTGCTTTAATTCCTTTTCTGTTTTTGATTTCCAGCCGGTGATAAACTTTTTTCCTCATCATCAATCCCTTCACCCGTCCGTTCGCTTTTGATTTGGCTGCTGTTAAAGCAAATGCCAGAGGCCGTGTTGCCCTTTGACCCAGTGACGTCAGACAGTTTTATTTGCAAATTCCAATATGATCAGAGTTTTTATTTCTCTTTCAGCGCGGTGATTCGAAATGTCCCATCGCTGCGCTGCGCTTTCTGAGAGAAACATGCGGAAAAATCTCCCAGAAAATAAACGGAAAGTTAGCTGGAGGAGGGTGGGTGGCAGGCAGTGCGCATGCGCAGTGGGTTAGTCCGACCAGCGAGAGAGCGGGGTGGCGTTGGGGGCCGTGGAATCGTCTGTTTACCTTCGCCCAGGTAGGCCGTAGCCTGGAGCCCGCGCTCTGTCCCCGGGCCTGGATCACCCTCTCCCCAGTCCCGAAACCCCCCATCCACCCGGGCCTGGAGCCCTGCACCCCCTCCTCCGGGCCTGCAACACCCTCCCACGCCCCCCGCTCTGTCCCTGGGCCCGGAACCTCCTACCCCCTCCTTCCCCCCCCCCCCCCCCCCCCCTCGGGCCTAGATCACTCCGCTCTATCCCCAGGCCTGGTTTACCCCCTTCCTCTGCTCTAGCCCCGGGCCTGGATCACCCCATCCCCCCGCTCTGCCTCCGGGCCTGGAACGCTTACCCCCTCCCCCGCCATTCTGATCCTGAGCCTAGATTCCCCCCCTCTCCTGTACCCAGTGCAGGTCTCCGTAGGGGGTGGGGGGTGTTGAGGACTCAGTTTGTTTGCAGGATTGGGAAGGCCAGCAGTTGAATCCCTATTCCCAGGCTTTTCTGGCTGGTACTGTCTGCCCTCTCTGGCCACAGAAATGCTGGGTGCAGGCAGCCACCCACAGCCCAAGACAGTGGCACTGGTCCATCTGCAGAGGGAGATGGGTTCATGTTGTGGATTGGAAACTTTTGGAGATGGAACTCTGATGAAAAGCTTTGTTTTGATTAGTTATTTTTTATTCATTTGTAGGACATGGAAGTCACTGGCTGGCCAGCATTTATTGCCCATCCCTAGTTGCCCTTGAAAAGGTGATAGTGAGCTACTTTCTGGAATTGCTGTAGTCCATGTTCTGTGGGTTGACCCATAATGCCATTAGGGGGGATTCCAGGATTTTGACCCAGCGATTGCAAAGAAATGGCAATATATTTCCAAGTCAGGATGGTGAGTGGCTTGGAAGGGTGGTCTTCCCATGTATATGCTGCCCTTGTCCTTCTAGATGGAAGTGGTTGAGGGTTTGGAAGGTGCTGGCTAAGGATCCTTGATGAATTGTTGCAGTGCATCCTGTAGATAGTACACACTGCTGCTACTGAGTGTTGGTGGTGGAGGGTCGATGTTTGTGGATGCGGTGCCAATCAAGTGGGCTGCTTTAACCTGGTTGGTGTCAAGTTTCTTGAGCATTGTTGGAGCTGTACCCATCCAGACAAGTGAGGAGTATTCCATCACACTTGTGCCTTGTCGATGGTGGGTAGGCTTTGGGGAGTAAGAAGGTGAGTTACTCGCCACAATATTCCTAGTCTCTGACCTGCTCTTGTAGCCAGTGTGTTTATGTTTTGTGTTCAGTTGCGTTTCTGATCAATGGTAACCCCACTGACAGTGGAGGATTCATTGATAGTTACACCATTGAATGTCAAGCAGCAGTGCTTAGAGCGTTTCTCGTTGGAGATAGTCATTGCCTGACATTTGTGTGGCGCGAATGTTACTTGCCACTTGTCAGCCCAAGCCTGGATATTATCCCGATCTTGTTGCATTTGAATATGGACTGCTTCAGTACCTGAGGAGTCCCAAATGGTGCTGAACATTGTGCAGTCATTGGCAAAGATTCCCAGTTCAGACCTATGATGGCAGGGGGGTCACTGAAGCAGCTGAAGATTGTTGGGCCTTGGATACCACCCTGAGGGACTCCTGCAGAGTTGTCCTGGAGCTGAGATGCCTGACCCTCCACAACCATCTTCCTGTGTACCAGTTTAACTACTCTCAGGTGTAGTCCGTGTCAACTTGTTTCCTTATTTGGTATATTTTTAAAGTTTTTTTAAAGTTTATTTATTAGTGTCACAAGTAGGTTTAAATTAACACTGCAATGAAGTTACTGTGAAAATCCCCTGGTCACCACACACCAGTGTCTGTTTGGGTACACTGAGGGGGAATGTTGCATAATCAGTGCACTCAATCAGCACATCTTTCGGGCTCTGGGAGGAAACTGGAGCACCCGGAGGAAATTCATGCAGACACAGAGAATGTGCAGACTCCGCACAGACGGCGTGACCCTAGCTGGGAATCAAACTCGGGTCCCTGGCCTGTGAGTGCTAATCACTGGCCATCTTGAAAGCAGACTAACAGGAATGTTGTTTTGTGAAGCATTTTATTAACCATCTTAAAAGGGATATAACTTTCTTCTGGGTTTGACAGTGATCATCCTGGGATGGCACAGTGGTTAGCACTGCTGTCTCACAGTGCCAGGGACCTGAGTTTGATTCCCATATTGGGTCACTGTCTATGCAGAGTCTGCACATTCTCCCTATGTCTGCGTGGTTTTCCTCCCACAGTCCAAAAGTTAGATGCCAGTGAGGTGCATTTACCATTAAAAATTCTCCCTCAGTGAACCCAAACAGGTGCCGGAGTGTGTGACTTGGGGATTTTCACAGTAATTTTATTGCAGTGTTAATGTAAGCTGACTTGTGACATTAATAAATAAACTTTTAAAACTTTATCGACATTGGCATTTGTATTTGTGACATTGTATAAATCCAAGTTGTTTTTTTGAGTCTGAAGTAATTTGGGGATCTATATGGCTGGATCTTTAAAATATCATGAGCAAAGAAAATAATTATAAATGCTTTTGGAAAGTTGCCCTTTATATTTCGAGTACTATTTGGTAAAAGTCATGTTGCAGCTATACAAGCTCTCGTGCTATATTCAGCTGGGGAACAATACACTATAGAGAGGCTATTTGGTCTTCAAGGAATTGCAGCACAGGTTTACCAGAGTACCTGGTTTCCAGGGTTAAATTATGAGGGATGATTATGCAAACTAGAAATGCATTCCTTGGAATTACAAACACAAAGCGGTGATTGTTTTTAAGTCATTAAAGGGAACAGCAAGGATCGAGAGAAACAATTTCCACTAGTTCAGGATAGCAGACTGACCAAAAATTAAAGGCAGACATTTCAGAGCATTCTTTCCATAGCACTATTTTGAAGAAAAGCAGGGAAGTTCTTCTACGAACCAAAATCTATCCCTCAATCAACACCAGAAACATAATTTATCCTGTCATTATCACATTCCTGTTTATGGGAACTTGCTGTATGAAAACTAGGCTTTCTGAAGTGCTTTACAGCCAAAGAAATACTTTAAAATTGTAGCAATAAACTGTTGCAATTTAGGAAATGCGGCAACCAATTTGTACACTGAGTGCTGTTATGAACCAGAGTGTGAGAATAAACAGATAATCTGCATTTGTGATGTTGTTGTAAGGCGTAAGTATCGGTTTGGACATTGGGGAATAACTGCCCTGTTTTTCCTCAAAATAGTGCCATGGCTGCTTTTACGTCCACCTGCAACAGCAGATGACACTTGAGTTTCATGTCTCATCTGAAATAGAGCACGTCCAACATTACAGCACTCCCCATCAAATGTCAACTTGATTTTTGTACTTATTCCAGAGTGGGACTTGAATTCAAACTTCTGAGTCCAGCAACAGTGCACACGATTTGCCTTCATTATCTCCAACTTTTCATCATTTGAAAGGCAAGTTGTTCTATTCTTTTTAGATTCAGTGTGGTGATATTACATTTGCCTGCTCTGTAATCCATTTATCACAGTTTTGCCCATAATCTGTCAATATCTTTTTTAAAGTTTATGCTCCACTTTCTATTGCTTACAGTGCAGCTTATCACTGGGTCATAAGCAAGCTTGATTAGGTGGCTGTCTATCCCATCATGTAAATAATTAGTAAGCACAATTGAAGCCCAGTACAAGTTTTCACAGAATCACATCCTGCCAATTAGAGTATCTACCCACTATTTCTACTTTCTGTCATCTGCCGCTCAGTTAATTTCCAAACAAATCAATCATTACCTTCAGCTCTATTTGCTTGTAGTAACAGTCTCAAAGGAATAACTTGATCAATTTATTGACTGTAGTAATTTCCTGACAACAGATATTATGCTAGTAGGTTTAAAATTCTCTGATTAACTAGCAGACTGATTTGTCATCTGAAGGAACAGTTTCTGAATCAAGAGAACTTTGGAAGATTAATATTGAGCATCAAAAATGTCCTCATCTACCCAAACCCTCAGATGTATGCCATCTGGAAGATTTGTCACTGCTTAGGGCCATTATTGTCTTCAATACTGTAATTTTGCTCAAATTATTTTATTGAGTCCCCATCCTGATTCAAAATCAGCGTCCTTGGAGAGTCTGTCACCTGTACTGACCATTGTTCATAGAATCCCGAAGCACAGGAGGACATCTCACCCAGGCCCTATCCCCATAACCCATATGTTTACCCCAGTAATCCCCCTAACCTACACATGTTGGGATTTTAAGGGACAATTTAGCATGGCCAAACCACCTAACCTGCACATCTTTAGTCTGTGGGACAAAACCGGAGTACCTGGAGGAGACCCACGCAGATATGGGAGAATGTGCAAACTCCACACAGTCACCCAAGTCTGGAATTGAACCTGGGTCCCTGGCACTGTGAAGCAACAATAACCACTGTGCCACCTTGTTGCGAAGTAACAATTTAAAATGTCTGCTATTATCTTTCTTTTCACTTGGAACACCATTACACATTTTCAAAAAAGCCAGATTATTTCTGATCGCTTGCTTTTAAATACAAGTGTAAATATTTTGTGTTGATTTTGACATTTTCATAAGCTGTATATAAGTAGTGTTTGCTATTGCACAGCGCAATCAGCATGTAGTGATCTGGTAACTGAGTGCTAAATTGGGAACTTGGTGCAGAGGGTAAGAGGTTTTGCTTTTCATTTTTTTCCCTCCAGTCGCTGGTAAGTGTTCTTTTTATTGCAGAAGGTCAGGGGACATGGAGTTGGGGGTAGGGTGTTAGCGTGGATAGAGGATTGGTTGTCAAATAGGAGGCAGAGAGTGGGGGTCAATGGATGCTATTCGGATTGGCGGTTGGTGACTAGTGGGGTGCCCCAGGGGTCGGTGCTGGGGCCTCAGCTATTTACCATTTATATAGATGATCTGGAGGAGGGAACCGAGTGCAGGGTGTCGAAATTTGCTGATGACACCAAGATTGGGGGAAAGGCAAATTGTGCGGAGGGTGTGGAGAGTCTGCAGAAGGATCTAGATAGGCTGGGCGAATGGGCCAGGAAATGGCAAATGGAATTTAATGTTGGCAAGTGTGAGGTGGTCCACTTTGGTAGGAGGAATGGTAGGAAGGACTATTACTTACGGGGCGAAAAACTGCAGCAGGCGACGGTGCAGAGGGACCTCGGGGTCCTTGTGCATGAGTCGCAAAAACCCAGCTTGCAGGTGCAGCAGGTGGTCAGGAAGGCGAATGGGATGCTGGCCTTCATAGCGAAGGGGATTGAATATAAAAGTAGGGAGGTCTTGCTGCAGCTGTATAGGGCATTGGTGAGGCCGCAGCTGGAGTACTGTGTGCAGTTTTGGGCGCCGCACCTGCGCAAGGATGTTTTGGCCCTGGAGGGAGTGCAGAGGAGGTTTACTCGGCTGATACCGGAGTTGAGGGGATTGAGCTATGAGGAGAGGCTGAATAAACTAGGCTTGTACTCGTTAGAGTTTAGAAGAATGAGGGGAGATCTCATTGAGACGTATAAGATGATGAATGGGATGGATAGGATAGAGGTGGAGAGACTGTTCCCGCTCAAAAAAGACAGTAGGACTAGGGGGCACAGCCTCAAGATAAAGGGGGGGCGGTTTAGAACAGAGTTGAGGAGGAACTTCTTCACTCAAAGGGTGGTGAATCTCTGGAATTCTCTGCCCGTTGAAGTGGTGGAGGCTGCCTCGCTAAATATTTTTAAGAAACGGGTTGATGGGTTTTTGATAAGAGAAGGGATTAAGGGTTATGGGGAGAGGGCGGGAAGGTGGAGCTGAGTCACGACAGATCAGCCATGATCTTATTGAATGGCGGGGCAGGCTCGAAGGGCCAGATGGCCTACTCCTGCTCCTATTTCTTATGTTCTTATGTTCTTATGTTCTTATGAAACTGCTGTGCTAATATTTGAATTTACCGTTACTAATTTAGTTAAGTAATTAGATAAATGTTTAGATGGACATGGCAGGACAAGTGGTATGTCACATATTATTTTGGATTGTGCAATGAGGCAGGGTTAATTGGAAATCTCATAATAAAAGATCCATTGGGATAAAGTGATTATAATACAATGGAATTCAACTATAAGTTTGAAAGTGATAAAACAAGAATCTCAAATTTAAAAAGCCAATTTTATAGATTTGAGGGAAAGATGGCTATTGTTGATAAGTTAAATAGACTGAATGGTATGGTGATAAATTAAACATGAGGAAATATTTAAGGAAACAATTTAATCTGTTCAACAATAATACATTCTATTAGAAAACAAGAATTAGGCCAGAAATATCCATACAGGGCTTTCTACGGAATGTTTTGGAAACCAGAAAAGGGCCATCAAATTGTTCATGAAAAGGGAAAAGATAAACTGAGTAAACGCTTCGGATGAGAGCTTTTACTACTATATAGAAAGGAGGAGAGTAGCTAAAGTAAACTATAAAGTTCCCTATAGATAGACATAGGATAAACTTATGGAGAATGAGGTGATGGCAGAGATATGGAACAGATCCAACAGCTCCCAAGGACCTGATGGACTACATCATTGTGTACTAAAAGGGATGGTGGGATGGTGACAATGGTTAGCACTGCTTTCCCACAGCATCAGGACCCAGCTTCAATTCCAGCTTCGGGTCACTGTGTGTGTGGAGTTTG
Organism: Prionace glauca; assembly: GCA_037974335.1. Lineage (NCBI taxonomy): Eukaryota > Metazoa > Chordata > Chondrichthyes > Carcharhiniformes > Carcharhinidae > Prionace > Prionace glauca. Next base: position 40,469,640 of record CM075747.1, on the reverse strand, counting down.
CACATTTTTGCATGTCTGCATGGGTTTCCTCTGGATGCTCCATTTTCTTCCCACAGTCCAAAGATGTATGGGTTAGGTTGATTGGCCATGCTAAGTTGACCATAATGTCAGTGGGTTTAGTAGGGTAAATATGTAGGGTTGCGAGAATTGGGCCTGGGTGGGATTGTGGTCGGTACAGACCCGATGGGCTGAATGAACTCCTTCTGCATTGTCGGGATTCTATGATTCTGTAATGGTGGTTATGATTTTCCAGAGCTCTATTGATTCTCAATGGTCCCAGTGGATTGGAATTAGCAAATGTAATTCCACAATTTAAGAAAGTTGGGGGAGAAAATAGGGACATGTCGTTAGCTTGACATCAGCCATTGGGAAAATGCTGGAATCTTTTAAGGAAGTCTTAATGCACTGCAAAAATCACTGTACATTCAGACAAAGTGTGAAAATCACATTTGATATTTCAGTGTTCTTTGAGAGTACATCTTAATAGGGTACAAGAAAGGGAACCAGCGCGGATGCATAAGACCATAAGAAATAGGAACAGGAGTAGACTGTTTGACCCCTCGAGCCTACTTCACCATTCAATAGGATCATGCCCAATCCGACATTTCTCATGTCCGCTTTCCTGCCCTTTCTCCATAACACTTGATTCTCTTTCTGATCAAAAATCTATCTCTCACAGTCTTAAAGATACACAAGGAGTCTTCACCACAGCTCTCTGTGGCAAGGAGTTCCAAAGACTCTCAACCCTCTGAGCGAAGAAATTTCTTTTAATCTGTGTCTTAAATTGGCGCTACTTTAATCTGAGAATACACCCTCTGGTCCTAAACTCTGTCTTGAGGGGAACGTCATCTAGGCATTTATCCTATCTAGCCCCTTAAGAATCCAATATGTTTCAATGAGATCACCTCTCATTCTTCTAAATGCCGATGAGTAGAGTCCCTCATAAGACAGGAATCATCCGAGTGAATGTTCTCTGAAATGTTTCTAATAAAATATTTTCCCTTAAATAAAGGTACCAAAGCTCATAGGGCCAACAATCTATTAGCCTTCCTGATTACCTGCTGTAACAGTGTGCTAGCTTTCTGTGTTTTGTGCACAAGTACCCCCAGGTCCCTTTGTGTTGCAGCTTTCTGCAGTTTTCCTCTAGTTTTAATTTCCAAAGGACTTCCGTTAAGTACCATACGAAAGTTCATTTTGCAAGATAAGGGCTTGTGGAGTTAGGGTAATATTAGCAAGGAAGAAAGGTTGGTTAACAAACAGAAGACAGTGAGTAGGGATGTACAAACTAGGGACAGGAGTAGGCCACTGAGTCTTTCGAGCCTGTCGGGCCATTCAGTAAGATCATGGCTGGTCAGACTGTACTTTCATCCCCACATTCCTGCCTACCCCGATAACATTTCACTCCTTCATTTATCAAGAATCTATCAAGTTCTGTCTTACAAATATTCAAAATACTCTGCTTCCACTGCCTTTTCAGGAAGAGAGCTTTAAAGACTCAACCCTCTGAGAGAAAATACATTTTCCTCATCTCCGTTTAATGTGAGTGACTTTTTTTTAAACAGTGACCCCTCATTCTGAATTCTCCCACAACAGGAAACATCCTCTCCACATCTACACCATCAGTATCCCTCAGGATCTTAAATGTTTCAATCAAGCTCCCTCTTACTCTTCTAAACTGTACTGGATATACATCTAACCTTTTCCAACCTTTCCTCATAAGACAACCCACCCATTCAAAGAGCAAAGAACAAAACAGCACGGGAAACAGGTCCTTCGGCCCAACGAGCCCGCGCCGCCGTCCCATGGTCAGTGACCTATTCATGACTCTAGTCTATGCCTAATGTGTGAGGATCAGGGAGGTCCAATATAGGGACAATTTGTTACCCAATCAATCAGCCTAAAAGCACATTTTTGGGATGTGGGAGGAAACCGGAGCACCCGGAGGAAATCCACGCAACCACGGGGAGAATGCGCAAACTCCCACGGACACAGGCCCAACTCCATGTGTCCGCACAGCAACAGAGATAGCCTCTGTGCTGCCATGATGCCCTCGAGATGGTAAGTGCCTGTGGATAAAAATTTCATTATTAAAGACTCTATATCCCTGAGACTAAACTGACCCCAAGCCTACAATGCTTAGTAAGGCCTGCTATATCCCCCTATATGTAAACTGCTCATGTGGCTGTCCAAGTGACTCTTGAACAACCCTAGCGTGCCTGCTTCCACCACCTTACTCGGCAGTGCATTCCACATCCCCACTACCCTTTGTGTGAAAAACTGCCCTCTAACATTAGTCTTATATCTAGCCCCCCTCACCCTAAGCCCGTGACCCCTCGTTCTATCCATTTCTAATAGCGGAAAAAGCTTATCACCATCTACTCTATCTGTCCCCTTCATAATCTTATAAACCTCTATCAAATCCCCCCTCAGCCGACGTCTCTCAAGGGAAAACAGCCCAAGTTCGTTCAATCTTTCCTCGTAAGACAGCCCTTCCATACCAGGCAACATCCTGGTAAATCTCCTCTGCACTCTCTCCAGGATCTCTACATCCTTCCGGTAGTACGGCGACCAGAACTGGACGCAGTACTCCAGGTGAGGCCTAACCAACGTTCTATACAACTGCAACATCAGACTCCTACTCTTATATTCTATACCCCTTCCTATGAAGGCTAACATGCCATACGCTTTCCTCATCACATTCTGCACCTGCACCGACACCTTCAGGGACTTGTGTACCTGCACCCCCAGGTCTCTCTGCGTATCTATACTCCGGATAGTTCTACCTTTTATCATATAACTCCCTTCCACATTATTCCGGCCAAAGTGCATCACCTCGCATTTCTCCGGATTAAATTCCATTTGCCATCTATCTGCCCAATCTACCAGCCTATCTATGTCCTGTTGCATTGCCAGGCACTGCTCCTCAGTACCCGCCAATCCAACCATCTTAGTGTCATCAGCAAATTTGCTGATCACACCACCTACCCCCTCTTCCAAGTCATTAATATATACTACAAATAGTAGAGGTCCTAGTACCGAGCCCTGCGGCACCCCACTGGTGACAGACCTCCAATTGGAAAAGGAGCCCTCCACTACTACCCGCTGTCTTCTCCTCCCAAGCCAGTTCTTCACCCATCTACATACCTGGCCTTGTATCCCATGAGCCTTCACCTTTTCTATCAGCCTACCGTGAGGGACCTTGTCAAACGCCTTACTGAAATCCATATAGACAACATCAACGGCTTGTCCTTCATCAACCGTTTTTGTCACCTCTTCAAAAAATTCCAATAGATTCGTAAGGCACGACCTCCCTGTAACGAAGCCATGCTGCGTATCCCTGATCAGATTGCAGCGCTCCAGATGCTCATACATCCTATCCTTGAGGATCCTCTCCATTATCTTGCCTATAACTGAAGTCAAGCTCACTGGCGTATAGTTCCCTGGGTTATCCCTCTGACCCTTTTTAAACAACGGTACAACATTTGCAATCCGCCAATCCTCTGGGACCTCACCTGTGTCCAAAGAAGAGACAAAGATTTGCGTCAGAGGCCCAGCAATTTCATCCCTCACCTCCCTTAGCAGCCTAGGATAGATGCCATCAGGCCCCGGAGATTTGTCCGTCTTTATATTGTCTAAAAGTCCCAACACCTCTTCCCTCGTGATGACTATTTCCCTCAACGGATCCTCAAACTTCTCAAGCACAGCAGCAGAGGACTGACCCCTCTCCTGAGTAAATACCGATGCAAAGTATTCATTCAAGATCTCCCCCATTCCCCCAGGCTCCAAGCATAGTTCCCCTCCTCTGTCCCTGAGAGGACCAATGTTCCCTCTAACCATCCTTTTGTTTCTAATATAAGAGTAAAATGCCTTAGGATTTTCCTTAATCCTACCCGCCAAAGCCATTTCGTGGCCCCTTTTTGCCTTTCTGATGCCCCTTTTAAGTTCTCTCCTACATTCTCTGTATTCTTCTAACGCTATCTCTGTCCTCAAATGCCTCGATCTAGTGTACGCTTCCCTCTTTCTCCTGACCAGGTCCTCAATATCCCTAGTTACCCACGGCTCTCTAATCCTACCTTTCCCATCCTTCCTCTTGACCGGCACATGTCTTTCCTGTAAAGATTGTAGTTTTCCCTTGAGAGACTCCCACATACCCAGCGTCGACCTACCGTTAAAGAGCGTACCCCAGTCCGTATCTTTAAGATCCTGCCTAATCCGGCTGTATCTAGCCCTCCCCCAATTTAACACCCTCCCCTTAGGACAGGCTTCATCTTTATCCATTAATATCTTGAACCAGATAGAGTTGTGGTCACTGTTAGCCACATGCTCTCCTACCTCAACGTCAACCACCTGCCCAGGCTCATTCCCCAGAACCAAGTCAAGTATAGCCCCCTCCCTGGTTGGTCTATCCACGTACTGCTCCAGGGATCCTTCCATTACACACTGTACAAATTCCTCCCCGTCAGCACCCTCTGATCTCAGTACATTCCAATCTACCCTGGGGAGATTAAAATCTCCCACTACCACCACCCTATTCTTCCTGCACTTATCTAGAATGTCCCTGCTTATCCCTTCTTCCACAGCCCTCGGGCTGTATTCCTGGTATTAGTCTGGTAAACATTCTCTGAACTTCTTCTAACACATTAACATCTTTTCTTAAATAAAAAGACCAATACTGTGCACAGTACTCCACTTGTGGTCTCCCCAATGCCCTGTGCAATTGAAACATAACTTCCCTCGTTTTGGAATTAATTCCCTTCACAGTAAACAATAACATTTTATTCTTTGACATCCAGATCCTTCTGCACCTCAGAGTTCTGTATTCCCCCATGCTTTTAGATAATATGCTTTTTATTCATCTTGCCAAATTTTCCCACGTTATACTCCTATTGCCAGATTTTTCCCCACTCACTTAACCAATCTGTGTCCTTTTGTAGCCCCTTTACGTTCTTTTCACAATTTACCTACCTACCGATAAATGGGTGATTTTCAACTTGTCTAATGGAGTGTCACAAGGATCAGTGCTGTGATCTTGGCTATTTACAATCCATATTCATTAATAATCAATAATTAGACAAAGAGACTGGAGCATAACGTACCTAAGCTTGCTCTTGACACAAAGCTCAGATTGTAAAATATGAAAAGGACACAGCTGCAAAGAGAAATAGACAAGTTTAAATAACAACATGATGACAAATGCAGTATGGTGTTGGGATGCATGAGATTATTCACTTTGGTCATAAGAATTGAAAAGCAAGATACATTTCAAAAGGCACGAAAGAAGTAAATATTGATGTTCAGAGGGACTTGGGTACACTGACAGTTTGCATGGAGGGTATAGCAAACTATTAGGAAGGAAAGTGACAAGTTCAAATTATTACAAAGGACTGGAGAATAATTGAACAGGGTTTTGATGAGACCACTCTTGGAATACTGTGTGCAGTTTTGATCTCCATATTCCAGTTAAGACCTTGAGGGATGCTAGTGTTGAACTTGCAGGGACCCTGGCAGACATATTAAAATGTCAATATTCATGGGGGAGGTGCCGGATGATTGGAGGGTGACTCATGTTGTTCCGTTGTTTAAAAAAGGTTCCAAAAAAATCTGGGAAATTACAGGCCAGTAAGTTTGACGTTGGTGGTTGGGAAGTTATTGGAAGGTGTGATAAGGGATAGGATCTACAAATATTTGGATAGACATGGACTTATTAGGGAGAGTCAACGTGTCTTTGTACGTGGTAGGTCATGTTTGACCTATCTGTTCGAGTTTTTCATGGAGGTCATCAGGAAACTGGATGAAGGGAAGGCGGTGGATGTTGTCTGCCTGGATTTCAGCAAGGCCTTTGACAAGGTCCCTCATGGGAGGTTACTTAGAAAGGTTCAGTCGCTAGGTACAGATGGGGATGTTGTACATTGGATTAGACACTGGCTCAATGGAAGAACACAGTAAAAAGTCTGACAACACCAGGTTTTAGTCCAACCTATTTATTTGATAATATACTTACAAGCTTTCGGGGTTGGCCCCTTCGTCAGGTGAATGAAGAGTTCTGGCCTCAGACAGAGCATATAAAGCACAGACAGTTTAGAGATTACTGATTAGAATGCGAATCCTTACACCTAACCTGCTGTTCAAGACCTGAAGTGGCTAATAATGTGAGTGGAAGGAGCACTGATCACAGTTTAAAGAGATGTGTATTGTCTCCACATCAATGGAAGAAGCCAGAGAGTGGTTGTGGAGGATTGCTTCTCTGAGTGGAGGCCTGTGATTTGTGGAGTGCAGCAGGGATCGGTGTTAGGTCCGTTGTTGTTTGTCATCTATATCAATGATCTGGAAGATAATGTGGTAAATTGGATCAGCAAATTTGCTGATGACCCAAAGATTGGAGGTGTAGTGGACAGTGAGGAAGGCTTTCAAAGCTTGCAGAGCGACTTGGATCAACTAGAAAAGTGGCAAATGGAATTTAACGCAGACAAATGTGAGGTATTGCACTTTGGAAGGACAAACCAAAGTAGAACCTACGGGGTAAATGGTAGGACTCTGAAGAGTGCAGTTGAACAGAGGGATCTGGGAATACAGGTACAGAATTCCCTAGAAGTGACATCACAGGTGGATAGGGTCGTAAAGAGTGCTTTTGGTACATTGGCCTTTATAAATTAGAGTATCGAGTATAAAAGTTGGAATGTTATGGTAAGGTTGAATAAGGCATTGGTGAGGCCGAATTTAGAGTATTGTGTACAGTTTGGGTCACATAGCTACAGGAAGGATGTAAATAAGGTTGAAAGAGTGCAGGGAAGGTTCACAAGGATGTTGCCGGGACTTGAGAAGCTGAGTTACAGAGAGAGATTGAATATATTAGGACTTTATTCCCTGGAGTAGCACAGTTGTTAGCACTGCTGCTTCACAGCTCCTGGGTCCTGGGTTCGATTCCCGGCTCGGGTCACTGCCTGTGTGGAGTTTGCACATTCTCCTCGTGTCTGCATGGGTTTTCTCCGGGTGCTCCGGTTTCCTCCCACAGTCCAAAGATATGCGGGTTAGGTTCATTGGCTATGCTAAAATTGCCCCTTAGTATCCTGGGATGTGTAGGTTAGAGAGATTAGCAGGTAAAATGTGTAGGGATATGGGGATAGGGTCTGGGTGGGATTGTGTTCGGTGCAGACTCGATGGGCCGAAGGGCCTGTTTCTGCACTGTAGGGTTCTAAGAATGAGGGGAGATTTGATAGAGGTGTATAAGATTTTGATGGGTATAGATAGAGTGAATGCTAGCAGGATTTTTCCACTGAGGCTAGAGGAGAAAAAAACCAGAGGGCATGGGTTAAGGGTGAAAGGAGAAAAGTTTGAAGGAAATATTAGGGGGAGATTCTTCATGCAGAGAGTGGTGGGAGTGTGGAATGAGCTGCTGGATAAATGCGGGGTCACTTTTAACAGTTAAGAAAAACTTGGACGGGTTCATGGATGAGAGGGGGTGTGGAGGGATATGGTTCAAGTGCAGGTCAGTGGGACTAGGCAAAAAATGGTTCGGCACAGACAAGAAGTGCCAAAAGGCCTGTTTCTGAGCTGTAATTTTCTAAGTGGTGTAGGGAGGGTTCATCAGACTGGTTCCTGAGTTGAGAAGATTGTCCTATGATAGTAGGCTGCGTAAATTAGGCCCATAGGCCGTAATTCTACCACTGTGCTAGGCAGGTGTGGAATTGGATGACTTCCAGGTCTGTTTTTTGGACGTGTTTTTAGGACCACCACATTGCCTCTGATGCCACATACATGCGCTAGCAGTAACAGGGATCTGGCAAACAAAGAGCGCAGTCAGAACCCTGTTACTGCAGTTGTCTCCAATATACCCCACCCTCCCCATGGGGGCCCACAGCCCAAGATGCAGCCCTGTCACCCAGGCCAATGATGTGGGTATGCTGGCGTTGACTGGCGTAAACACAGTAAAAAGTCTGACAACACCAGGTTTTAGTCCAACCGATTTATTTGATCAAATAATGATCAAATATTTGATGATTAGAGGTAATATTTGATGATTAGAGGTTTAGACAGGGTAGATAGTGATAGCCTTTTTCCTAGGATGGAGAAAGCTAACACGAGGGGGCACGATTTTAAATTAAGGGGGGGTAGTTATAGGACAGATGTCAGGGGTAGGTTCTTTACCCAGAGGGTGGTGAGGGACTGGAATGCCCTGCCAGCTGCAGTTGTAAATGCACCTAGTTTGGGGGCGTTTAAAAGATCTGTGGATAGGTTTATGGATGAAAAGGGATTGGTTTAGGCTAGTGGGTCATTGTTTTGTAACTGGTCGGCGCAACATCGTGGGCCGAAGGGCCTGTTCTGCGCTGTAATGTTCTATGTTCTATGTTCTATGTTCTATGGTTGGACTAAAACCTGGTGTTGTCAGACTTTTTACCCAGGCCAATCACAGACCCCTTCCTTTCCTCACTGATTGCGCACCCACCATCCTGTTCCCCCTACCCTCCTCTGATCGTGCAGAGTGGCAGCAGGACCTTCCCTCAATTAGTCATGGCTCCATGTCCCCACTTCCTGACACTGCCTGATGGGTATTGCCCAGGTGCCAGGCTGGCAGTGCCAAGATGCCAGGATGACACTGGCACTATCCAGGGGGCAACTCCAACTTGCCCTTGGCCTCCCTGTAGGGGGCTCTTAAAGGTCTCCAGTTCCACTGGCGAGGCCAACAGAACTGCTCCCCTACTCACGGGGAGCATGTCTACTCCTTGCTGTAGAGAACATCAAGTGCCAAGGCCTTAAAGGCAAGTGAGTCCCGAAAATTGAGCTAATCTGGAGTAAAAGAGCATTTCCGCGGTTTTAAGTAAATTATTCAGCTGCTTGCCCATTTCCGGCGAAAGGCTGACCGCACTCGAAATCCTGGGGCTGTAAAATGGCACCGGTCGCGACAATCATTTATTCGCTTTACGGCCATTACGACCCAAAAAAGGGCACAACACAGTTGTAAAATACTGACTATAGTCCCGAGACTTCAGAAGACTGAGGTGTGATCTTTTGAAACATATAAGATCTTGAAGGGGTTTAAGAGGCTTGATGTTGAGGTTTTTCCTGCATGGGGACACAGTCTCAGGATAAGGATTGACCATTTAGGGCTGAGATGAGGAGAAATTTATTCACTCGGAGAGTTTTTAGTCTTTGGAATTTTCAATTCCAGAAAGTTGCAGAAGCTTCTTTATTGAGTACGTATAAAGCTGGGACTATGTGGAACAGGTGGGAAAGTGGGATTAGGGCTGATGATCTGCCATGATTGCATTAAATGTTGGAGCAGGCTGCATGGTCTGCTTTTTTTTAATATTCTTTTATCATTTGCAAGTTTCTTTCAATATTCACCTTCTGCAGCTCTTGCTATTTGTTTTGTCACCCTTTGTTGTTCTTTGTATGTATCTGAATGGACAAGTAGTGGTCTTGCGCACTATGGTTAGAAACTGGTTTCTTTTAAATTCTGTTTTGAACACCAGTTACTGATATTTTGATGAATTCTTCATTAACAGATTTTCTCAGTTTGTCATTCTATTGAAATCAGCCATCTCAAATTTAGAATTTAGTGACAGTTTTGTTTTTTTCCAATTAAATGCATGATTGAACTTGACTTAGATTAATGTTCACACACTACCTGGCTGTCTAATCAAGCTCAATACTCATTAAATCAAATATTGTTCATCTCACACAACAATATAAGGAGGAGCAGTAGACCGTTCAAAAGGTCATAGCTGATCTGATAGCGACTGAAGTCCCCTTTCCTGTTTGCCCTTCACCATTGTAGATCAAAAGTCTGTCTGATCCACTGTTTGTGTGGTCAAGCCGCGTCAGAATCTTTTATGTTTCAGTAAGATTATTCTGAACTCCTAATGAGTTATTGGCTCAACCTTTTCTCCTAAGACAATCCCTTCATCCAAGGAATCAGCTTCTGAACTGCTCTACACTGTGTTGCTGGTTTCACCAATGGCCTATAAGAAGACTTCCCAACTTGTATACTCCATTGCCTTTGCAATAAAGGCCAACATTGCTTGTACCTCTGCATGCTGACTTTCTGTGAGTCATATACGAGGACACTCAGAGTCCTCTGTGGAATTGCATTCTGCAGTCCCTATTTAAATAATATTCTGTTTTTATTATCTTCCACCTGAACTTTTTCCATTTACCAGCTTAAAATTCTAGTCTGGTTCAGATGAAGCCCATTACAACTGTATTGTTTCTTGTCTTTTAATTGAACCTTACCTTCCAAGACCACTCATCAGTTGTGTTCATTTCCCTAAGATTTGCATGTGGCTCAGGTAACAAGATCTGTTCTAATTAAGTTCTCAGCACCTGATATTCTCTGAATCAGTAACTGTGCCAGGCAATATGAAATTTCTCAGGTACCTAGTAGATATTCTAATCAAGCTCTTTCATTCAGTCATTAGAAGGCTGTGAGGCTTGTCTACTGGAGAATAAAAGTGACATACTGTATTACGTCTTGCTACAAAAGCTACATGTTTGGGTGCTGGAAATCATGAAATAAAGACAGGAAATGCTTGAAGAACTCAGCACTTTTTTTCAGATCGCTGCCCTTTTTATTAATTTGTGGGATATGGGCGTCACTGGCTGGCCAGCGTTTAGTGCCCATCCCTAGCTGCCCTTGAGAAGGTGATGGTGAGCTGCCTTCCTGAATCACTGCAGTCCATGTTCTGTGGGTTGATCGACAATGCTGTTAGGGAAGGTATCCCAGGATTTTGACCCAGCGACTGTGAAGGAACGGCGATGAATTTCCAAGTCAGGTTGGTGAGTGGCTTGGAAGGGAACTTGCAAATGGTGATGTTCCCATGTATCTGTTGCTCTTGTCCTTCTAGATGGAAGTGATCTTTCTTGGTGCTCAGCAGAAATTTATTCCGATGGTCAAAAAGGATAGTAGGAAGAGAGGTAATAAGCCGTGGATAATGAAGGAGGTGAAGGAAAGTGTTAAACTAAAAGCGGAGGAATTTAGAGTAGCTAAGAGTAGTGGGCGAGAAGAGGATTGGGAGAGGTTTAAATGTCAACAAAGATTGACAAAGAAGTTGATAAAGAAGGGTAGGAGAAACTATGAAGCTGGGCTAGCGCTTAATATAAAAAAGGATAGCAAGAGTTTTCATAAATATATAAAAAGGAAGAGGCTGGCTAGGGTGAATGTTGGTCCTTTAGAGGATGAGAAAGGGGACCTAGTGGTAGGGGATGGGGATATGGCTAAGGTATTGAATAACTTTTTTGTTTCTGTCTTCACGGAGGAGAACGTGAATAATTTGCCGGGTGTTAGCGATGGAAAGATGGTAGGACTGGAGAATCTTAATGACATTACTGTTACTAGAGAGGTGGTGCTTGACAGACTGGAGGGGCTGATTGTGGACAAGTCCCCAGGACCGGATGGAATGCATCCGAGGGTTCTGAAAGAAATGGCGGAGGTGATAGTGGATGCCTTGGTGGTTATTTTCCAGATGTCGCTGGATTCCGGGGAAGTGCCGGATGATTGGAAAACGGCTAATGTTACGCCGTTGTTTAAGAAGGGTGCCAGGCAAAAGGCGGGGAATTATAGGCCGGTTAGTTTAACGTCTGTGGTAGGTAAAATGTTAGAATCTGTCATTAAGGAGGAAATTGCGAGGCATCTTGAAGGGAATTGCTTGATAGAGCAGACGCAGCACGGTTTCATTAAAGGGAAGTCGTGTCTGACAAATTTACTGGAGTTCTATGAGGATGTGTCTAGGGCGGTGGATAGAGGAGAGCCGGTGGATGTGGTCTTTCTAGATTTTCAGAAGGCGTTTGACAAAGTACCTCACAAGAGGTTATTGCAGAAGGTTGAGGGACATGGAGTTGGGGGTAGGGTGTTAGCGTGGTTAGAGGATTGGTTGTCAAATAGGAGGCAGAGAGTGGGGGTCAACGGGTGCTATTCGGATTGGCGGATGGTGACTAATGGAGTGCCCCAGGGGTTGGTGCTGGGTCCTCAGCTTTTTACCATTTATATAGATGATCTGGAGGAGGGAACCGAGTGTAGGGTGTCGAAATTTGCTGATGACACCAAGATTGGGGGAACGGCAAATTGTGCGGAGAGTGTGGAGAGTCTCCAGAAGGATCTAGATAGGCTGGGCGAATGGGCCAGGAAATTGCAAATGGAATTTAATGTTGGCAAGTGTGAGGTGGTCCACTTTGGTAGGAAGAATGGTAGGAAGGACAATTACTTACGGGGCGAAAAACTGCAGCAGGCGATGGTGCAGAGGGACCTCGGGGTCCTTGTGCATGAGTCGCAAAAACCCAGCTTGCAGGTGCAGCAGGTGGTCAGGAAGGCGAATGGGATGCTGGCCTTCATAGCGAGGGAGATTGAATATAAAAGTAGGGAGGTCTTGCTGCAGCTGTATAGGGCATTGGTGAGGCTGCAGCTGGAGCACTGTGTGCAGTTTTGGGCGCCGCACCTGCGCAAAGATATTTTGGCCTTGGAGGGAGTGCAGAGGAGGTTTACTAGGCTGATACCGGAGTTGAGGGGGTTGAGCTATGAGGAGAGGCTGAATAAACTGGGCTTGTACTCGTTAGAGTTTAGAAGAATGAGGGGAGATCTCATTGAGACGTATAAGATGATGAATAGGATGGATAGGATAGAGGTGGAAAGACTCTTCCCGCTCAAAAAAGACAGTAGGACTGGGGGGCACAGCCTCAAGATAAAAGGGGGGCAGTTTAGAATGGAGTTGAGGAACTTCTTCACTCAAAGGGTGGTGAATCTCTGGAATTCTCTACCTGTTGAAGTGGTGGAGGCTGCCTCGCTAAATATTTTTAAGACGCGGGTTGATGGGTTTTTGAAAAGAGAGGGGATTAAGGGTTATGGGGAGAGGGCGGGAAAGTGGAACTGAGCAGCGACAGATCAGCCATGATCTTATTGAATGGCGGGGCAGGCTCGAAGGGCTAGATGGCCTACTCCTGCTCCTATTTCTTAAGTTCTTATGGTCATGGGTTTGGAAGATGCTGTCTAAGGACCTTTGGTGAATTGCTGCAGAGAATCTTGTAGATACTACACACTGCAGCTACTGTGGTGGAGGAATTGAATGTTTGTAGCTGTGTTGCCAATCAAGTGGGCTCCTTTGTCCTGATGGTGTCCAGCTTCTTGAGTGTTGTTGGAGCTGCACCCATCCAGGCAAAGCAAATGGGGAGTATTCCTTCACACTCCTGACTTGTGCCTTGTGGATGTCAGGAGGTGAATTACTCACCGCAGTATTCATAGCCTCTGATCTGCTCTTGTAGCTACTGTGTTTATGTGGTGCGTCCAGTTGAGTTTCTTGTCAATGGTAACCCCAAGGATGTTGACAGTGGGGGATTCAGTGATGGTTACACCATTGAATGTTAAGGGGCAGTGGTTAGAGTTTCTCTTAATGGTGATAGTCATTGCCTGACATTTGTGTGGCACGGATGTTACCTAACACTTGTCAGCCCAAGCCTGGATGTTGTCCAGACCTTGTTGCATTTGAATATGGACTGCTTCAGTATCTGAGGAGTCACAAAAGGTGCTGAACATTGAGCAATCATTGGCGAATATCCCAACTTCTGACTTTATGATGGAGACAAGATCATTGCTAAGGCAGCTGAAGATTGTTGGGCCTCGGGAAGGAACCAACAAGAGGGAAAAACAAACTTTACCTCATCCTTACCAATCTGCCAGCTGCAGATGCCTGTCCATGACAATATTGATAAGAGTGATACCGCACAGTCCTTGTGGAGACAAAATCCCGTCTTCACTTGTGAATAACCTTTATCATGTTGATGCGCAAGGACTGTGCGGTGGTCACTCTTACCGATAACTGTCATGGACAAATGCATTTGCAGCCGGCAAATTGGTAAGGGTGAGGTAAAGTTTGTTCTTTCCTCTAATTGGTACCTTCCCTAGGCCCAACAATCTTCAGCTGTTTCAACAATGATCTTCTCTCCGTCATTATTTCAGAAGTGAGGACGTTCGCTGCTGATTGTACAATTTTCAGCACCAATCGCAACTGCTCAGATACTGAAGCAGTTGATGTTCAAATGAAACAAGGTCTGGACGGTATCCAGGTTTGGGTTGACAAGTAGTAAGTAACATTCATGCCACACAAATGCCAGACAATGACCATCATCAATAAGAGACACTCTAACCATCTTCACCACCTGCTGCAGACCCAGTCTAGCAGTTATATCCTTTAGGACCCAACCAGCTGGATCAGTAATACTGCAGCTGAGCCACTGTTGGTGGTGGATGTGGAAATCCCCCATCCAGCATATATTTTGTACCCTTGCCACCTTGAGTGCTTCCTCCAAGTGTTGTTTAACATGGAGGAGTACTGATTCACAGCCAAAGGGGGACATTACATGACCAATAAGAGGTTTCTTTGTTTAACCTGAAGCCATGAGACTTCATGGGTTCTGGAGTCGATGTTAAGGACTCTCAAGGCAACTACCTCCCAACTCTATCCCACTGTGCCGCCACCTCTGCTGGGTCTGTCCTGCCAGTGGGACAGGGTATATCCAGGGATGGTTATGGTGGTATATGAGGTGCTAACTGCAAGGAATTGTATTCCCTATCCTCCACTGTAGGGTAGTGTGATAGTCCCCATATAGAGCTTCATATCACATGCTTACCTATGTTCTTGTGAAGATATCAAACAACCTGGAGCCCCTTCTTAGTCTCTTATTTGGCTGAACAAAAAACAAAGAAAATTACAGCACAGGAACAGGCCCTTTGGCCCTTCAAGCCTGCATCGACCATGCTGCCTGACTGAACTAAAACCACCTATCCTTCCAGGGACCAAATCCCTTTGTTCCTGTCCTATTCATGTATTTGTCTAGATGCCCCTTAAAACTCTTTATCGCATCTGCTTCCACAACCTCCCCCTGCAGTGAGTTCCAGACACCCACCACCTTCTGCACAAAAAAATTAGCCTCGTACGTCTCCTTTAAACCCATACGTTAAACCTATTCCCCTTAATTACTGACTCTTTTTTACCCTGGGAAAAAGCTTCTGACTATCCACGCCCCTCATAATCTTGTAGATTTCTATCAGGTCGTCTCTCAACCTCCATCATTCCAGTAAGAACAAACCAAGTTTCTCCAACCTCTTCTCATAGATAATGCCCTACGTGCCAGGCAACATCCTGGTAAATCTTCTCTGTACCTCTCCAAAACCTCCACGTCCTTCTGGTAGTGTGGCGACCAGAATTAAACACCATTCTAAATACGACCTAACCAAGGTCCTGTAAAGCTGCAACATGACTTGCCAATTTTTAAACTCAGTGCCCCAGCCGATGAAGGCAAGCACACAGTATGCCTTTTTGGCAACCTTCTGCACCTACATTCCCACTTTCAGTGGCCTGTGTACGTGTACATCCCGATCCCTCTGCCTATCAATACTCTTAAGGGGCCTGCCATTACTGTATGTTTTCTATCTTTACTAGACCTTCCAAAATGCATTACCTCACATTTGTCTGGATTAAATTCCACCTGCCATCTCTCTGCCCAAGCCTCCAACCAATCTATATCCTGCTTTATCCTCTGATGGTGTTCATCATTATCCGCAAATCCACTAATCTTTATGTCATCCGTAAACTTGCTAACCAAACCAGATACATTTTCTTCTGAATCATTTATATATAAACAGTCTGTTGTTTCCTCTGATGTTATTTGTTGTGTGCAGCCATTCATTTTAAGTGCATGAGGCCCTTTAAATTTCTTAGGCCAGCCACACTGCTGGGGTAATGACCAATTTATGTTTGTCGGAAATGTCTGCGTGGGAATTTCTTATTTACTTTGCAGCTTAAAGGGAACATTGGCGCACCTTCTCACCCAAATCTTCATCGAGAGCAGAAATCAGCCACTTACCAATAAGTGGGCGCGGGCAGCAAACCCATCGGTGTGATAACTAGGAGGCAGGGCCCTCTCATTTTTCACCTCATCTGAACTGAGAATCAGAGCAAACTGCTGAAATCCATATTGCTGCTAACCAAGAAAGTTTAATATATTAGCCTTTGATCCTACAAGTACCGTTAATAACTTCATAAAGTATTTCACTTGCAATATATTTTACGTGAATATTAATTTGACTGCTGGCTGTCCTGTCTGAACTATGTAACCAACTGATGGTTCTCAGACACCTTGCTGACTGCTGATATAATCTCTGATTCTATTAGTGTAGTTTATGTTTTTGGGCTGGCATTTTCTTTTTCATTTCTCTTTTTAATTCAAAAGACTTTCTTATTGTGAAGGACTGGAGGATCTTTTCCTGTCTGTCATTGTTTGTAAAATGAAGTTTCAAGATGAAAGTGATTTAGAGACCACCAGTAACACTTGGTTTATGTTTGTACAGCTGAAAAATGAACTGGAATAAAGGAGGCAGTGGAGCGAAGAGGGGATTTGGTTTTGGTGGCTTTGCCATTACACCTGGGAAGAAGGAAGAGCCAAAACTCCCGAAGACATCACACTCGGTATTCGGTCCACTGGGCCCTTCGGGAGGCTATGGAAAAACACAGCCTGCTCAAACACCTTGCTTCTATAAAGTGGGCTCTAAACGCCCAAACTTCGATGAAGAAAATGCGTGAGTGTTGTAGAATTAGCTGTTCGTGAGTCACGGAAAAATTATAAAGAGAATAACCTCACCATCTATGTGTACAGGAGGAGGCTATTCAGGCCCTTGACCCTGTTCTATTCAATTAAATCATGGGTGACCTGTATCTTCATTCCATTTACCCAAATTTGTTCTGAACTCGTTTAATACCTTTGTCTTCCAAGAATCTTATGTGTCTGTCTTTGTTTTGACATTTCCATTGAAGCCCAACCTTGTTGACTTTAGTGCAGTTCTTTCTTCTGTTGTGGGCTGCTGCAAGCAAAATGTTTCTTACAGATTGAAATTGAGTGGGTCACAACAGCTGACGATTTTGATGCATGAATTGGCTATAGTTTAACTTTAAAATAATTGCAGATAGTTTCAAATTAATTTAAATAGTCTTTGTTAAATATAAAGTTTCTGTATTGTCTGATTTTATTGATCACTGCTGGCCTTATCATTGACATTTGAGAATAAATCAAAAGGTGAGCTAGAATCCTGCAGCCATGTCTTCAAATATTTTTATAAACAGATGTTTATCTATTTCTAATACCATAGGAATTGTGTGCTTGGTGCATTTTGCTGATGTGAAATGGAAGCATCCTTGAAAGACACAATAGGGAATAAATCAATTCCAGAGTGATTTGGATACATTGGGGATTGAGACTGATAGCAAATGTTGTTTAATGTGAACTGATACAAGTGGAATAAACAGTGGGAATATAAAGTGAATGGTAAAAGACTACAAGGCCTGTCCATCTTTTTTTGCGTGGGAGGGGCGAAACCATGTTTCAATTCTTTTCTCGCTCAAGGGGTTGATGAGCAAATTTTGGCAAGAATAGATTTGGCAGAACATTAAATATAAATTTCTTAATGTGAAAACAATAAATAATTAAACTGACTATTAAAAAGCGCCACGCAGCGGAGTTAACCAATAAAACTCCTTTGTCTTTTTGCTTATGCAACAGACCTCGAGTAGATTCCATGTCCCGGTCGCCAGGCGATCAGGGTTGAACTAAGGCATTGGTTCTAAATGACCCTGACCTTGCATTCACACCTGGCGGCATGCACTCAACAGCTGAGTGTGTGCCACCAGAATTCATAGGGAAGTGTGGGTCAGTAGCAGGGTGTCTTTCACCCTTGGTTTTTCTCCTTTCCTGGCCTGCTTTGTGGATAGATTTTTGGAGAGGAAGGCAGGGTGTGTGTGTGAATGCCCACTCCCAGTCTTAAGGTTCTCGTTGTCACACACCCACCCACCCACCCACCTGCTCACCCATCTGCCAGGGCCCTTTCAGCCTAAACTCACCTTCCTTCAAGGAGGCAACAATGAACACTTAGCACTGGTCCAGTCCCAGCTGAAATAATGTGTGCAGCTAGTCACTTTTTTGTAGTGCGGATATCCTGAATTTTGGAAAGGACAAGAAGAGAAATCAAACTGACATAGCAGATTAAGTATTGAACTCAAAGTGGATGAGATTTATACTGCAATTTATGATCCCAAAGGTAATTATAGAGGTCCAATCATAAAGGAAATGCTTTAATTTGGAAGCATGGGTCGTGCTCAGATAAAGGGAGGTCAACAGAAGGTTTAGATAAATTAAAGCGATCATATTAAGTTCAAGAAGGTCCTGCATAGTCTTTTGGAGAATTTTAGATAGATTTAAGATTTATGGTGGCATGGTAGCACAGTGGTTAGCACTGTTGCTTCACAGCGCCAGGGATCTGTGCTCAATTCCTGGTTTGGGTCACTATCCGTGTTCTCCCCCTGTCTGCGTGGGTTTCCTCTGGGTACTCGGGTTTCCTCCCACATTTGAAAGACATACTAGTTAGGTACATTGACTTGAACAGATGCCTGAGTGTGGCAACTAGGGGAAGTTGGGTGGGAGGATGAGCTGTGAGGAGGATGCAGAGATGCTTCAATGTCATTTGAACAGGCTGAGTGAGTGCACGTCTGTGTGGCAGTTGCGGTATAATGTGGATCAATGTAAAATTATCCACTTTGTTAGCAATAATAGGAGGGCAGATTATTATTTGAATGGATGTAAATTGAAAGAATTGGATACTCAGCGAGACCTTGGTGTCCTTGTGTATCAGTAAGCGTGCAGGTACAGCAGGCAGTAAAGAAGGCAACTGGTATGTTGGCCTTCATAGCAAGAGGATTTGAGTATAGGAATAGAGATGTTTTGTTGCAATTGTGTAGGACATCGGTGAGGCCACACCTGGAGTATTGTGTGCTGTTTTACCCTTCCTCAAATAAGGAGGCACCAAAACTGCACACAGTATTCCAAATTGCAAAGAGACATTGCTAGATGAAATTTAAATTTCATCTAGCAATGAAATTTCATCTAGCAGATGAAATTGCTAGATTAAAAAAGTGTCATATTGGTAAGTGTGAAGCCATCCATTTTGGACCATAGAAGGATAGATCTGAGTATTATTTACATGTTGAAATTGGAGGGAAATGTTTTTGCTAGCTAGGACAACTAGTGTTCTTAACTGAGTGAGGGAGGATGTCCTTGTTACAGAGACAGTATGGCAAAGGTTTAGCAGGCTGATTCCTGGGTTGGCAGGTCTATCATATGAGGAGAGACTAAATTGGTTAGGATTGTATTCACCAGAGTTTAGAAGAGTGACAGGGGATCTCAGAGAAATTTATAAAATTCTAACAAGATTAGGCACACTAGATTCAGAAAGAATGTTCCCGATGGTTGGGGAGTCCGGAGCTAGGGGTCATAGTTCGAGGATAACGGGTAAACCTTTCGGAACTGAGGAGAAATTTCTTCACCCTAAAGGTGGTGAATGTCTGGAATTCACTATCATATAAAATAATTGAGGCTGAAACATTGTCTGATTTCAAGAAGGAATTTGATATTACTCAGAGTTAAAAGGATCGAGGGATATGGGGGAAGGGGGAGTCAGGATATTGAATTCAATGACCTGCCATGATCAGAATAAGCAGACTTGAAGGGCTGAATGGCCTCTTCCTGCTTCTGTTTTCTATGTTGAAAGCATAAATTGACAGCAGTGTAGGCAGGCCTGTTATAAACCTTTCAACCTGGGTTCAATCAAGGTGGAGGCAGTAAGCTGCTCTCTTGCTGCCCTCCTGCCTCCCAACATGCCACTAGAGAGGGCAGAGGATTCCATCATTATTTCTGACAAACAAAAACAATATCTTCTTTAAAAATCCCACTCTTTAGGGAAGCTAAAATAAATCTGCCGTATTCTGATTGGCTTATTGGATAAATGCACTGACTGATCATGTGGAGCAGCTGAGTCCTGTGAAGCTAGTTACTCTTGCATGGCGTGATAGTGCACACTATTGCATTTCTCCTTGATAGTCTTGCAATGGGGAGGAGCAATCTTATATAGGGATCCTAGAAGTAAGAGATGACTGCAGTGCATTTCATGTATGGGAAAGGAATGGGCTGCATTAGTGTTAATTTCTTTTAGGGTCTTGTGCTCTTGTAATTAAGTATTCTCTTGCGTAACATCAATTCACTGCTATGTAAGAACATAATAAGAACATAAGAAATAGGAGCAGGAGTAGGCCATCTAGCCCTTTGAGCCTGCCCCGCCATTTGGGAATTGAATTATTTCCTTAATGTTTCACTCTGATTTAGAAGAGCTTAGAATTTTATCAGGAAAAATGACTTAATTTCAAAGACTTGTCTTAATTGAAAACTTTACTAAATTCTACTCTTGTTCAGAAGAAACAGTGGTCAAATCCTTTGCATGAGAACACTATCTATATTGTGCTCAGTTATGAGTAAGATTACAAATTAAATTCTGCGAAACAAAACCTATTTTTCAAATATAAACAGAATGCCTTGAGATATAAGGTGTGTCCTCTTCCCCGTCTAATGTGAATACATATCAACTGACAATGTTTTTTTACAAAATTCTTTCTATCTGACTATATTGCTGTGTTTATAAAAAGATCCTTGGATGGAAGAGCATTCTATTTAAACTGTCATTGCTGCTGTTTCCAACTACACAAAAACCTTCACAATAGAATTGCATTTTTTAGGTACTTTGAAGATGACGATGAAGATGACAGTTCAGCAAATGTCGACTTGCCTTACATCCCTGCAGAAAATTCTCCAACCAGGCAACAGTTTGCTTCTAAGGCTGATGACTCTGAAGACAGTGAGGAGGATCCATTGGATGCGTACATGGCCGAAGTGGAGGTAATGTTTGTGTTTTCCATTTTTGTTTTGTCTCAGGGTGGCAGTCCTTCACAGTGTATTCACAGTACATTCTGAGCACTAACTCACCATCCAGCGCAAAACTCATCCCACAAACTCCTATTTGCTGTTGCAACTTCTGGTTTAGTATTTCATTGATTTCAACATTAGTGTTTGCACATGAAGGATTGACAAGAGAAAACGTAGGCCTTGTATTGGGTGCAGAGTCAGGAGAATTTTTGGTTCTATGAACCTGATGTTTAAAAACGTCTGACTTGATGTCAGATTTTTATTGCATGGATTATGGGCTGGGTGACCCCAGAGCAAGTGTAGGGGATACCGGGACAGTATCCACTGGCACTATCAAAGCTGGTTTTGAAAACAAAAACGTGAAACAGCCCACCAGCATCACCACCCCCTCAGTGTTTATGCACTTTTTATGGACATTCATACCTACCTTTAGTAATCCCAAAGGGCACTCGACCCCTTGTGAAGGACACCTTGCTTCTCCAAAAAGGCATATGATCTCCCCCAAAGATGTCCTGGCACCATATCCAGAGTGGTAGTTTACCTCTCCAAAAGGGTATGCTGGCTAGCCAGTCAAGTCCATAAAGTTGCGGACAGTGCTGTGTCCTTCTCACAGTGCTCTTGTGAGTGGCACAGTAGCACACTGCTGCCTCAGCTCCAGGGACCTGGGTTCAATTCTGGCCTCAGGTCACTGTCTGTGTGGAGTTTGCACATTCTGTCTGTGTGGGTTTCCTCCAGGTGCTCCTGTTTCCTCTCATAGGCCAGAGATGTGCAGGTCAGGTTGATTGGCTATGCTAAATTGCCCGTAGTATCAGGGGGATTAACAAGGTAAATATGTGGCGTTATGGGAATAAGACAAAGAACAAAGAACAACACAGCACGGGAAACAGGCCCTTCGGCCCAACGAGCCCGCGCCGCCGTCCCATTGTTTCAGTGACCTATTCATGATTTTAGTCTACGCCTAATGTGCGAGGACCAGGGAGGTCCAATATAGGGACAATTTGTTACCCAATCAATCAGCCTAAAAGCACATCTTTGGGTTGTAGGAGGAAACCGGAGCACCTGGAGGAAACCCACGCAACCACGGGGAGAACGCGCAAACTCCCACAGACACAGGCCCAAATCCATGTGTCTGCACAGCAACAGAGATAGTCTCTGAACTGTCATGTTGCCCTTGAGATGGTCCAGTTTAAGCACCCTAACGACATGAAGCAATAGGCAACTCCCGAAGCAACATCCAAGAGCAGCCCACTGCTGCATGCATGCCCCTTGCTGGTCAACAAGGTGGACTTAAATGCCTGTGGAGACAAAAAATTCATTATTAAACAGGCAAAGACTGTAACATCCCTGAGGCAAAAACGGAATCCCAAGCCTACAATGTTTAGTAAGGCCTGCTATATCCCCCTATATGTAGACCGCTCATGTGGCTGTCTAAGTGACTCTTAAACAACCCTAGCGTGCCTGCTTCCACAACCTTACTCGGCAGTGCATTCCACACCCCCACTACCCTTTGCGTGAAAAACTGCCCTCTAATATTTGTCTTATACCTAGCCCCCCTCATCCTAAGCCCGTGACCCCTCGTTCTATCCATTTCTAATAGCGGAAAAAGCTTACCACTATTTACTCTATCTATCCCCTTCATAATCTTATAAACCTCTATTAGATCCCCCCTCAGCCGACGTCTCTCAAGGGAAAACAGCCCAAGTTCGTTCAATCTTTCCTCGTAAGACAGCCCTTCCATACCAGGCAGCATCCTGGTAAATCTCCTCTGCACTCTCTCCAGGATCTCTACATCCTTCTGGTAGTATGGCGACCAGAACTGGACGCAGTACTCCAAGTGAGGCCTAACCAACGTTCTATACAACTGCAACATCAGACTCCTACTCTTATATTCTATACCCCTTCCTATGAAGGCTAACATACCATATGCTTTCCTCATCACATTCTGCACCTGCAGGGACTTGTGCACTTGCACCCCCAGGTCTCTCTGCGTATCTACACTCCGGATAGTTCTACCTTTTATCGTATAACTCCCCTCCACATTATTCCGGCCAAAGTGCATCACCTCGCATTTCTCCGGATTAAATTCCATTTGCCATCTATCTGCCCAATCTACCAGCCTGTCTATGTCCTGTTGCATTGCCAGGCACCACTACTCAGTACCCGCCAATCCAACCATCTTAGTGTCATCAGCAAATTTGCTGATCACACCACCTACCCGCTCTTCCAAGTCATTAATATATACTACAAATAGAAGAGGTCCTAGTACCGAGCCCTGCGCCACACACTGGTGACAGACCTCCAATTGGAAAAGGAGCCTTCCACTACTACCTGCTGTCTCCTCCTCCCAAGCCAGTTCTCCACCCATCTACATACCTGGCCTTGTATCCCATGAGCCTTCACCTTTTCTATCAGCCTACCATGTGGGACCTTGTCAAACGCCTTACTGAAATCCATATAGACTACATCAACGGCTTGTCCTTCGTCAACCGTTTTTGTCACCTCTTCAAAAAATTCCAGTAGATTCGTAAGGCACGACCTCCCTGTAACGAAGCCATGCTGCGTATCCCTGATCAGATTGCAGCGCTCCAAATGTTCATACATCCTATCGTTGAGGATCTTCTCCATTAGCTTGCCTATAACTGAAGTCAAGCTCACCGGCCTATAATTCCCTGGGTTATCCCTCTGACCCTTTTTAAACAACGGTACTACATTTGCAATCCGCCAATCCTCTGGGACCTCACCTGCGTCCAAAGAAGAGACAAAGATTTGCGTCAGAGGCCCAGCAATTTCATCCCTCACCTCCCTTAGCAGCCTGGGATAGATGCCATCAGGCCCCGGAGATTTATCCGTCTTTATACTGTCTAAAAGTCCCAACACCTCTTCCCTCGTGATGACTATTTCCCTCAACGGATCCTCAAACTCCTCAAGCACAGCACCAGACATCAGGCCCCTCTCCTGCGTGAATACCGACGCAAAGTATTCATTCAAGATCTCCCCCATTCCCCCAGGCTCCAAGCATAGTTCCCCTCCTCTGTCCCTGAGAGGACCAATCTTCCCTCTAACCATCCTTTTGTTTCTAACATAGGAGTAAAATGCCTTAGGATTTTCCTTAATCCTACCCGCCAAAGCCATTTCGTGGCCCCTTTTTGCCTTTCTGATGCCCCTTTTAAGTTCTCTCTTGCATTCTCTGTATTCTTCTAACGCTATCTCTGTCCTCAAATGCCTAGATATAATGTACGCCTCCCTGTTCCTCCTGACCAGGTCCTCAATATCCCTAGTGACCCACGGCTCTCTAATCCTACCCTTCCCATCCTTCCTCTTGACCGGCACATGTCTTTCCTGCAAAGACCTTGGTGGGATTGTGATCGGAGCAGATTCAATGGGCTGAATGGCCTCATTCTGCACCGTATGTTCAGACATGCTCCTACCAAGGTTAATTTGTGCAGTTCAGGTTTCAGACACAAATAATGCATTTGTTTGGATTTTTTCCACTCCAGCTGAACCTCGTACACAAGTTGGACACAAGTTTATCTCCACCTGATCACCAAATACACTCCTGAGTGCTGAATGTAAAACATTGGCCAAAGTCCTGGCCTCTTAACTAGACACAGACATCAGTTATCATTTTGTTCCTTTACACTTGGGCTCTGTCAATCAGGAAAAGGGTTGTTCAAGTTTTCCTGGGGTTAATAGGATACATCACTCCTCCATGCTGCTTGCTGTGAAGGGTAGTGACTCTTTGATCTGCAACATCTCATCTTCTAATAGTTTCTAACAGTTCCCATTGTTGGCCCTCCTCAGGTATATTTGTGATCATGTTTCTGATCTTCAGATGTTAGGAGAGTTGCCCATTTGTTTCAACCTAGTGGCATGAAGCAGGGATAAAGAATGAAAAGATTAGAAATAAAATAGGACTTGAGCGAATGGATAGAAAGTTCAGATTTTCCAGTGTTTTGTGTTTTTTGTTTTGTTGTAGAAAATTTTCTGGGTGACCAAAGTAACGATGTGGGTATGCCGGCATTGGACTGGCGTAAACACAGTAAAAAGTCTGACAACACCAGGTTTTAGTCCAACCTATTTATTTGATAATATTCTCACAAGCTTTCGAGGGGACTGCCTCTTCGTCAGGTGAATGGACTCTCCATTCACCTGACGAAGAGGCAGTCCCCTCGAAAGCTTGTGAGTATATTATCAAATAAATAGGTTGGACTAAAACCTGGTGTTGTCAGACTTTTTACTGACCAAAGTAACAACAGCCTTTCAGGTCATGTTGTGTTCACCTTCTCTTTGCAAAGTTCGACGATCTCAGGTGAAACACCACATCCAGCCTCACCATTATCCTTCAGTGAAAAGTGCAAACATGTGGAGTTGTGGAAATTGCTATTCCCATGGTTAAGTAGCTATTAATGTCACATGAAGCACATCCACTTGGTAGCAAGCAGCAACCCGCATCTGTGGCATCGTAGCTACCTAAGGAGGTTGACACCACTGTGCGTGGGTGAGATATTTGGTCAGAATAATTGGGTACAGCAGAATTTAAAGCAGGAATCAGCCAGCTTTGTTCAAGTGGAATAAAATTCACAGGCGTATCAGTCATGCAGCCGATTAATTCATGTCATTTGCCAGAACTGTTCACTGTCAGGATATTTTGATTTTCATTGTGTTCACGAACACTTTTTTCTAGGACCAGGCAGCAAAAGATATAAGAAGACTTGATGAAAAGGAGTTTGAGAAGAAAAATGCAAAGTAAGAACCATTTCTACTCTTTAGTTTCTCACAAGCTCATTTGTAATTACATTGTTAAGTTAGCTGTGCATTTTGATTCACCTATCAGTCCAAACAAATATGCCTTAGCCTTCTTATTTGCGAAAGCAAAATAAAATTACCAATTCTCTTTCAGTCCAATCTCATCCCATTAAATGGCCACACGATTGATATCTAGATAATCAAACAAAAAGCTTCATAAAATGTCTCAGTTTTTGGAACAGAAAACAATAGAGGCGAAGGGAATCTTTTGCTGCATCTTAAAAAAGGTGATTGGAGGAATGACAGGTGCCCGTGATTTGCTTTTGAAATTTTGAATAGTTTTTGCAAAAATTCAAAAAAAGAAGCAAATAGTTCCAATATTTTGACATCGAAGTGTCAAAACATTCTATGCAATGTAATGTCAAATAATGCAAGGTATCCTTCCTCTGAGAATCGAGAAACCTGAGGAAAGGTACAGGTAGTAGTCAGTAGGGAGGTATCGGTGCTAGATCATCTTTGAGAATGCAACTGAGTTAAATTGATGAAAATTTAATAGATTCAGTGAGCGTGATCTGCAGACACATTTTACTGCTCCAATGGAGTCAGTATGATATATTCTGCTTCAGGTCTCATCCGAGAGGCCAAGGCAGGAAGAGAACTTGATTTGAGGATCATGGTAAGGCTTTGCAGAAATTCTAATGAAAACCTGTGAATCTATTTTACTCTATAAAACAAGAACTGTACTGAAAGCATTTCCTTAGTGCTTTCAGTACAGTTGTTTTATAGAGCACCTTTATTTTGGTTGCAAGTAGGTTGTGCAGAGACTGATGGCTAATACAAGGTGACATGATGAATTTGTTTAGGTTTATCACATGTTCCTTGTAT
The DNA here is from genome assembly GCA_037974335.1 of Prionace glauca. Lineage (NCBI taxonomy): Eukaryota > Metazoa > Chordata > Chondrichthyes > Carcharhiniformes > Carcharhinidae > Prionace > Prionace glauca. The sequence goes on along the minus strand of CM075747.1, from coordinate 40,443,225 downwards.
TCATGCTGCCCCAAAGGAAAAAGGGTTAGCTCCGAGTCATAGAATTGGTGGCAATCCATGAGTACAGACACATAATGTTGGTTAACATTGTGACTCATGGTATAGGAGGATCAATGTCAGCTTGGATTTTTTTAAGTGGCTTAAGGCAGAAAACAGCTCAAAATAAATGCATGTTTTTCTAGGCTAGAGGAATATTTACTTTTTTAAAAATTCATTTGTGGGATATGGCATTGCTGGCTGGCCAACATTTATTGTCCATCCTTAGAGAAGGTGCTTGTCCTTGAGAAGGTGATGGTGAGCTGCCTTCTTGGGTCCATGTGCTATTGGTTGACCCACAATGAGGAATTGATACAACTGAGGCCATTTCAGGGGGCAGTTTAGAGTTAACCACATTGCTGTGGCTCTAGAGTCACGTATAGACCAAAGATGTGCGGGTTAGGTTGATTGGCCATGCTAAGAAATTGCCCCTTAGTGTCCAGGGATGCATAGGTTAGAGAGATTAGTGGGTATAATATCTAGGGATATGGGGGTGGGGCATATTGTATTCGGTGCAGACTCGATGGGCCGAAGGGCTCCTTTCTGCCCTGTAGGGTTCTATGATTCTATGATCTAATAAGGACAGCAGATTGCCTTCATTAAAGGACATTAGTGAACCAGATGAGTTTTTCTGACAATCAACAATGATTTCATGATCACCAGTGGACTCTTAATTCCAGATTTCTTTTATTGAATTTAAATTCCACTATCTGCTGTGACGGGATTCAAACCCAGGTCTCCAGAACATTAGCTGAGTTTCTGGATTAATAATCTAGCAATAATACCACTAGGCCTTTGCCTCCCCATGATGCTGCCTAATGGTGAATGCTCAGTCCACTCTGTCTTGATATATATGACTTGCACACATTAGAATACTGGAGTAAATTGTCACGATCTGTCTGATCATTTGGAGCGAAGGCAAAATGTGACAATTCCTACTTACTGCAACAGGACATAAAAATCTAGCTGAATGAGACATATGGCAGATAGAATTTAATACAGAAAAGTGTGAAGTTAATTTAGAAAAGTGTGAGGTGATCCACTTTTGCAAAAAGGAGAGAGAGGCAGTATAAACCTAACAGCACAATTCTAAAGACTGTTGAGGAACAGAGAAGCAGGGGAATTTATGTGCCTAGGTCTCTGAAGGTGGCAGAATATATTGAGAGAGTAATTGGTAAATCATGTGGAATCTTACACTTCACAAAGAAACAGGTATGATGACACATTCTGGCTGTGCCATGACTGGGGCACGGGTTGATGGGTTTTTGATAAGAGAAGGGATTAAGGGTTATGGGGAGAGGGCGGGAAGGTGGAACTGAGCCACGACAGATCAGCCATGATCTTATTGAATGGCGGGGCAGGCTCGAAGGGCTAGATGGCCTACTCCTGCTCCTATTTCTTATGTTCTTATGTTAGTCACCACACTTTAGGAAGGCTATGATATGTGTTTAGCAGATTTATCCCAATGGTCAGGTAAGAGGGGCTTTAGCATTGGATTGCAGAAACTGGGCTTGTTCTCTGTAGAGTAAAGGAGATTGAGATGAACGTTGATAGAGATGCATTTGCTTAGACAAGGTTTAGAGAAGGTAGGCAAAGGAATGTTGTTCCCATTATATGATTTTACAAGGACTAGAGCAAGAGACATAAGATGGAATTTGAGGAGGACCTTTTGTGCTCTGCAAGTGGTAAAGACCTGGAACCCGTTGCTGAAGGTAGTGGATTTGGAGACAATGATTTCAGAAGGAAATTGGATCAGCACTTGAGCAGAATGAGACAGGCAGAGTTGCTTTGCAGAGAGCTGGTGTGGACTCGAGTGGCAGAATGGCCTCCTTTGTGGCCATAATGGATCTGTAAGCCTCTTCATCTATAATATATCAAAAGGAATACTGTAGAATATCAGAAAATGGAAATAAAACTTCCTGAGATATTTAAACATTAGAACTAGGAGCAGAAATAGGTCATTTGGCCCCATGAGCCTGCTCTGCCATGCAATAAGATGGCTAAACAAAGAATGTTTGGCTTCACTATCAAACACACTGACAGGAACTTAGAAAAAAGATATTAAGGGTATAATTGTGAGAAAATTTTGTCCAGTATGGAATTTAGTACAGAATACACTAAATAGGATTTAAATGTTTTCACAAGAGTTTCAAAACATGTATTTTGCAGGATTAGGTTGTTTGTCACCTTGCACGTTTAGTTGCATTACTTCATTGCTGAGGGAGGGGGCATTTTAATATGGTAAATTTGAGAGGTGTGGATGCATGAATAATTCAGAGTGAATCCCATCTAACAAGAATAGTATGATTGATTGAAGAAAGGAGTGCTCAAGCCAGGCCTGAGTAGGACCAGGCTAATCAGGCAGACATGTCCATACATCTGTCAGATGCAAGGTTTCTGCAATGAACTAGGCTGAAGCTGTCTTGACTCAGTACCGAGTCAGCATCAGCACAGAGCACAAAGCTGTGCTCAATTTGGCACTCGGGGTTCAGCTCCACTGTAATTGAACTTCCGCTCTGATTTGGAAATGAAGTTTGGAGAGAACTTTATTTTAAATGATTTATTAAGAGCGGTATAGACTACAAGAACGAGGAAGTTATGTTAAACTTCCATAAAACATTAATTCAAGCTCAACTGAAATATTGTATCCGATTGGCTTAAAAACAGAAAAAGAAGAATCATGATAAATGGTTGTTTTTTAAACTGGAGAATGGTAGTTAGTGGTGTACCCCAAGCATCAGTGTGCTAAGACCATTGCTTTTTTTAATACATATATATAATTGACTTGTTTATTGAGTACAGTAAAATTTCAAAATTATTGATGATACCGAACTTGGAGATGGTACCAATTGACTGCAAAAAGATCAGAGTTGGCCAGCAGAATTTGCAGATAGAATTTACTTCAGGGAAGGGAGGTTATGCATTTGTTATAATGGAACAGTTCTTAAGAATGTGCTGGGGCAGGGGGACCTGAGGCTTCATGTGCATTGATCTTTGAGGGTAGCAGGACATATTGAAAGACTGTTCAGCAAAGCATATGCAATTTTGAGTATTAAAAACAAGAAAGTTCATGTTCAACCTTTATAAAACTCTGGTTATACGATAACGAGAGTATTGCATCCAGTTCTGGTCTCCACGCTTTAGGAAGAATATGAGGTCCTTAAGAGGGTGCCAAGGAGTTTACCAGAATAGCTCCAAGGATGAGGAATTAGCTGGGCCTGTTCTCCTTGGAGCAAAGGATATTGAGGAGTGATTTGAAAGAGGTGTGCAAGATCCTGACAGGCTTAAATTTGGTAGACAAAGAAAAGCTTCCCATTCCTCTATCTTGGGTTGAAGTCAGAAGGTTAAGGCATATTGAAAAAGGGTAGCAAAAAGGCACTGAGATCAGTGCATTGATATCAGCACATACTATAAATTCTACCTGATATTCCCTTGAACTTTTCTTTAATACTTGTGATGGTTTTTAACTGTGCAGCAAGGGTAGTTGAGAATATTGATCTAATCTTTTCAGTTATACGACAATGCCACATCATTTGACAAGGTAGAAAACAAACCTGTTTAAATGTGTTCACTTAAAAGAAGTAACATTGAAGTTGCTAAGAAGTGTGGCTGACTCAGCCATTTAGTTGAACAGCACTTCATAGCTGGATTCTTTTGCAAATAAAGTGCAAATTTATAATCCAAGATTATTCCTTTGATTTGCATTTAACATTCACAGCAATAAATGCTATTCAGGTATGTTATGAATTATTTATGTAACATGGCATTTCATTAATCAAATAAAATGTAGTCTGCTAGAACTTTTTGATAAAATACTGTTACCTTTTTATGTAATTAAAATTGATTTGTCCCTTAAGAAAGATACTTCACAGAAATGTCCATATTATTGGAAAATCTGCTTAACTGAAGAATCATTTTGGTATTTGTATTTCCCTGATTTTAAAACAGGAGCAAAATGTGTAAAGATTTTCAAGAAACTAGGAACTTCTGGGTGTTTTCACACTGTGATCATTTCATGCTTTGCTGCATTCGTGCTGGGTCTGTTGAACACTTGTAGGGAGTTGGTTTTTCCCTTTGTTTTTACAGGGGTATAAGGGATGACATTGAAGAGGAAGATGACCATGTGAGTTTTTGTGCTGTCTTTCTTGAATATACTGAAAAGACTGAATATATTGTTATTGAATGTACTGTTAAGCACATGCTGCAGATTGTTGTGCATTCACTGTAGCCGTTGGTATGGATCAATTCTTGTTATGCATCCAAAAGGTGCTGAAGTTCACCTTGTGTCTTGAGGTTTTTCCATAAGTCGGACCTACATTATTGAAGTAACTTCTGCTTTCCTACACCATCTCAATTAATTTTGGAGGACGATTGCCCAAGAACAGGAACATCTATTTGCCAGAGGTGTTAGTGTTCTGTGACAACTGTGGTTATCATTGGACCATCTCCCTCTGCCAGATGTTTTGATTGAGTTCCACTCATCAATGATAGGACTTTTTTGACTTATGAAAATTGCTCAACATGTTCACTGAGAACCATATCAATGTCTTGGTGCTAACTCTTGGCTGCAGTGTAGAAATTCTCTGTATATAAAGTTACTGAAAATTTTCTATCATCTTGTTATTCAGAACCCAAACAGGTTTTTATCAAAGTTAGTGTTATTAATAATTTATTTCTTCTTAACAACAACTACCATTTTCAAAGAGCAAGAAGAATCCCTGAGCGAATCCCTCATACCTTGAAGGGTTTTGTTGATACAAGTTCTTTGCATTTTGCCCATGTGCTACTTATTGGGCCTACTGAATGAAGGGTAAATCACTCTGCATTGATTGCAGTTTTGGATTGGCCTTTTGGTGATCTGTCTTACTGTGGGTGTAAACAGGTACTAGCAATGCAATTTTGGCTTTACTTTTGTCATGGGTTGTATGATATTGTTAATCAAAAAAAATTCTCAATATCAGCATTGATAGTATTTCTCTCTGAATATCATCGAGCATCTGCCCTCAGCCTCGTGTGTTCTCTACCTAGCCACATCTTTTCACAAATACCAACTGGTGATTACAGAAATAAGCAGGAGTATGAGTGAGGTGAATGCAGGAGGAAAAGTTAACATATTCAAAAATTAACACAGCAAAACTGGGCGATGTAGAGACAAAGAAAAAGAAGGTAGAAGCAAAAAGGAGAGAGAGTGAGATGAATCAAGAGCTGAAAGAAAGGCAGGTGAGGCATAGAAAAGCAGCAGAGCAAAGGAGACTGGGAGGATAAAGTAAAGACAAGTGGGAGAAGTGAGTATTGCAGAAGTAACAAAGATGCTACTGAAAGGGGAGAGTGATCAAGAAACACAGAATTTATGGAGAGTATTTAGGAGGAGGGAAAAGCATGGAACTAGAGGGAAGAAAGGAGGGTGGGTGGAGAGGGACTGAGGGTCAGACAGGATGTTTTGGGACTGAGGTAAGGGAGACTTAGGATGGGGTAAGGATTGACGTGATAGGGGGAGCAGCAGAGTGGGAAGACACATAGTGGAAGGGAGTAACAGGCTGGAACTAATTTCTTCATATCTTGATTCCATCCTCTCTCCCCTTGTCCAGAATCTTTCTGCCCCCTCCTGCTGCATTTGTGATTCCTTTGATGCCCTATGTCATATCAATAATTTCCAGTTCCCTGACCCTAATCGCTGGTGCCACTTCAGAATGGATGTCTAATCCCGCTACACTTCAATCCCCCACAGTAATGGTCTGACGTACTTCCTTGAGCAAAGATCTGAACAGTCCCTGGCCATCACCTTCTTCCACTTGGCCGAATTTGTTCTGTCATTCAACAATTTCTCCTTTAACTTGTCTCATGTCTTGCGCAAGGTGTGGCTGTGGATACCCAGAAGGGCCCTGGTTACACTTGTCTTTTTGTGGTATATGTGGAATACTCCTTGTTCCAGTCCTCGTCAGCACTGTTCCCACAACTCTTCTCCTGTTACATCATTGCATGCTGTCTGGAGCTGGATAAATTTAATGTTTTTTTTGCTTCCAATTTTCACCCCTCTCTTAGCTTCACATGGTTCATCTCCGAAACTTCCCTCCCTTAACCTCTAACTTTCACCCCCACTTCCTGCTGTGATTAACAGAGCATTCAGCTGAGTTCCACCATGTCCAATCCCTTTGCTCTCACCCCTTCCCCTCTCTCCCAGAACCATGATATGTTGAGATGGCCCAATGGTGTTTGGATTTCCCTTCTCTGTGCTCCATGCTCTTTCCCTGACCCATGAAAATATTGTGTGCTGGAAATCTGAGTGCGTCTTTGGATCCAGATCCCATCCACTATTTTAAAAGGCCTCTGGGGTCTTCACAAAAAGCTAGCCCTACAAGACTGGGGGTGAGGAAAAGACAGAAGTGGCTGAGCAAATTGACGGTTTGTGGGGAACAGGGAGGCACGAAGCAAGAAGAGGTGAAAATAGAGGGAAAGGGGAAGGGAGATGTTGAAGGAGGGAAGGTGTAGACTGGGATTATTAGAGAAAGAAGGGAAAAATAAGCCTCAAGTAAAGGAAATAGAGAGTAGGGAGAGCAGTATTAATACTGCTGAAAGATCAAATATGGGGACAAAAACAGAAAATGCTGAAAATGATGGTTGGTCCAGTCAGTAGGCAGATGTAGATAGTGTAGCTGTTTGGTCAGAACACACATGGAAATCACAAAATGTTACTTTCTATGACGGCAGATTCCCAAAATGTTAGTGTGACACAATTACATGGCTTATAATGCAAATTAGAATTGTTTCTGGGCTTTACTATAAACCAAGTGAGAAATTTGCCCTGAGTTTTTTATCTGCTCACTGATCCTAAATACTTCAAGTTCATTCAATTGTAATGGTTCTGACAACATTACTAAAGTTCCATCTTTCGAGCAGCTTTTAAAACATTCAGCAGTTTTACGGCAACTGATTTGTAGATGTTTTTACATTGCCCGTTTTTGGTACCAGCCAGTATCGTAAAAGTGAGTTTATCTTTCTGTCACTGGCGTGGTATGAATACAGCACACTGAGAATTGCTCTCCCATGGACTAAACAAGCTCTATTGTGATGGCCCTTGCACTCCACGCCACTACCATAGCTCCTATGATAGCTGATCACAAGGATTGAGGATGAACGCCATAACAGCCAGGGCAGTAACCAGAAAAAATAGATACTGTAGCTTGGAATAATAAATGTAAGAAAATATGTCTTTAAAAGGTGAATAGGAAAAACAAATTAATAATGTCGGTAAAAATGATTTGCAGGATTAAAATAAAAGGAGAGAATAGTAATACAAGGATAAAGCATGTGCACAGAATTATCAGGTGGTAGTGTGTATGTGTGCACAGTGCATTTAGAAAGCACAGGCTGATAACTATATTGCACAAAATTCATAGAGAAAATTTTGGCCTCAATAAACGACTAACAATATTTTGTGGCAGTTGAGTGGCACTACAAACTAGTTTCAGTGCCTGTCCTTGCAGAGCAAGTGCCCTTCCAAATACTTTTTGCTGTATTCGTAGTTTTTTTTGTGTGTTCAATGTCCTCAGTCGATTTGGTCTATTTAATGAATACTGCTTGAAAGTATCATGTTTTTCAGGGGGTTGATCTAGAGCAAGGAAGCGTTCAGTACACTGAGCAGTGTTGCGTTCTCTCTCCAGTTTGACTTGTGGATTACGTTTATGTGCAGGAAGCCTACTTTCGGTACATGGCTGAAAATCCTAACGCTGGTGTGATTCAGGAGGAGGAGGATGATATTGAATATGACAGTGATGGTAATCCCATACCTCCACAAAAGAAAGTGATCGATCCATTGCCTCCTATTGACCACTCGGAGGTAAGCTGAAATCTGAAGAAGTCCCTAGCTGAACAGTGCCTGTCTGTCGATCCTCTTGAATATGAATCTTTTGGACAGGGGACGTCGGCTTAAATGGTAGATTTGGCTGAAGGGGCAGTTGTGCACTTTGGATCTCTGGTTTCTCCTGGATTGTTTAACTCATCCTTATGGATTGTTTAAGCTGAGTATAAGGAAATACATTTGAGTTTGGCAGTTAATATTGGGGCATTTATTGATGGGCTGACCTGGATCTTTCTGACAAAGATATTAGGGTGAAGAGTAAAATTATGTTTTTTCATAAAAAGGGAGTTTGCTGCACCTCAACTCACCCTTTTGAAGCATTGCGAGATCCCAATTATTATTGTATTATGAGCAGTTTGTGTTATTGTAGCCATGGAAAACAGAATTGAATCCTTTCCCCAAGAACAGAAAATCCCAGCCACGGTCAACAGATCTGTGCATGGTCCGTATCCCATCCGCTGCAATTCCCGCGGTGGGCAGATGGGAAAATTCTGCCCAACGTCTTAAACACGTGATCCACAGTAATATCTTAGAACAGTCCAAGTTCTTTCCTGACTGCAAAAAAGCTCAGTGCTGTAACTAGCTCTCCAGTCTTTGATTTGTGTACATATTTGTGGAAAGCACATTTGAACTTGAGGGTTTTGCGCCTAACATTGGAATAAGGATAGTTTTTCTGAGATTGCTCAATCCTTCTCACCTTCCAAAAAGTTCTCATTAATCTGAAGATTTTGTGCTGTTCAATAACCTCATTGGATATTATTATAAAACTGCATGCCAACAAGGGAACAAGCAAGAACATTTTTGACAAATGACAAACATATTTTGGTCATTTGTTACTTTTAAACATCTTATTGAAATGAACCAGGTGATGCTAGTAACTTATAAATCCTTTTAGATTGAGTACCAGCCATTTGAGAAGAATTTCTACATTGAGCATGAAGACTTGATGAAACTTTCACTTATATCACTAGCTGACCTCCGGCAGAAATTGAACTTGAGAGTAAGTATGAAATTTCATCTACTAATACTTTGCGTTATTATGCTAGACAGTTAGTAAAATCCTGAAATTTTATTCAAAATTTCAGCTTGGTCTGCACGTAATCTTAGAACTCAAGATTTGATTTGATTTATTATTGTCACATGTACCTGGGTACAGTGAAAAGTATTGTTTCTTGCGCGCTATACACAACATATCATTCATAGAATATATCAGGGAGAAGGAAAGAGTAGGATGCAGAATGTAGTGTTGCAGTTACAGGTTGGATCTTTCTCTCAAAGAGAAAGATCAGCTTAATAGATGATAGGACCAATCAAAACTCTGATGGTAGCAGGGAATAAGCTGTTCTTGAGTCAGCTGGAATGTGTTTCCAGACTTTTGTATCTTTTTCCTGATGGAAGAACGTGAAAAGAATACGTCCATGCTGCATGGGGTCCTTGATTATGTTGGCTGCTTACCCAGGGCAGTGGGAAGTGTAGACGGAGTCAATGGATGGGAGACTGGTTTGTGTGATGAACTGAGCTACGTTCACAACCCTTTGTAGTTGCTTGCAGTCTTGCTCAGAGCGGAAACATACCAAGCTGCGGTACATCCGGAAAGGATGCTTTCTATAGTGCGTCTGTAGAAATTGGTGAGAGTCATAGATGACATGCCAAATTTCCTTATCTTCCTGCGAAAGTAGGGGCGTTAGTGAACTCTTTTAAAATAGCGTCAGCTTGGAGGGACCAGGACAGCTTGTAGGTGATCTGAAACATGAAGTCTGGGCCATCTCCTCTTCTTCCCCGTTGATGTAGAAATTGAAGCTTGGTTGACCTTGATCAAACGACAGAAGGTTTTCTCTGACCTGTTTGGTGCCATGTGAATGATCATGTTGCAAAAGAATATTAAAAAAACAGAAGCTGCCCAGCAGATTAAACCGCTTCACAATCACACTATGTGATCAAGAATAACGCAGGCTTGAGTATTTGAAAGAAGTATATCATATACAGCTTCACGTCAGATTGTTATACAGCTAATGTGATTGTTCCTAATCTGATATAATTTCAGCCCCATTTTCCAATGCGTTCCACTTTGGGTTGAACAAAACGTCACTCAAATTTTCAGTACCACATTCCTTAGTCTGTCACTGGAAGCAAAGCTAGTGCTGGAGAATAGAACCATTCGCTTGGATTTTCCAATCCTACTTGTGAGAGGTCCATCGCAGCAAAACGGAAAATTTGGTGAGGTAGCCAGATGTCCATTGACTCTGGGTGGAATTTCCGTCTGCCATTTTCTATAATCAAATTAAGCACTCTGGTCAGATTCTTCCTTTTGACCTTCCAGAAGGCCAGCTGCATTTTGAAGCCTGCTTGAATTGTAAAGGAAATTAGATTGTTATTTGAAGAGGAAAATGTGCAGGGTTACAGGAGAAAGGCAGGAGACTGGCACTAAGTGAATTGGTCATTCAGAGAGCTTGTCCAGAGATGATGGGTCGAAATCCTATGATTCTGTGATATAAAAAACTTTTAACATCGTTAAAGGAACACTTTGAACAAATTAACTTCAAAAAAACAGATTTAAGTTTGTAACAAGTTGATTGAGTTGAACATTTTGGTTCTATTCCACAATACCATTTAGACCCCAGTACCCTATTCTTTAAGAATAGGTCTTGACAGTGAGAGTTGGTAGAGCACTCTCATGACTGGTACTGGACTAACAAACACGTGTCACAAATTTAGATTTCACCCTGTCTAGTTGTGAAACTGAGTTCAGTAAATCTGGCCCCAGAAACAGACTATCCTGTTAAAAGCACAGCCCAACACTCCCCCCCGCCCCTCAAACACTCCCCCATTTTGTGGTCACTTCTTAGTGCCTTAGGCAGTTATGGGTGATCAAGAAATGGTGCCTGGCTGTGTCACCAACATTCCAAGAACAAATATATATTTTTAAAAACATGGTTCGGGAGACATTGCAGCTGAGCCTAGTTTTTTATATTGGGTAAGGGCAATAGTAAAGGACTGGGAATTAAAAAGAGCAAATTATGGAAAGAATCCAAGAAGGTAAAGGAATGGGCACCCTGTGTGTGATCTGACTTTTCTGTTCTCAATTTCATGGGAAACAGTAGCTGATCATCTTTATCTTGGTTAAAGGCGCAGCCACAGTATCGGGGGTTTATTACAGGCCTCCCAACAGCCAGCAGGAGATAGAGGAGCAGATATACAGACAGATTTTGGAAAGATGCAAAAACAACAGGGTTGTTGTGCAGGTGATTTTAACTTTCCCTGTATTGACTGGGATTGGCTTACTGCTAGGGGTTTGGATGGGGCAGACTTTATAAGGAGCGTCTAGGAGGATTTCTTGAAACAATATGTAAACAGCCCAACTTGGGAAGGAGCCATATTAGACCTGGTATTGAGGAATGAGCCTGGCCAGGTGATCAAAGATTCTGTAGGAGAGCACTTTGGGGACTGTGATCATTATTCCATAAGTTTTAAGGTGCTTTTGGATAAGGACAAGCATGATTCTTGGGCGACGGTGTTAAATTGGGGGAAGACTAACTATAACAACTTTAAGCAGGATTCAGAGAGAGTAAATTGGGTAAGGCTGTTTGAGGGTAAATCAACATCCGATGCGTGGGAATCTTTTAAATGTCAGCTGATTAGAATTCAGGACTGGCATGTACCTGTGAGGATGACGAATAAGTGTGGCAAGCATCAAGAATCCTACATAACGCAGGATATTATGATTCTTGTCAAAAAGGAAAAGGATGCATTTGTGAGGTCTAAAACCAGATGAAGCCCTTGAAAAATAGAAAGAAAGGAGGAAGGAACTTGATGAAGGAGTTAAGAGGGCTAAAAGGGATCACAAAAAGCTCTTGGCAAACAGGATTAAGGAAAATCCTAAGGCATTTTATACGTGTGTAAAGAGCAAGATGGTAACCGGAGAAAGAGTTGGTCTGCTCAAGGATAGTGGAGGGAATTTATGCATGGAACCAGAGGAAATGGGCGAGATACTAAATGAATACTTTGCCTCAGTATTCATCAGATAGGAGGCAGAGGGTGGTGGTTGATGGTAAATATTCATCATGGAGTTCGGTTACGAGTGGTGTGCCTCAGGGATCTGTTTTGGGGCCACTGCTGTTTGTAATCTTTATTAATGATCTGGATGAGGGTATAGTTGGGTGGATTAGTAAATTTGCTGATGACACCAAAGTAGGAGGTGTGGTAGATTGTGAGGAAGGGTGTCATAGTTTGCTGGGTGACTTAGAAAGGTTGCAGAGCTGAGCCGAGAGGTGGAGGATGGAGTTTAATGTGGAGAAGTGTGAGGTAATTCATTTCGGTAGGAATAACAGATGTGTTGAGTATAGGGCTAACGGGAGGACTTTGAATAGTGTGGAGGAGCAGAGGGATCTAGGTGTATGTGTACATAGATCCCTGAAAGTTGGGAATCAAGTAGATAAGGTTGTTAAGAAGGCGTACGGTGTCTTGGCGTTTATTGGTAGGGGGATTGAATTTAAGAGTCGCAGCGTCATGTTGCAACTGTACACTACTCTGGTACGGTCGCACTTGGAGTACTGTGTGCAGTTCTGGTCCCCACATTACAGGAAGGATGTGGAGGTTTTGGAGAGGGTGCAGAGGAGGTTTACTAGGATGTTGCCTGATATGGTGGGGAGGTCCTATGAGGAGAGACTGAGGGATTTGGGGTTGTAAGAGGGGATCTTATTGAAATATATAAGATGATTAGAGGTTTAGATAGGGTGGACAGTGATAGCCTTTTTCCTCGGATGGAGAAAGCTAGCACGAGGGGGCATGGCTTTAAATTAAGGGGAGGTAGCTACAAGACGGATGTCAGGGGTAGGTTCTTTACCCAGAGGGTGGTGAGGGATTGGAATGCCCTGCCTGCTACAGTTGTAAATGCTCCTAGTTTGGGGGCGTTTAAGAGATCTGTAGATAGGTTTATGGATGAAAAGAGATTGGTATAGGCTAGTGGGTCATTGTTTTTGTAACTGGTCGGCGCAACATCGTGGGCCGAAGGGCCTGTTCTGTGCTGTAATGTTCTATGTTCTATGAGCTTGATGGATGAGGAGCATAGGATAGGGTGTGTAGATATTCTGGGTCATGTTGATATCAAAAAGGAAGAGGTGTTACGTGTCTTAAGAAGCATTAAAGAAAATAAGTCCCCAGGGCCTGATGGGATCTACCCCTGAATACTGGGGGAGGCAAAGGAGAAAATTGCTGGGACCTTGACAGAAATCTTTGTCTCCTCATTGGCTACAGGTGAAGTTCCACAGGACTGGAGAATAGTCGATGTTATTCCTTTGTTTAAGAAGTGCAGAAGGGATAATCCAGGAAATTATAGGCCAGTGAACTTTACATCGGTGGTGGGGAAATTATTGGAAAAGGTTCTGAGGGACAAGATTTACTCACATTTGGAAACAAATGGACTTACTGGTAATGGACAGCATGGTTTTATGAAGGAAAGGTCGTGCCTCACTAACATGACTGAGTTTTTTGAGGAAATGATGAAGATGATAGATGGGGGACTTCAGTAAAGCCTTTAACAAGGTACCTTGTGGTAAACTGGTATGAAAAGTGAAGTTGCACGGGATCAGAGGAGAGCTGGCAACATGGGGTACAGAATTCGCTTGGGCATTGAAGACAGGATAGCAGTAGAGGGGTGCTTTTCTGAATGGAAGGCTGTGACTAGCGATGTTTCACAGAGATTGGTTCTGGGACCTTTATGTTTGTAGTATACGTGAATGTTTGGAGGAAAATGTAGCTGGTCTGATTAGTAAGTTTGCAGATGACACAAAAATTGTGGAGTTGCAGATGCTGAAGAGGACTATCAGAGGATACAGCAAAATGTAGACCGGTTGGAGACTTGAGCTGAGAAATTGCAGATAGAATTTAATGTGAACAAATGTGAGATAATGTAATTTGGAAGGTCCAATGCATGTAGGAATTGTACAGTAAATGGTAGAACCCTTAGGAGTATTGACAGGCTGAGAGATTTGAGAGTACATGTCCACCGATTACAAAGTGGCAATGCAGGTGGATAAGGTAGTCAAGAAGGCATACAACATGCTTGCTTTCTTTGGTCGGGGCATTGAGTATAAAAATCGGCAGGTCATGTTCCAACTGTACAGAACCTTAGTTCAGCCTCATTTGGAATATTGTGCACAATTCTGGTCGCCACAGAATCAGAACGATGTGGATGCTTTGGAAAGGGTACAGAAGTGGTTTGCCAGGATGTTGTCTAATCTGGAGGGCATTAGCTATGAGGAGAGGTTGGATAAACTCGGTTTGTTCTCACTGGAATGAAAGGTTGAGGGGATGACCTGATAGAGGTTTACAAGATTGAGTGACACGGACAGAGTGGATAGTCAGATGCTCTTTCCTAGGATAGAAAAGGGGACATGGGTTTAAGGTGCGTGGGGAAAAGTTTAGAGAACATGTGCGAGGCAATTTTTTTACATGGAGGGTGGTGACTGTCTGCAACGCGCTGCCGCTTGGAAGTGGTGGGAGCAGGTTTGATAGTGGCAATTAAGGGACATCTAGATGAATACATGAATAGGATGGGAGTAGAAGGATACAGACTCTGTTTTAGTTTAGGCAGGCATCATGATTGGCGCAGGCTTGGCAGGCCAAAGGGCCTGTTCCTATGCTGTACTGTTCTTTGTGCTGTATCAACACAAAGTTTATGTTGATTAAAATGCTTTTGACTGTAACAGATACATTTCAGGTGACGTTATATTAGAATTAGGTTAAAGTATGAAAGTATGAAAGGTTTTTTCATGCTTTGCACTCAGCACAATACAGTGAATTCTTTTTAAATGTAATTTCCATTAATAGCAGAGAGCTGATGACTCTGCCTTGGTAGCTCATGCCTGGTCTTTGGCATCCTTCACAGGCACACGTTTGCGATAATACTTCTACTCGGTTAGTTGCATAGTTTGTTGTCTTGCTAGAATTGGTATTTCAGTATTTTAGCTGTACAAATTCCACAGCCTATAGAAATGTAACATGCTCACAAACATGCAATTGAGGAAAATATCAAAAGCAGTCCTAAATTCTGAATTTGTTTGCAATACACGTAATTGGATCAGTATTTAACATAACTGAGTGTCTCCCTCCACAGGTCTCTGGTGCGGATCCTCCGAAGCCTTGCAGTAGTTTTGCTCACTTTGGCTTTGACGAGCAGTTAATGCACCAGATCCGAAAGTCAGAATATACACAGCCGACACCAATACAGTGTCAGGTAAGAGCCTGGGCATTTCATAGACATTGTCCTCTGCCTACACTGGATTGTTAAAACACCTAAGGTTACAAATACTCTGGGTGGATCTCATTTCCATTTTTATATTTTTTGAGTGCCTATAAGTGACTTGGTTCTTGGAATATAGGGTAAAAATTCAAAATTTGCCAACTAATACTAAACTCAGACGAACGATGAAGTTAATATGAAGCGTCTGCTACAGTGCATAGATAGGCTAGTAGAATGGGCAGACAGGTGGAAATTAATATTAAGTATGAGTTGATGCATTTTGACAGGATTGGGAGAAGAGATATAAACTAAACATCACATTCTTAAAGAGTGTGCAAAGAAAGGGGAACTTGGGGCTGCATGTGCATTCATCTTTGATGGTGGCAAGACATATTAGCAAAGCATATGGGATCTTCAGCTTCATAAACAAAGCTATCAAATACAAAAGCAGAGGAGTTATGCTAGACATTTATAAAGCTCTGCTTAGATCACAACTCGGGTATTGTGTCCAGTTCTGGACATAATGTTTTAGGAAGATGTCTGGTTTCTTGAGAGCGTTTAGATATGCAGCAGAGTGGTCCAAAGGATGATGGATTTTAGCTGCAAAGGTAGGTCGGAGAAGCTAATGCTGTTCCCCATGGAGAAAAGGAGATTGAAGGGAGATTTAATGTATGTATGCATGACAGGTTTGGACAAGAAAAGTTTTTTCCCACTGGCTTCTAGTACAAGGAATAGGGGAACACATTTAAAGTCCATGTCTTATCAGAACCCTGACTTTCCAGTCGCTTACCATTTTAACACACAATCCTCTCCCATACCTACATGTCTGTCCAGACTTTGGAAAGTTGTTTCCCCTCCTCCCCCCACCCATTCTGCTCAAAATAGTTGGGACTAAAATGTCGACCAAAATTTTGTTCTCCTGGACAAGTATTCGCATCTTTGAGTGTTTGAGTTCCACCATTCAGAATTTCCATCATACTGTCCCACAGTGCCAAAAACATGCTATTTTAATATAGGAAGCCCTGTATAAGCACAAATATGCCACAAAGTTTTTAGTTCTACCTTGCTTCTTTTCCCCAAACAGACCCTGAGCTCTTGTTCCTTCCCCTAGTTCTCAATTGTTGCAATTCTTGCTACTCACAGTAGAGGGAGCATCGTTCCAGATGTTGTTCCAGAATACACATCTGGATGACCTTTTGTCAGACTCAAAACCCACTATTCTATTTTCTCCCCACGGATCCTGTCAGACCTGCTGAGATTTTCCAGCATTTTCTGTTTTTGTTTCAGATTCGTGCATCCACAGTATTTTGCTTTTAACCGTTCCAGAATATTCCGAGCGGAGCATTTTTTATACTGTTTTCTTTTGAAATCTTTGTTTAAATTCCAATTTCTTTGATGGCTGCTGCTGTTATTTGACACTCCTCCGTCATCAGTTTGGTGTAGCAATATTTTTGTCTTAATCTTTTTTGGGTCAGTGATTTTTCTTAATTCACCAGATTTCTGCAGTTTTTTTCCCCGGGTGTTTGCAGCGTGGATTCAGCCACCTCGTCGCCAGTTTTTTATGGTATTTAAAAAGAGAAACTGCAACCCAACAAGGTATGAAACGGGCAACAGCTTTTATTGGGGAAGGTCTTACAGACCCTTAGATTAAACTGACTATAAGCCCGAATCAACTGCTGATGAACTCAACAGTACTTCACGTGATCAAACTCTTCAAATGACTTTGTTCTAACTAGGGACAAATATGATTACAGCAACTGGCACCCTCTTTTTCCTAATATCATTGTAAAAATGTTTGTGTTGCTTTTGGTATGCCTTGCACATTTCTTTTCATACACTATTTTTGTGGTTCCAACTGCAGTTTTATCACTCTTTGCTGCTCTTCATGTGTAGGCTATTTTTTGCATTGTTTTTAAAGCTGTTTTTGTTAATTTTATGTTGTCTAGAACTTTCTTTTGTGGAAAGTAGAACTCTTGCCAGAATGGAGTGTCTCACATTACGTTCTTTTTTTTGAACACCCAGTGATTTTCATTTCTTTTACCATTAACAGAGTTGCCCAGTTTACTGTGCACATTCAGGTTAGAATTTTCTCAATTTTTTGACAAGGTATTACCTAAAGCAGGAGATCAGGATGTAGCCTGTGGCTCCACTGCTGGCTTTGTCTGCCATTTTTGTTTGAAATTTAATCAAAAAACCCTTCGAGACAGGTCCCACAACATCACAGTGGCAGAGCCTGCCCGATCGGTAACAACCTAATGGATTGGGGCATCGTTTGTAAACATCCCATTCTAAATGTATTTGCCTTTGTCACAGAGGGAACGTGGTATGTTTGCTGGTATGTTTGAGGCCTTTTGTGATCAATAGGAACCTCTTATATAGATGGTAGCACAGTGGTTAGCACTGCTGCTTCACAGCGCCAGAGTCCTGGGTTCGATTCACAACTCGAGTCACTGTCTGTGTGGAGTTTGCAGATTCTCATCATGTCTGCATGGGTTTCCTCCGGGTACTCCAGTTTCCTCCCACAGTCCAAAGATGTGCGGATTAGGTTGATTGGCCATGCTAAGAAATTGACCCTTAGTGTCCATGGTTGTGGAAGTTAGAGGGATTAGTGGGTATAATTTGCAGGGATATGGGGTTAGGGCCTGGGTGGGATTGTGTTTGGTGCAGACTCGATGGGCCGAAGGGCCTCTTTCTGCACTGTAGGGTCCTGTGATTCAATGATAACAGTGTGATTTAGTTGCAAAAACGTCCATTGTTTATGTTGCATTTCTTTTATTTTGACTATTCCATTTGCTTCCTCCTTGTATTGGTTTGTCTGAAAAGAAGCTTTTGCCACCGTGTTTTCCTCATCCTCAATGGTCTGACCTCAGGACTAACGCTGCTTCTAATTTGGTACTAACTGAAACAAAATGAGCAGCGAGGCCACTGAAAATACTGGTGTCAGAAATGGTGTGATAAGAGGCTGCTTTAAAATTGGGCTGAGGCATATCATTGACATAGAACACAAAACAAAGTTTCCTTCAGTCTATGTTCTACCCGTGCTTGACGCAAACACCAGAAGCCTAAAATAGAAAGTGTTTAATTTACCAGCACAAATACACAAAATTTACAAAAAAGCTGTGAATTATTTAATAAGGTAGTTGTGAAAGGGCTAAATGCACTGTGTTCATCATGTTTGTTTGTTTGAATGCAGGGTGTCCCCATTGCGCTGAGTGGGAGAGACATGATTGGAATTGCCAAAACTGGGAGCGGTAAAACTGCAGCCTTCATCTGGCCAATGCTGATTCACATCATGGATCAGAGGGAGCTGGAGCCCGGGGATGGGCCTATTGGTGTGATTGTTTGCCCAACCAGAGAACTCTGCCAGCAGGTACTGTGCATGATGCTAATCCATGAAAACAGCTGACAACCAGGGCAGCACTGATTTAGAAACAGAGTAAATCATAATGTCTTTGGAATCGGCTCCTCAAAGTTAAATTAAAAATAACAAAGAACAGTATAGCACAGGAAACAGGCCCTTCAGCCCTCCAAGCCTGTGCCGTTCATCGGTCCAACTAGACCATTCGTTTGTATCCCTCCATCCCCAGCCTGCTCATGTGACTATCCAGGTAAGTCTTAAACGATGCCAGCATGTCCTGCCTCAACCACCCTACTTGGCAGTGCATTCCTGGCCCCCACCACCCTCTGTGTAAAAAAATGTCCCTCTGATGTCTGAGCTATACCTCATCCCTCTCACCTTGAGCCTGTGACCCCTCGTGATCATCCCCTCCGTCAAATCTTTGACGTGATTGTTCCTTAGGCTTTAAAGTTCTTCCTTTGAATGTTAAGGCTTTTTAAAAAATCCTTCATATCAATAAATCTGCAGCAGGAATGCCTGAATTGAGATAAGGATCGCAATCAGTTAAAGCAAAAGTTAACAATGTTGGACTTGGAGGGAGCAGGCAAGTTAGCCTCTGTTCCAGTGAAGGGTCCAGCTGGGAATAATGTCTGGATTTTACCAAAAAAAAAGGTGGAGGCAAACATATCAGCAACTTCTCATGCAGTCTGAGTGCTGGCCTGCTGCCATGTTCCTGCGCCTGGCCCTTGGTTTTCAGGGAAGAGGCTTCTGGGGATGGCAGCTGTGCGGCAGATGGCTGCTATCTAATTCAGTCAACTCAAATTCCAATTGAGGGCACCCTTGGATTTTCCAGATAATAGTCAGGCCCTCAATGTGATTGGAGCCTGTGATTAGAAGGTTACTTGGAGGCAGGCTGGGGGAGTAGATCTTTCAAAGAACCCATCATGGATCTGCTGGGCTGCAAGGGTCATAAGCCTGCTGCCATCCTGTGGAGGGTTACTCCTCCGCAGTAATGGCCTGTTCAGCTGTGGGCAGAGTTTATTTTTAGTTGAATGTTTGCTTTTTCAGAGGGCACATTCACATCAAGGTTAATAATAGGACATTGTCCTCCAAGGGGGCACTTAGGAGGCCTTCTATGGGAAAACTGTGCCTGTGGATGTGCTTCCGACAATGCTGCTTGGCACCTCAATTTTGCCCCCAACATCAGGGTCACAAAGCCTGCAGTCAAATCCAGCCCATTAATTTGGTCAGTTTTCTGCACAGATGTTGTTGACTTGCTATGTATTTTGACTCTTTATGCTATTATTCCTAATGAATCAGTCCACACACTCTCATTTGCTAACAGGCATGCTATCATGATGTCTACTTGGAGAATTACCAAGACATTATAACAGAAAAACAGGCCAGTTGACCTATCCAATCCTTGCTGGTGTTTATCCTCCACATGACGAGTAATCCTAATCTTATGTGCTGCCCTGGTTCCATGTTCCTTTTCATCACAATAAAATTAATCAGTTTTAAAATGTACCAAAAGAATAAGCTCTGGTCAATGCTGTTTAATTTTTAAACTTTGGAACCAGTGACCAGAGGTATTGTTCCCAATCAAATTCATTGTACTTTTTCAAATTTTGTGCTTTTCATAATTTTGGAACCATTTTAAAATGGTCACTAATTTAGATTAACCTGAATAAAAAGCAGAAAGAAATCTACCCCTTCTGATTTTTACATGACTTAGAAAAAGAGTGTTTCTCCGGCCCTGCGCACTCATACACAGATTGCGTAACATACAGAGGGATCTAGGCATATAGGTCTACAGTTCCCTGAAAGTGGCAACACAAGTGGATAAGCTGGTCAAGAAGGTGTTTGGCATGCTTGCCTTCCATCAGTCAAGACGTAGAGTATAAAAATTGGCAAGTCATGGTGCAGCTGTATAGAACTTTGGTTTGGCCACATTTGGAATATCGTGTACAGTTCTGGTTGCCAACTATCAGAAGGATGTGGAGGCTTTGGATAGGGTACGGAAAATGTTTACCAGGATGTTGCCTGGTTTGGAGGGCATTAGCCATAAGAAGAGATTGGGAAAACATGAATTGTTTTCGTTGAAGGCTGAGGGATACTTGATAGACATTTACACAATTGAGATTTGTCCCAGGATAAAAATGTTAATTACTAGGAGACTTTGGTTTAAGGGGAAAGTTTAAAGGAGATGTGAGAGACAGGTTGTTTTACACACAGGGAGGTAAGTGCCTGGAATGCACTGCCAGAGGAGGTGATAGAAGCAAATTCAATATTAATGTTTAACAAGCATCTTGACATATACAGGAATAGGCAGGGAGTAGAGGGATATAGATAGTGGCCTCGGTTATTGGGGAGAGGATGGGACGCTCCGGTGCCTGGTGCTGGAATGCCAGATGAATAGTGGATGGGAGAGTGCCACTCACCCTCATACCTATGTGGGTTAGGGGACATTTAGTGATGAGGAGAAGATTGTCCCTCTGGGGTTAAGGGTTGTGGGTGTTCACTATGTTTGCTGGGGGTCGCAATGTCCATGGTGAGTGAGGAGGACCTTCACCTTCACTTTGAGATCTCTGAGGAGCTGACCTTGCTGGCTTCTTTAGGTCTCCACTCCAAAAAAAGTTCCAAGTGTGAGAGAATGCAGTTAGAATCTCCCCAGCTCCAAAAAGATTTCAAAGTGTAGTTGAGTTGTACCAAACCTCTCAGTGGAAACTTGCTGGTTTTCCTGCTAGGCACAATAGTTAGAAATTTTATGAGCGAAGATTATATGGGGACAGATTTTGTAATGAATCTGTTCCTTAGTTAATCAGATTTGATTTGATTTATTATTATCACATGTATGAGTATACAGTGAAAAGTATTATTTCTTGTGCGCTCTACCCATTAGATTTTGTCAGGGTTGGTGATTGTTGCATATAACTCCTTAGTGAATGACAAGTATAAATAAATGAAAGATTAGTGTAGCCGAGTTGTTAAAATGACTACATCAATCAACAGGCAAGATAATGGTTATAACAAGCCCTGAGGTGCCATGAATCATAGAATTATTATGGTGCAGAAGGAAGCCATTTGCCATATCGTATCTGCACTGGCTCCCCAATGAGTGTTACGACTTAGTGCCATTCTCCTGCCTTTTCACCGTGCCCCTACATATTGTTTGTGTTCAGGTAATGATCTAATGTTCTCATGAATGCCTCAATTGACCCTGCCTCCACCACACTTCCAGACTGTGCACTCCAGACCCCAACCACTTATGAAAAAGTTTTTCTCACATCATGTTTACTACTTTTGCAAAACATTTAAATCTATGCCCTCTCGTTCTTAATCCTTCTATGAGCAGGAGGAGTTTCTTTCCATCCAGCCCCTCATGATTTTGAACATCTCTATCAAATCTCCTCAAATCTCCAAGGAGAACATCTCAACCTCTCCAATCTATCCTCATAACTGAACTTTCTCATCCCTGGAATCATTCTCTTAAACCTCTTCTACACTCTCTCCAATGTGTTCACACCTTTTCTATCATGTGGCATCCAGGACTGTACACAATATTCCAGCTGAGTTATGACTAGTGTCATTTATTAAGTTCAGTATAATCACCTTGCTCTTGAACTTTATGCTCCTATTGATAAAGCCCAGAATATTACATGCTTTATTAACTGCTTTCTCCATCTGTCCTGACACCTTCAATGATACATACATGTATATGCCAGTTCTCTCTGCTCTTGCTGCAGCCATTCTTGCAACATTTGGTGCTGCTAGCTAACTCAAAATTGAGATGGACTCAATGAGAAAATGAGGAAGATACTCAGCCATCTCTACATGGAGAGAAACCAAGTTTATGTTTCATCAACAGACCTGAAATGTTTACTCTGTTTCTCTGTCCAGAGATACTGCCAGACTTGCTGAGTATTCCTAGCGTTTTTGTAGCCTTAATCTTCGCTTGTATTGGTGGTGATGATCTTTTACACTGCTCCACGTAATAACTAGGAGTAAAGCTAGATCTAATTATCCAGTGGCACATTCTTTGTCAATTGTACTGAATCTGAATTGGTCCTCGCCTTGAAGCCTTCCACTTTGGCTTATATTTTTCTTTTATTTATCAACAGGAGGTTGACTGTTGCACTTGATAATGCAAATATGACAGTTACTGTCACAGCCACTCCACATTATGGTGTCTCATCACTAAATGCATTTTACATGATACATTTGCTGCAAGTCTCCCTATATATTCACACTTGCTTCCTGTAATATACAGATTCATTCTGAGTGTCGGAAGTTTGGAAAGGCCTACAACCTGAGGTCAGTAGCCGTGTATGGTGGAGGCAGCATGTGGGAACAGGCAAAGGCTCTGCAAGAAGGGGCAGAGATCGTCGTTTGCACACCGGTCAGTACAAAAAAATGTAGAATCTTGAGTGACTTGTTAACAGAATGTTTTCCAAAATGGTAGATAGAAGGAATTAATGTCAAAATTGATGTGACTATCAAAATCTGTGTTGTGCAGTGCAATAGTTCATAAAGCGAAGTATCTATGATAGCTTTTAACAGCGGAATATTAATACTGAAGATCAGCTGATTAGACCATATTTAAAAATCTCTAAAGAAAGTCTTAAAAACTAGAATTTCAAAATACTTCCAAATTTGCTAAGGGAAAAAAAGACTTGCATTTATAAGTGTATTTTCACGAGCACAGCATGTCCAAAAGCACTTTATAGTCAAAGAAATAATTTTGAACTATGGTTATTGTAACATAGGAAACAAGCTCCTATAAACAGCAATGTAATAATGATCAGGCAATTCCTTTTTGTCTAATTGAGGAAGAGCATATTGGCCAGGACACCAGGGGTGATTCCTCTGTTGTCATTTGAGACAGTGCCATGGGACCTGTTACATCTGCATGAGGGAGAAGATAGGCCCTCGCTCAAATGTCCCATCCAGTTGATGGCATCTTCAGCAGAGCAGCAAATTTGTCCCAGATGTGAGCACACAATACGAGATAAGGTCCTCACTCCAGTGAAAGTGGGGTCTGTTTGAACTCGGCACTGAGTTTAAATGGCCCTGCTGTGTTTGTGTTTCCCCAATGTGAGAGCTTTTTCCTACTCTCCTTCCCCTATCAGTAAAAATAGGATCTGTAGGGGGAGCAGGGCATTTGGGTTCAGAGTATCATTTTGAATAAATTGTGGAATCTCCACAGTTCTCTGAAAATTTAGAAACCACCCTGAATCTCTGCTGAATTGAGAATTCTTTTGATCATTTTCCTTCCATTTTGTCATTCGGTTAAGTGGTTCTTGCTGGGTTATTCAGAACATATTGAGGACGTTCTTTTAACCTCCAATTTGAGTGTCAGTAATATACAATTAATTAAGAAATTGTTTTTGAAATCCCAACCATATTTATATTCCAAGAATAAAAATTGCCATAAAATATGCACCTGAGGTTCCTCATGCTTGAATATAAAGTTTTCTTTGAACAGTGTGCGTAAGTTCTTGGTGTCCACATAATCAATTAAACAAATTGTTGGATGTTGCTTGTTGCTCTTTCTCCCCAGGGTCGATTGATAGACCACGTGAAAAAGAAAGCCACTAATCTCCAGAGAGTGACGTACTTGGTGTTTGATGAAGCTGACAGAATGTTTGACATGGGCTTTGGTAAAAGATCAACAGTATAGTCGTTGCATTTGCATTTTAATGCTTACAATATTCTTTTGATGTCACACCAGTATTCAAATTACATTTAAAAAGATAGATTTTTCACAGAGCCAGCAGAACGGTGCTCCGGTGACTGAGCTGTTTTTGTGTTGTACAAATTATATTCTTGGTGCTATTCGGATTGGCGGTTGGTGACTAGTGGGGTGCCCCACGGGTCGGTGCTGGGGCCTCAGCTATTTACCATTTATATAGATGATCTGGAGGAGGGAACCGAGTGCAGGGTGTCGAAATTTGCTCTTGACACCAAGATTGGGGGAACGGCAAATTGTGAGGAGGGTGTGGAGAGTCTGCAGAAGGATCTAGATAGGCTGGGCGAATGGGCCAGGAAATGGCAAATGGAATTTAATGTTGGCAAGTGTGAGGTGGTCCACTTTGGTAGGAGGAATGGTAGGAAGGACTATTACTTACGTGGCGAAAAACTGCAGCAGGCGACGGTGCAGAGGGACCTCGGGGTCCTTGTGCATGAGTCGCAAAAACCCAGCATGCAGGTGCAGCAGGTGGTCAGGAAGGCGAATGGGATGCTGGCCTTCATAGCGAGGGGGATTGAATATAAAAGTAGGGAGGTCTTGCTGCAGCTGTATAGGGCATTGGTGAGGCCGCAGCTGGAGTACTGTGTGCAGTTTTGGGCGCCGCACCTGCGCAAGGATATTTTGGCCCTGGAGGGAGTGCAGAGGAGGTTTACTAGGCTGATACCAGAGTTGAGGGGATTGAGCTATGAGGAGAGGCTGAATAAACTAGGCTTGTACTCGTTAGAGTTTAGAAGAATGAGGGGAGATCTCATTGAGACGTATAAGATGATGAATGGGATGGATAGGATAGAGGTGGAGAGACTCTTCCCGCTCAAAAAAGACAGTAGGACTCGGGGGCACAGCCTCAAGATAAAGGGGGGGCGTTTTAGAACAGAGTTGAGGAGGAACTTCTTCACTCAAAGGGTGGTGAATCTCTGGAATTCTCTGCCCGTTGAAGTGGTGGAGGCTGCCTCGCTAAATATTTTTAAGAAACGGGTTGATGGGTTTTTGATAAGAGAAGGGATTAAGGGTTAAGGGGAGAGGGCGGGAAGGTGGAACTGAGCCACGACAGATCAGCCATGATCTTATTGAGTGGCAGGGCAGGCTCGAAGGGCTAGATGGCCTACTCCTGCTCCTATTTCTTATGTTCTTATGTTCTTAAATCATCTTCTCAAATTATTCCTTCTGTGCCTCCCATCAATGACACACATGCACATTAGCACTTCACCTATACAACCTTGCTCCAGCTGAGTCTTTGATGCAACAATAAAATTAATATTTTCATTTCTAGACTCTTTAATGCCTAGATGAGTGTTAACTAACTGAATGAGGGCAAAGTAATGAGTGCATGTCATGCTATAGCAGCTTTATTGGTAATTTCTTGATCTTTTACAGAATATCAGGTCCGATCCCTGGCAAATCATGTCCGTCCAGACCGACAGAGTAAGCGATGATGTTTTATTGTATTCCTTATTGCGTATTCTGTGTGGATTCAACTGAGGTTTACGGTTTATAGCTGTCATTATACTGGAGAAAGGCAGGCAATTATGCATGCAGTGACATGAAATAGTTCCAACTCCTTTATGGGAATGGATAGAATTTAAATCTGCAGACACAGTATTTTGTGTGAGCAGGCTTTCAGCTATGTAACAATTAACCACTGTGCTGTCATGGTGCCCCAAATTCATTCCAATTGAAACTAGATTTCTTTCAGAAAAAAAAGCAACATTTTAGGATATGGCATGAGTAATTTGAGAAATTCCATGTTCTAAGTATAGCTTACTTGGGAGGAACTGGTGTCTTTGGACCTGTGATTCCTAGGGCACTCCATTACAGGTATTTTCTGCATCTCGTCTGGGTCTTTTGTAAACTCAATGATAGAGATTGATTGCTAGGATTGGTCAATGGACCTGTTCTTGTAATATCATTTGACAGGCATGTTGACAGGAGGTGAACTAGACGAATCTGTCTTTTTTTCACCTAGCACTTCTTCTGAGCACATGTATTGCAGTGCCTGGGCACTGTGTTACTTCTCTGAATTGTGTAATATTTGATCTTCAAACAAGGGCAGCATTTAACCCTAATTGCCCTGATGTAATGATCATGGTGAGCCTTTTTGATCTGCAGCAGTCCTTCTAGTGATGCTTCATCTTTGGTTTTAGCGAGGAATCCAGGATTCTAAGCTGATGAAGGGATGGTGATGTATGCCCAAGTTAAGATGATGTTGTGACTTGTGATATGACCTTGCACTTCTCAGTGGTTGGTAGTTTCAGGGGAGGGCACTTCTGTCAAAGTCACCTTGGTGAGTTACTGCAGTTCAACCTGAATGATTCATGAGCTGCTGGTGATGGAGGGGACGAGTCCAATTATAATTCAGACTCAGCATAATGTAAAATATTGTATTGTACTGGGCCATACAGCAAAATGGAGTGACTGTCATGTGGCTATTATCAGTAGGTGGTGAACTACGTTTCCAGAAAAGGTTTAAAATAAATGAAAAGCATTATTTGCATAATGTGTTACGGCTATAGCAATCTGTCATCTATACAAACACTTCAGCTTCACTTTTTGGCGGGATTTTCCACGCACGCTGAGATGTGTTTTGCCTTTGGTTGGTGATGGCATCTTCTTATTCCGTTGCTGTTATCAGGGTTTCTTTCTGAATGTTTACAAACATTCTGTGACAGAGCTATCTTTTCCAATCTTATCTGGTGTTAGCTCCACTCTACTGAAAACACATCATTGTCACTCTTTTCAAAACATTCAGCAGCTCATATCCCCAACTCTCTGCTCGTTTCTGGCGTTGGCCTGCTGATAACTTTATTGCCAGCTTCATTTGGTTTCTGGTTGTGGCACAGAGGGGTGTTTGTGAATTACAAAAGATGGAGGCTAAAATTGAGGTTACCTGATCTAAAGGTGACTTCAAGACCACATTGAAGTGGTTAACTCTTCACTGCCGTCTGAAGTGACCCAGCAAATCTTTGTGCTTTCTTTCATACAGTAATTTAAGAAGAGGCCCAATAGCACTTTCATCAGGCATCTGGGGGTGAGCAATGCATGCTGACCTTGTCAGCAATGCCTACATCCTGAGAGTGAATTTTTCACAAAAGATGCTGTGCAAAGGCTGAGACTTGGATTGTTGGAGCTGCAGTATCAGGCAGCCTGACCACCCAATTAGCAAGGCATATATGTAGTGGTGCTGGGTGATTTTTTAAATTTGTTCATGGGATGTGGATGTTGTTGTCTGGGGGCCAGCTTTTGTTGCACAACCCTGAGGGCATTTGATGTGGGTCAGGAGTCACATGTCAGTCAAATCGTGAAGGAAGGTAAATTTCCTCCCCTAAAGAGTATTAGTGAACTAATGTTTTTCCGACAATCAAAATGGCTTTGTGGTCATCATTAGATTTTTAATTCCAGATTTGAATTGCATTCAGATTTCACCATTTGCCATGGTAGGATTTGAACCCAGGTCCCCGAGCTTTACTCTGGGTAACTGGATTACTAGTCCAGAGACTAGTCCATTATGCCACTGCCTTCCCAAACTTGTGATCAAAAGAGTGTTTTCAAGTTTTATATATATAGTAAACTGTAATATATGTTACAACTTTTCTAATGTTTCCCAATGAAATTTAAATTATATAGAGTATTTTAAATTCTTTTAAGGAATGTGAATTTCTTTGGCAAAGCCTGCACTTATTGCAAATCCCTAATTACCTTTGAGAATTGTGAATCGGTGAAAGGCTGATTAGATCCTGCTTTCGCAAAGATAAATACATGTGAGGGATGTCATTTGGCTCACACTGCCATAGAGACTTACACTGTCCCATCATGTTGTTTCAGTGCTGCTTGAATGACCCCAGAGTATTTGTCATCAGTATCCCATCCTGACATCATTTCAGATGTTGCATATCTGGAACTTTTCACCATTGTATGGTTAGAGTTTGCAGTCAATGTTATACCTTAAACAGTCCTTAGAATTACACTCTTCTGTTCAGCTTAGCATCCCATTTGCCTTTGATATCTCGTCCTTTCAAAGCAGGTGAGCCTGTATACTGACCTCTCCCCATAACCCAACACTCTCGCATACTTGAGATTAAAACAAATGCGGGAGATATTTCAGTATCTGCAGTAGATTTGATTGGCACTTTGCTGCTGTTTTCTCATATGGATTGTCTTACAGCTCTGCTGTTCAGTGCTACTTTCCGAAAGAAGATTGAGAGGCTGGCTCGAGACATCCTCATTGACCCTATTCGAGTTGTACAGGGAGACATCGGCGAGGTAATGGGGCATCTTACTGTTGAACTGTTTTCTATTAATAATAAATGTGGTAATGTTTTATTGGAGCATGCCCAGTCTGTACCTAAAACATGTTCTCCTTAAAGATCCTCATTGTTCTGTTACAGCTTTTTCTTTTGGTCTTTGGCTGCATTTTATTCTGGCTAGATCTCTCACCTCATAGCATTGAGGTCAACCCTCTTCCAATTTACAAGTTCTACTTTAAATTGTACCATTCTCCTCTTCATTAATTGTGATGTGTGTAATGATAATAAGAATGTGACAGGAAGCATAGAGCATACAAACATAAGATTGCACCAACAAATAAGGTTGAAATAGGGAAAAATGGTAAAAATACCAAATACATGGTCACTCATAACAAAATGAATGAATTGATAACAAATAATATGAGAGATATTAGAGAGTCCTTGAATATTATGTATGCGGTTATATTTATCTTATTACTAGTACATCCTATTATCACATGGCCTCTTTGTGCTTGTAGATCACCAACCTTATTCACCGTACTTTGTTTTAGGCAAATGAGGATATTACTCAGATTGTGGAGATTCTTTTGGCTGGCCCTGACAAGTGGAACTGGCTCACGAGGAGACTGGTGGAGTTGACATCGAGAGGCAGTGTTCTTATCTTTGTGACCAAGAAGGCTAACAGCGATGAACTTGCTGCCAATCTAAATCAGGAGGGTTACACCGTTGGGTTGTTACATGGTGATATGGATCAGAGCGAAAGAAACAAAGTCATCTCTGACTTTAAGAAGAAGTCAATTCCTGTTCTTGTGGCTACAGATGTAGCAGGTGAGTGCTACTGTACACATACAGGTATTTCTGTGGACATGTGGCCAATGATGTAAATGGTTATTAGGATAGTGTGGGGAAAAGAGCATTGAAGTGGATCATAGAATCCATACAGTGTAGGATGAGGCCATTCGGCCCATCAAACGTGCACTGACAGCAATCCCACCCAAGCCACTTAATACCATGTATTTAACCTGCTAGTCCCTCTGAATTAAGGGGCAGTTTAGCATGGCCAGTCCACCTAACCCGCACATTTTTGGTATGTGGGAGGAAACAGGAGTACCCGTATGAAACACATCTCTAATCATATTGAATGGTGGAGCAGGCTTGATGGGCTGAATGGCCTTCTCCTGCTCCTATTTCCTTGTATGTGCACAAAACCTTAGTTTTTTCCACTTAATATACGCAGCTCTTTACAAGTGGACTACAAAATGCACATAGCAACAATAGGCTTTTACTGCACAAATAAGTGAATCCTTACAATCTCTACAGCAGGCATATTAGTTACTGCAGTTTTCCTGCTGTATGTGTTGGGTACGTTATCTGTGTGAGTAGTTCCTAGCCCAGTATACATTCTGGAATGGAAAAGATATTGGTGCTTTCCATGGAAAAGGCACACACTGATTTCCTTGATGGTTGTAATTTTCTTCTCTTGCAATTATTGCCTGTAAAGGAACAGCTCGAACTCAGCTGAAGCTTGATATGGGTAGCAGCATCAAACGACTAAAGGTGAAATTGAAACTGGAAATGCTAAGTGTGTGAGTGGAAAGAAAAGCAGGTTGACGGTTTTTCATCAGAACTGCGCATTCCAGCACATGCTGCATTTATTTTAGATTTTGAGCATTCACAGTATGCTGTGAATGTTTAAAAGTGATTGGATTTATTGTACGTGAACTGCTTGGTTGGGTTATTGTAATGTAATTAGGTAGAATGGCAGTTTTATGAGCTCATTGAATGCCTCTTTTTGCTGATGTGATTAACATTTCATTACCTTTTGATTTTTATATTCTATATGAATTGAAATAAATTATAGAAGCCCATTACCTGTGTTTTTTACAACCTTATTAACGGGAAGTATTGCAGTTAATGTTCTGCGACTGTCTGCCCCTAAATCCCACTGCTGTAGCAGTGTTGAGCTGCTTCCATTCAGAAGATAATCACTGCTGTTACTTTTTTAAACTACAAAGTGCATCATCTCATTTACTGATATAGAATCATAGAACTGCGTCACACAGGAGTCTAGTCATCCTATTATGCCTAGGAAATAGTTTCTCCTTACTTTATCAAACCCTTCATCATTTTGATTGCCTCTCTTAAGTGATCTGCTTAAAACACTTCTCCAGTGTCCTCAGCCAACTGAAATTCCTGTTCCTGGTATTATTGTAGTACATTGTGGCTATACACTCTCTAAGGCCCCAACATCCTTCCTAGAGTGTAGCCCCTGATCAGGACACGCTGCTCTGGCTGAAGCTTGATTAGTATTTGATAAATGTTTAGTATAACTTACTTGCATTTGTACTCTGTTCCTCTCTTAATAAAGCTGAAGGTGTCATAGCTTTTTTTTTAGTTACCCTTCTTAGTTTGTTTTGTCACTTTCTGTACACGTATGCCCAGATCTCTCTTCCTACACTGCTTTTAAATTTGCTCTCCTCTCATTTTTCCTACCAAAATGCATAAAATTTCAAGCTTTAAATTTCTTCTGTCATGTGTTTGCCCACTCACTTCACCAATCTATGTTAATCTAAAGTCTGTTGCTCCCTTATTGTTTACTACATTCCTGCATTTTGTATTGTCTGCAAATAGTGAAATTATGTCCTGTATGCTGAAGACCAGATCTTTGACATGTATCCCAAGGCATAGTGGTACAAATAGCATCCTCTGGGGAATAATAGTATCCTGTTCATCAGTCTGAAATGTATATAGGGAACCAATGCTTGTAAAACTGCCAGCCAACAATAAGTCGGGGCCTTCATAAAGGGAGAATACAAGTTAGCAGGCAGTAAAATAGCCCTGCAAGATACAAGTATTTTATTGATCAAGGTGATTTATATGGTCATAACGTGTATTTTAAAAAAGCAATATAAGGTTCGTAACTGTCCTGGGATGCTGGAACATCTTTTGAAACTCGGTGGTTGTTTCAGGTCGCTCCCACCACCTATAGATGTTGGAATAATCGCATTGTTCCATTTATTATAGCACGTGGTTTGGATATTCCATCCATTAAGACAGTGATTAACTACGATGTGGCTCGTGATATTGATACACACACTCACAGGATTGGACGTACTGGCAGAGCAGGTAAGGAGGTGTTAACTTGTGCAGTGCGCATGCACCCATTATAATGTCCAACAAAAGACTTCAAAATTCTCCATTATTTCACATTGTGTAGAAGTGGTCATTGGATGAATGTATTTCTTCATCCACTCGAATAGTTCCGACTTGTTGGGATTCCCTAATCTAACCAATCTGAAAATTTTGTTTCATAGTTTTTCTACTATTGCCAGGTTGCTCATTTTGCAAATTTTATGCAGTTATTTAATCCCAAACAAATTTTTACATGATACTGCTGTTGTTCTCTGCTCAAAAAAGACAGTAGGACTAGGTGGCACAGCCTCAAGATAAAGGGGGGGCGGTTTAGAACGGAGTTGAGGAGGAACTTCTTCACTCAAAGGGTGGTGAATCTCTGGAATTCTCTACCCGTTGAAGTGGTGGAGGCTGCCTCACTAAATATTTTTAAGAAGCGGGTTGATGGGTTTTTGATAAGAGAGGGAATTAAGGGTTATGGGGAGAGGGCCGGAATGTGGAACTGAGCCACGACAGATCAGCCATGATCTTATTGAATGGCGGGGCAGGCTCGAAGGGCTAGATGGCCTACTCCTGCTCCTATTTCTTATGTTCTTATGGTCTTGCTCACTTATGGCAACATTGCATATATTTAGGAGTGACAATTTAATATCTTTGTTTTATTAAAATTAACAAACCATAGAATTACTGGATCTTTTTCTGACTCATTACAAAATTCAATGAATAAACTTACCTAAACATTTATTTGAACACACAATTTCCCCTCACAAACTCTATTGTGTTGTCATTTATCTGTTTGCCCTGCCATTTTCGATGCCTGGTGTAAAAGATTTATAATGAAAAGTGACACACTTTGGAAAGAATGCTTTTAAGTATATTTATTGTTTTAATTAAACCTAAGAACATGAAGCTCACGGTGTTGATGGACTAGTAACCAGTGGTTACATATGAACAAGGAGCAGGAGTAAGCCATTCAGCCCCTCGAGCCTGATCCATCAGTTAATAAGGTCATGGCTGATCTGATAGTAGCCTCAAATTTGCATCCCAGCTACCCACAATAACTGCCACCCCTTGTTTACCAAGCAGAGTGAGCAGTAAGGGCTTTGGATCAAATGGGCTTGGGAGAAAAGGACCAGGTAAGTTTAAATTCTTAACTGTGTTTAGTAATCACTAAGAGACTGTGATGGAGGGGCATGTGATGTGCTGTTTCTGTATGATGTGGGAGCTGGTGGATCCCAATGTCCTTCCTAGTGACCATGTCTGCAGTAAGTGCTGGTTGCTTGAAGAGCGGTAAAAAGCCTGACAACACCAGGTGTTAGTCCAACCTATTTATTTGATAATAGACCCACAAACTTTCGGGGTTAGCCCCTTCGTCAGGTGAATGGAGAGTTCTGGCCTCAGACAGAGCATATAAAGCACAGACAGTTTAGAGATTACTGATTAGAATGCAAATCCATACACCTAACCTGCTGTTCAAGACCTGAAGTGGCTAACAATGTGAGTGGAAGGAGCACTGATCACAGTTTAAAGAGATGTGTATTGTCTCCAGACAGTACAGTGAGTGAGGTTTGCCTGGGTTTGTCTGGAGACAATACACATCTCTTTAAACTGTGATCAGTGCTCCTTCCACTCACATTGTCAGCCACTTCAGGTCTTGAACAGCAGGTTAGGTGTAAGGATTCGTATTCTAATCAGTAATCTCTAAACTGTCTGTGCTTTATATGCTCTGTCTGAGGCCAGAACTCTCCATTCACCTGACGAAGGGGCTAACCCCGAAAGCTTGTGAGTCTATTATCAAATAAATAGGTTGGACTAAAACCTGGTGTTGTCAGACTTTTTACTGTGTTTACGCCAGTCCAACGCCAGCATACCCACATCATGCTTGAAGAGCTCCAGCTCAAAGTAGATGAGCTGAACTCTGAGCTTCAGACACTGAGGTTCATCAGGGAGGGGGAGTGTAACCTGGATAATGGGGTACAAAAGAGATCCACACACCCTAGACTGGCTAACTCTAAGGGTCTGGAACAAGAGGGGCTGCTGGGGGGAGGAAGGAGGGGGGAGTGGGGAGGAAGGGTGAGAGGAAGGAGGGGGGAGTGGGGAGGAAGGAGGGGGGTCCCAAAGCCCTCAGCCTCTCAATCTGCACAACAGGTTTGAGGTTCTTGCTCCCAATGTGGACAAGAACGAGGGCTGTAAGGTTGATGAGCAAACTGCCCACAGTACAGTGGTGCAGACACAGGAAGATGAGGAATGTAGTGGTAATTGGGGATAGTGTGATTAGGGGTATAGACACTGTCTTTTGTCACAATGATATAGAATACTGAAGGGTGTGTTGTCTGCCTAGTGCTTGCGTCCAGGATGTCTCATCTGGGCTGCAGAGGAACCTGGAGTGGGAGGATGAGAATCCAGTTGTGGTACATGTGGGTGCCAACGACATAGGCAAAATGGGAACTAATGATCTGCAGAGGGAGTATGAAAAGCTAGGAATCAAATTAAAAAGCAGAACCGACAAGGTGGTTGTCTCTGGATTACTACCTGAACCGCATGCAGATGGGCGTAGGGTAAATAGGATTAAGGAGATGAATGGGTGGCTCAGGGATTGATGTGGGAGGAATGGGTTTGAATTTATGGGGCATTGGCACCAGTATTGGGGCAGATGGGACCTGTTCAGATGGGATGGTCTTGGTCTGAACCGTGCTGGGACCAGAGTCCTGACGAATCGTATAATTAGGACTGTAGATAGGGCTTTAAACTAATTAGGGGCAGGGAAGGTGCAGGGGTGGGAGAAATTAGAATGTCTAAAGTAAAAGAGAGGGTACGGGCACAGGAAAATGTTGAGGATGTCCCAATAATAAAGGGGGTAGGGGGCATGAGAAAGGTTGGTAATGTGCCTTAAAGTAGGGTCCAGATAAAGGCTGGGATAAAAATGCGCGAAGCATTCGGAACAAAGTGAATGAGCTGGTGGCGCAGATCAGCACAAATCGGTTTATGCTAATCGGTTTTTACCAAATTTGCACTATTTCTTCCCTGAATCTGATTGAGTAGGGTTCCATTCGTAGACATGCAGGGTAGAATAGGTGTAGGGTGATGTGGCGGCGCGGGCTCGTTGGGCCGAAGGGCCTGTTTCCCGTTCTGGGTTGTTCTTTGTTCTTTGTAAATGGATATGATCTGGTGGCCATTACGGAAACGTGGTTGCAGGGTGACAGGGACTGGGAGCTGAATGTCCAGGGGTATCAAGTGTTTAGGAAGGATAGACGGGAGGAAAAAGGGGGTGGGGTAGCTCTGCTGATTAAGGATAATATCAGGGTGGTAGTAAGGGAAGACATAGGCTCCAAAGACCAGAACGTGGAATCATTGTGGGTGGAGATAAGGAACAGTATGGGGAGGAAGACACTGGTGGGTGTGGTCTATAGGCCCCCAAATAATAACTTGGAGGTGGGGCGGGCTATAAACAAGCAAATAAATGATGCGTGCAGAAATGGAACGGCGATAATTATGGGGGATTTCAATCTACATATTGATTGATTGACCAATGTCAGACACGGTGGGCTTGAGGAAGAGTTCTTGGAATGCTGCCGTGATAGTTTCCTTGAACAGTGTGTGACGGAACCGATGAGGGAGCAAGCTATCTTAGATCTGGTGTTGTGTAACAAGGCAGAAAGAATTAGGGATCTTGTTGTGAGGGATCCTCTTGGGATGAGCGATCATTGTATGGTTGAGTTTTTGATGCAGATGGAGGATGAGAAAATAGGGTCCCGAACCTGTGTCCTTTGTTTGAATAGAGGGGAGTACGATAGGATGAGAGAGGAATTGGCAAATGTAGATTGGGGGCACAGATTGGTCGGTAAGACTGCTGAGGAACAGTGGAGGATCTTTAAGGAGATCTTTTTTGGTGCTCAGCAGAAATATATTCCAATGGTAAAGAAGGAACGTAGGAGTAGGGATAATCAGCCGTGGTTATCGAAGGAAATAAAGGAGAGTATTAAATTAAAAGCTGATGCGTTTAGAGTGGCTAAAAGTAGTGGGCGAGTAGAAGATTGGGAGAGGTTTAAAAATCAACAAAGATTGACTAAGAAGTTGATAAAGAAAGGAAGGATAGACTATGAAGCTAAACTGGCACTAAATATAAAAAAGGACAGTAAGAGTTTTTACAAATATATAAAGAGGAGGAGGCTGGCTGGAGTGAATGTTGGACTCTTAGTGGATGAGAGGGGGGATTTAGTGGTGGGAGATGAGGAAATGGCTGAGGCCTTAAATAAGATTTTTTGCCTCAGTCTTCATGGAGGAGGATGCGAATAGTTTGCCGGATATTAAAGATAGAAGGATGATAGGAGTTGAGGGCCTTAATGCGATTACTGTCACTAGAGAGATAGTGCTTGATCGACTCGCGGGACTGATGCTGGACAAGTCCCCAGGACCGGATGGAATGCATCCCAGGGTTCTGAAGGAAATGGCAGAGGTGATAGTAGTAATTATTTACCAAACTTCGCTGGATTCCGGGGAAGTGCCGGATATTTTAGAGGGATTGAAAATAGATAAGTCCCCTGGTCCAGATGGGATTTACCCTAGGATTCTTTGGGAGGCAAGAGGGGTGATTGCGGAGCCTCTGGCTCTGATCTTCAGGTCGTCGTTAGTCTCTGGTATAGTACCAGAAGATTGGAGGACAGCAAATGTTTAAGAAGGGGAGAAGGGACTTCCCTGGGAATTATAGACCGGTGAGTCTTACTTCTGTGGTGGGTAAGGTTTTGGAAAGGATTATTAGAGACAGGATTTATAGTTATTTGGAAAGTAATGAGTTGATTAGAGACAGTCAGCATGGTTTTGTAGCGGGTAGGTCATGCCTTACTAACCTTATCGAGTTCTTTGAGAAAGTGACCAAAGAGGTGGATAGGGGTAAGGCAGTTGATGTGGTGTATATGGATTTTAGCAAGGCGTTTGATAAGGTTCACCATGGTAGGCTTCTGCAGAAAATGCAGATGTATGGGATTGGGGGTGATCTAGGTAATTGGATCAGGAATTGGCTAGCAGATAGGAGACAGAGAGTGGTGGTTGATGGGAAATATTCGTCATGGAGTTCGGTTACAAGTGGTGTGCCTCAGGGATCTGTTTTGGGGCCACTGCTGTTTGTAATTTTTATTAATGATCTGGATGAGGGTATAGTTGGGTGGATTAGTAAGTTTGCTGATGACACCAAAGTCGGAGGTGTGGTAGATTGTGAGGAAGGGTGTCATAGTTTGCAGGATGACTTAGAAAGGTTGCAGAGCTGGGCTGAGAGGTGGCGGATGGAGTTTAATGTGGAGAAGTGTAAGGTAATTCATTTCGGTAGGAATAACAGATGTGTTGAGTATAGGGCTAACGGGAGGATTTTGAATGGTGTGGAGGAGCAGAGGGATCTAGGTGTATGTGTACATAGATCCCTGAAAGTTGGGAATCAAGTAGATAAGGTTGTTAAGAAGGCATACGGAGTTTTGGCGTTTATTGGTAGGGGGATTGAATTTAGGAGTCGCAGCGTCATGATGCAACTGTACACATCTCTGGTGCGGCCGCACTTGGAGTTTTGTGTGCAGTTCTGGTCCCCACATTACAGGAAGGATGTGGAGGCTTTGGAGAGGGTGCAGAGGAGGTTTACCAGGATGTTGCCTGGTATGGAGGGGAGATCCTATGAGGAGAGATTGAGAGATTTGGGGTTGTTTTCGCTGGAAAGAAGGCAGCTAAGAGGGGATCTCATTGAAACATATAAGATGATTAGAGGTTTAGACAGGGTAGATAGTGATAGCCTTTTTCCTAGGATGGAGAAAGCTAGCACGAGGGGGCACGATTTTAAATTAAGGGGGGGTAGTTATAGGACAGATGTCAGGGGTAGGTTCTTTACCCAGAGGGTGGTGAGGGACTGGAATGCCCTGCCAGCTGCAGTTGTAAATGCACCTAGTTTGGGGGCATTTAAAAGATCTGTGGATAGGTTTATGGATGAAAAGGGATTGGTTTAGGCTAGTGGGTCATTGTTTTGTAACTGGTCGGCGCAACATCGTGGGCCGAAGGGCCTGTTCTGTGCTGTAATGTTCTATGTTCTATGTTCTATGATTGGAAAACGGCTAATGTTACGCCGCTGTTTAAAAAAGGTAGCAGGCAAAAGGCCGGGAATTATAGGCCGGTTAGTTTAACGTCTGTTGTTGGAAAAATGTTTGAATCCATCATCAAAGGAGAAATAGCGAGGAAACTAGAGAAGAATTGTTTGATAGAGCAGACGTAGCACGGATTCGTTAAGGGGAAGTCATGTTTGACGAATTTATTGGAATTCTATGAGGATGTGACTAGTGTGGTAGACAGAGAGGAACCGGTGGATGTGGTGTTTCTCGATTTTCAAAAGGCGTTTGATAAGGTGCCGCACAAAAGGTTGCTTCAGAAGGTTAGGGTGCACAGAGTTGGGGGTAAGGTGTTAGCGTAGATAGAGGATTGGTTGCCTAATAGGAGGCAGAGAGTTGGTATCAATGGGTGCTATTCTGATTGGCGGCTGGTGACTAGTGGAGTGCCGCAGGGATCGGTGCTGGGGCCTCAGCTATTTACCATTTATATAGATGATCTGGAGGAGGGGGCTGAGTGTAGGGTGTCGAAATTTGCTGATGACACGAAGATGAGTGGAAAAGCAAATTGTGCGGAGGGTGTGGAAAGTCTGCAGAGGGATCTGGATAGGCTGAGCGAGTGGGCGAGGACCTGGCAGATGGAGTACAGTGTTAGCAAGTGTGAAGTTATCCACTTTGGCAGGAATAATAGTAGGAGGGATTACTATTTAAAGGGCGAAAAGCTGCAGCATGCTAAGGTGCAGAGGGACCTAGTCCATCTAATCAAGTAGGAGTGAAAATCACAATGGTATTTCTGAGAGCCCCCCATTGTCGTCTGTGCCATTTATTCCTCAACCACCATCACCAAAGCAGATTCCCTTGTCATTTATCACTTTATGAAACTTTATTGTGCAGAACAGGCTACTCAATTTGTCCCCACAACAATGATTGAAAATGCTTTGGGTTGGTCTGAGAATTTGAAAGAGCTATCTTGGCCTTTTGGCTAAGATCAAGTGTAGAATGGATATGCTGTACTTGGTTGAAGTCAATAGGTTACATTTCAGCTTCATTTGAAGCAATTTTTAAAAGCGGCATCTCGGCCTTTTGGCTGAGATACAAATGAGACCACACTTTAGAGGAGGAGCTATGCCTACTCCAATCAGTTTGGATCATGTAGATCAAGCTTAAGACAGGAGGTGAGAGCCCTGTTTTGTCAGCTTGGATCGGGAATGTCTCAACTTGTTGAGACTCTGAATTGGACTTGTTTTTAACTCCAATTCAATCAAATCAAAAAAAAAAAGTGTTGGGTACTACGTATCAGAACAAAAATTGCCCCCCCCACACCCCATGCTCAATTAACCAATGTTAACTTGAGCCTGTTATAGGGAAAATTTAATTCTGCCATGGTTTACCCTGTTTCTGTCTATCCAGGAGAGAAAGGTGTGGCGTATACATTGATGACCTCCAAAGACAGTAATTTTGCTGGGGATCTTGTTCGCAATCTGGAGGGAGCCAACCAGTATGTTTCCAAAGAGCTGTTGGATCTGGCTATGCAGGTATGCTGCTGGAAAGTCCTGGATCATGTCTCCCATCAATGAGCTTTGCTCCTGCACAAGTAACTTCATTGCTGAAACATTTCTTCACAGCTTGATTCCCTAGAGCCTGGAACCATCTTGGTCACACATCTCTACGCCCTTGCTAAAAATCTGCCCTGTTTAAGATCAAAAATACACGATTCTGCAATGTCAGTATGAGTTGTTCTGATGTGTAACCCCATATTCTTCAAATGCACCAGAGGATGTGACTTGCCTTAATAATGACTGCCTCACACTGACCAGATATTTTCAATGTATAATCAATGCTCATTCCAAATCATCTTCCTTTTCAATCTCACCTATGCAGTCAAATCCACTGAATTGTTTTAGGTAACAATTTAGGTCGGCCAGACCTAGGAGCAGCGTTGGTGGTGTTGCCCCTTTACAGTGAGATCCCATGTATGAACTTCAGTCCACTAAAGACGCATTTTTTGTTTAGCAACAGCTTTATTTTCTGTGTGCAACATATGATTATTTTCTGATCATTCATTGTTTTGTGAATATGCCTTTCTCTTTGTAGAGTTTGAGTGCTAATCTGCTGTGGTTTACCTGTTCCTTTGTATGCTGCATACCAGGTGAACAGTTTTTAATGTAACTAGTTAGCAAATCATAACTTAACCTGGCTTTCAGCAGGCAAGATTCTGAAACCACAGCAAAAGTTTGCTAGCGACTTTATTCCCTCCCCTGCTCTACTGAAGGTGCTGAACTTACTCCTGCTGGGTTACAGTTCCAGCTGAGCTTCCAGGACACTGCCTAGAGGTTGCCAGACTTTGTGTCTGAGCCTATGTAATGAACAACCGTTCGTCATGCATTGTCACAACCCAATCGAATCCCAAAGGTTCACGCACACGTTTTCCAACAAGACACACGGCAGTGATAGTGGGCAGGAACCTTTGCTGATTCTTTTCCCTTCGTTGCTGCACAAACCAATTGTACAACTGCCTCTGCAGCTGAGTTAAGCTGACGTTTGAGATCAGTCCCTTGCTGAAAAGCTTTTGCATTGATTTATTGCACTGACTGATGGTGAAACCTGGGCTATCGATAAAGTACAAAAAAACCCATCATTCAAAAAAAAATTATTTGAATGTCAGGATGAAAATGGAAAAAGCTACCCAGTGCATCTGGTTCTAAATCATTCAGGTCCACATGCAGGCTGTCCTTAAAAAATGTGTTGTACACAAAGTGATTTGCAAAGGTGTGCAATCTTTCTTGTCAGTCACTTGGCGATTTTTTTTTCCCCCTAATTCGGTGAGGATACCAAACCTGTCCCATCAGGAATTCCCTGTTCTTTCTTAAATACAATAGTCAGCATTAAACAGAATTTTAAGAGCTCATAAAGGGTTTACTCCCAAAATATTAATTTCTTTCTCTTTATTAGATGCTAGCTCCCACAAATCTATGACACTCGCATAAAATGTTTCATTATTGTACGTTGTCTTATGTTCTAGAAACCATTTTCGCTCGCATACCCAATTGCTAGGTATACATAGAGTTTTCTGAGTGATATCCCTCTCCATCCCAGAGAGAGAAAATCAGGGGGTAAGCACTCCCGGTCTATACCTTGCACCACTCCAGCTGTCTGTTTCCATAGAACCATAAAATCCCTACATTACAGAAAGAGACCATTCTATCCAAAAAGGCTGCACTGACTCTCTGAATTAGCATCCTACCCAGGCCCTTCCATTCACTCTATTCCTGTAACCCCATGCATTTATCGTGGCTAATCCTCCTAACCTAAGCATCATTGGACTCAAAGGGGCAATTTTGGCATGGTCAATCCACTTTTAACCTGCACATCTCACATGGGCAGCACGGTGACAGTGGTTAGCAGTGCTGGCCTCACAGATCTAGGGACCTGCACGGGTCACTGTGCAGAGGCTGCAGATTCTCCCCGGGTCTGCTTGTGTTTCCTCCAGGTGCTGTGGTTTTCTCCACACACCAAAGACGTGTGAGTTAGGTTAATTGGCCATGCTAAATTGTGTCAGAAGGATTAGCCGGCTAAGTATGTTGGGTTACGGGTATTGG
This sequence comes from Prionace glauca, assembly GCA_037974335.1. Classification (NCBI taxonomy): domain Eukaryota; kingdom Metazoa; phylum Chordata; class Chondrichthyes; order Carcharhiniformes; family Carcharhinidae; genus Prionace; species Prionace glauca. The sequence goes on along the minus strand of CM075747.1, from coordinate 40,401,956 downwards.
ACTTGGGTGTGATTATTGTCGGTGCAGATTTGATGGACCGAATGGTGTCTTTCTGCACTGAGGGATTATATTACATCCATTTCAATCATGTACATCAAATCTTGGAGATGGATCACCTCTTATCTTGACTGTGAATGGCCAGAGGACAAGCAAATTCGACCAAAATGACTTCTAAACATTAAAGAACTACCTTCAATTTGTTGCTATGTATCTCTAATATTTAACAAAAGTATTAATTTACTGCTGTTACTATTTCAGTTCAGCAATAAGTGTTTTAATAACTTTTTTTCACTGTCAGAACCCATGGTTTCGAAAATCTCGTTACAAAGCTGGGAAAGGAAAGAGAATGAATATCGGAGGAGGAGGCTTAGGCTACAGAGAACGTCCAGGGCTGGGTGCAGACATCTCAGTGAGTAACTGTTATATTTGATGCTGCTACCATCATTAAATATTCTTTAATTGAAAGAAAGTCACAGTGAAGCAAGGATGGCTTTTACTGCTGTGTACAAATAAGAGAGAGTTGGTGTCTTGAAAACTCCCAACCTTATGTTCTGCCCAGAATTGTTCTAATTTATTTTAGATAAGCTTCTCCAATGATATTGAAGCCAAAAATGGAATGGACTACACTAAAAATAATGTTCCATTTTTGGTCTTTAAGATATTAAGATATACTGCTGTTAAATTGTTTTGAACATACAGGACTGTTAAACCCTGCTGTGATGCATCACACTGTTAAATTTGATTGAGGTTAAATCCTACAGTCTAATGAATAAGACTGAGGTGCAGGTAGATACTTAGAAGTATGCTGTAGCTATTATTGTAATATGGCAGTTCTGCAGGGTTTCACACAAGAGAAAGAGGGGCATAAGTAGAAGCGGGGGCACAGCTTGGAATACTCTTTTGTCAGTACTGAGTAACAGAGTTGCTACTTTTATTTGTCCGGGTTTCTTGCTTAACCCAGTAGACGTTTCATAGTTTTGCCATTGAAATTGGAATAATTTTCAAATCTGCCTTCATCTCCAAAGAACCAGTTACTAGAATAGTCAAAGCCATACTGACTCACATAGTGACTGGTATCCTGTATAAAGTTGCAGACTGTAGTTTTAGTTATCCTCTGCTATTTCTTATAGCTTCTGATTCCCTTACAGCTATCAAAGTCCATTCAGTTTCAGATGCACACTCTTGACACCATGTTCAAATGGTGGATTAAGTAGTTTCAGCTCTCAAACCTGTTGACACCAAGGATGATGTCAAAGGTTACATGATTATGGCAAACCCATGGCCACATTGCAGTAAAGATATTTCTCCAACAATTGCAATCCTGACAGTACAGAGGAGATTTGAGTATCCAGTAGAAATTGGATTGGCTAGTTAGTATTTCCTTTGGAACAAAGACTACTGAAGGGAGTCTTAGTTATGAGAAGCCTAGATAGAGTGGACATTGTTCTTCCTAGCCACTCTTATTTCCCTTAGCAGAGAGATGATAAACAGGGCGCATTGATTTAAAATAATTGGCAGGAGAATTAGAGAGGAGTAGAGAAGTATTATTTATCCTAAGGGAGATGCAGTGGTCTGGAATTTGCTGCCTTAAACAGTAATAGAAGAATGAACCATCATCACATTTACCAAAGTATTTAGATATTGTTTTGAAAGGCTATAAAGTAAAAGACTAAAAATTAAGAGCTGGAAATTGGGATTCAGCTGGAAAATGGGATTTGGCTGGATAGCTCTTTCTCAGCTGTGACGGATGCAATGGGCAGAATGGCCTACTGTCCCCTTTTATTTCATGTTCCATTCTACTAAGTCCTCTATGGTGATCTGTGTTGTTAAATCCCATTGATGTAAACCACTACCAAATCCTACCGCAATATATTGCTCGGCTAACTACTCAGTTTCTATCGCGTGAACTTGGGTATACTTGACTTTGTTAACCTTAAACCTGTTGCTTGATGCATGGTAACCACAATTGTTTTATACAGGACAGAACATCTGGCAGTGTGCTGTCTAATTACGAAGCATACAAACCATCCACAGGGGCAATGGGAGACAGAATGTCAGCTATGAAAGCAGCATTTCAGGTAAAGACTCTGAGCCATCTGTGGTGTTGGATTGACAATGATTTTGTAGCTACCCCTAACTTATTTCAGGGAGATTGTTCTGTAGTTCCTGGGATTATAAAAGTGATTCTGATTATGTTTTTCACCCGAGGAGCCCTTCATATGACTGATTACATAGCAGCTCAGCTTTACTGGCCAATATAGTGCTCAGAAAGTGAGTGCTTACATGTTCCATTCATTGTTTTCAGTTCAAAGCAGAAGTCATTTAAATACTCAGGAGCACCCAGAGCTGCCTACCTGTACAGATATTGGAATCATAGACTAGAATCCCTACACTGCAGAAAGAGGCCATTCAGCCCACCGAGTCTGCATCAACAACAATCCCACCCAAGCCCTATCCCCATAACCCCTCATACTTACCCTGCTAATACTCCTGACTAAGTGGCAACTTGCCAATCAAACTAACCTGTACATCTTTGGAACATGGGAAGAAACGGGAGCACCCGGAGGAAATCCACGTAGACCCGGGAAATGTGCAAACTCTACAGACAGTGTCCCAAGGTTAGAATTGAACCCAGGTCCCTGGCGCTGTGAGGCAGCAGTGCTTTACAATAAAATCAATTAAAGATAACTAGCAGCCTACTAATGGGATAATTGTCAACTGAATGCAAAATGGTGACAGACGTTACCTGAAGTAATTATGGTTGCAGGGGATGGAATTAATAAGCTGAGCAGAAATACTAAAGTGAGATATTATAGTATCAAATATTCCGCAGTTTTGAAAAGCAGATACTTGCTCACTGTGACTGCTCATTATAAATAGTGATTTGTTAAACAGGGTTGAACTGAGCATAAATGTATGAGGCCATTAATAACTCGCTGGAGGACACAAGAACTTCATTTCTGCAGCGTTCACAATCAGATCAATCAAAAATATACATTTCGAAGGAATGCTTATATTAACATTACATTATTTTAAAATGCAGCTCTGCATTACGAGTGTCTTCAATCTATAAAGAAAACTTAATATTGCAGATAAAATTTATCCTGTAATTAATTTAATGTTTTAATTCCATTCATATTCCCCTTCCAATCTAGATGGGTTCCCTGTACATAGAACATTACAGCGCAGAACAGGCCCTTCGGCCCATGATTTTGCGCCGACCAGTTTTTAAAAAAAAAACACTGACCCACTAATCTAAACCGATCCCTTTTCGTCCATAAACCTATCCACAGATCTCTTAAACGCCCCCAAACTAGGCGCATTTACAACCGCAGCAGGCAGGGCATTCCAATCCCTCACCACCCTCTGGGTAAAGAACCTACCCCTGACATCCGTCCTGTAACTATCCCCCCTTAATTTAAAGCCATGCCCTCTCGTGCTAGCTTTCTCCTTCCGAGGAAAAAGGCTATCACTATCCACCCTATCTAATCCTCTAATCATTTTATATGTTTCAATAAGATCCCCTCTTAGCCTCCTTCTTTCCAGCGAAAACAACCCCAAATCCCTCAGTCTCTCCTCATAGGACCTCCCCTCCATACCAGGCAACATCCTGGTAAACCTCCTCTGCACCCTCTCCAAAGCCTCCACGTCCTTCCTGTAATGTGGGGATCAGAACTGCACACAGTACTCCAAGTGCGGCCGCACCAGAGTAGTGTACAGTTGCAACATGACGCTGCGACTCCTAAATTCAATCCCCCTACCAATAAACGCCAAGACACCGTATGCCTTCTTAACAACCTTATCTACTTGATTCCCAACTTTCAGGGATCTATGTACACATACACCTAGATCCCTCTGCTCCTCCACACTATTCAAAGTCCTCCCGTTAGCCCTATACTCAACACATCTGTTATTCCTACCGAAATGAATTACCTCACACTTCTCCGCATTAAACTCCATCCGCCACCTCTCGGCCCAGCTCTGCAACCTGTCTAAGTCAGTGAGAGGAAAATATGAATTTCACCACTCATCAGTACAGGAGCCGCCAGGTTTAGATTCCTGATTCCTGCTGCATTAATTGAACTCAGCAGTTGTTTAGTCTCAGGTGTTGAGGCAAATCCTCTGGGTTCCTACTCAAACATGTTTGCTAAGAAGAGAAATGAGCTGTAATCTGGCATCCCGCGCTCTCATCCAGGTTATCAATATTCATCAAGACCATATACCAAAAACCATCCTCACACTGATGCCTCAACCAGTCAGCCATTGTTCTCATACAAGGATTATTGAGCTCATCTTCCTCAGAGGGCATCAGTTAGTGTCTGAGCTATTCCAGTTGGTCACAATGTGTTGGCAGAAGCCAGGTTGATTTTCACCTCCTTAAGCTTGATCCATTGAGCTCCAGCATAGTCACACCATTATTTTGGCTTGACAGGAGCACCCTGTTATTGTGTTACTACTTTTAGATTAGCACATGGAACTTAGTAAGATAGAGGGTTATAGGTAAGCCTAGTAATCTCTAAGGTAGGGACATGTTCAGCACAACTTTGTGGGCTGAAGGGCCTGTATTGTGCTGTAGTTTTTCCTATGTTTCTATGTTCTACTTCATAGTAGCAGTGTGAAACAGCTAGCTACTAGCTTTACAAGAGTAGTTCCAAAAATAAGAAACATGAGTTATGAGGATAGATTGGAGAGGTTGGCTCTGTTCTCCTTGGAGAGAAGAAAGCTAAGAGGAGTGTGATAGGTGCTCAAAATCGTGAGGGGGCCGGAAAGAGTAGTTAGAAACTGCTGCTGCTTGTTAAAGGATCAAGAATGAGAGGGCACAGATTTAAAGTGATTTGCAAAAGAAGCAAATGTGATGTGTGAAAAAGCTTTACCTGAGGAGTGATTCCGGTCTGGAACACTGGAAGTGTGGTGGAGGTATTCTAGAGGGCATTAGATGATTGTTTCTATTCAAATAATGTGCAGGGGTACTGGGAAAATGCAGAGAAAGGCACAATGCCAGCTTGCTCGTTTGGAGAGTCAGTACAGACGCAGTAGGCCAAATGGGCTCCTTGTGTGCTATAATAACTCTGTGATTCTGCGCTTCACCTTTTCAAATTTTTGAGGTACATTGCTGTTTAAGGTAACCTGATATAGGCTGGGCACCTTTAGGGCTGAGTGTGATGGCCTTAGACCTGTTCATGATATGTTCAAAATAATCTTCTGAGGATAGCCAGTATCCTGCAGGGTGATGTGCCCAATTTCAACATCAAGCTTGCATAGTGAGTAACTGGTTTTGGGCTCTATTTACAAGGTTGCCTATTATTATATACAGTTTTTACATACAGACTTAAATATAGCAAATGTATCATTCACATATCAGAAACATGCAAAGGGTAGTTTAGCTGCCATCCATCGAAAACACGTGGAACCCAATAAAGGTGTTCACAATGGGCAAGGTACAGACTGTACCCAATCAGCCTGTGCTTGCAAAACGTGAACACAGTGTCCAACATTAGATTTGATTCCGCGATTGGATGACATTTGCTAAACAATCTAGTGTGCTAAGAATTACGCTGACAGCCAATTTAAGATTGTCAGTCAGGCTTGCAGTGTGGCAGATCTGCCTGTACTGGAAGCTACGTATATTAATATGCAGGGCTCTGCTCTTCATAGCCAGAAAGAACCTATATACATTGTGCCTGTTCTGCTAAGAAAATACATGCAAGCCATTCACCGATTGATACATTCCTCGGGGCAATACCTTGGACCAATAAGATTCAAACTGTGAATCACAAAGAGTGAAACGAGAATGGAGGGATATGGTAGGGGCTATTAAATAGGGTTAAACCTCGGGAGACACCGGAAAGGCAGGCTGTAAGATTAATATTTTTGTCTTTATTCCACAGGTGGAGGTCCACCTCGTGTCAAACGAGGGGCATGCACACGGCGGGTCGTGCGTGGGCTGCTCTTGGAAGTTCCAGGAGTGGCCTAGTACTTCATGTCGGTGTGTGTGCTTGATCCTGGACCGGTAGACGGGCGCCGCAACAGCTCAGTGACTAGCACTGCTGGCTGTGCAGACACATGGATTTGGGCCTGTGTCTGTGGGAGTTTGCGCATTCTCCCTGTGGTTGCGTGGGTTTCCTCCGGGTGCTCCGGTTTCCTCCCACACCCCAAAGATGTGCTCTCAGGCTAATCGGTTTTTACCAAATTGACACTATTTCTTCCCTAAATCTGACTGAGTAGGGTTCCATTCGTAGACATGCAGGGTAGAATAGGTGTAGGGTGATGTGGCGGCGCGGGCTCGTTGGGCCGAAGGGCCTGTTTCCCGTGCTGGGTTGTTCTTTGTCAACTGCCGGGTCTAAATTTCAGACAGTGCAGTTAACTGTCAGTTACCCTCAACTGGTACATTTTCCATGGCAACACCTCTAACATGATGTGGGTTTGCCGGCGTTGGACTGGCGTAAACACAGTAAAAAGTCTGACAACACCAGGTTTTAGTCCAACCGATTTATTTGATAATATTCTCACAAGCAAGCAAGCTTTCGAGGTTACCCTCTTCGTCATTCACCTGACGAAGAGGGTAACCTCGACACCTCTAACAAACAGAATCCACTTGTCAATCATTCAACACACTTCTTACACAATATAAAGTTGTTGATTTCCTTTACATTATCTTTTTACAAATGGCCTGATGAATGCCAGAAGAAAACCTTTGACAAAAACGAAAATCAGCAATATTGAGCAATCGTGAAGAGTGTCTAAGATCAATTGCACCGCCTTCAATATTACAGTGTCCAATTACATTGCAAAAAGGGATCAATGAAAGCCTCAAAACCTTTTAGCCACAACAGAACTTTCTAATGCACTAATATTTGTTCATTACATCATATTTTGTGTTAAGCAATGTGAGGTTGTAGTACATCACAACTCAATTTATTGATGCAGTGTTTCTGATACAGCTTTAATATGTTTGTGTCTGGAATGTATCCTGCTGCATACTAACGTTCTTCTTGTTTTGTTCCACCAGTCACAATATAAGTCACACTTTGTTGCAGCCACTGGTAGTGCTCCGAAAATCACAGGCTCTGCCGCTGGTACTAGCAACTGGACCAGCGCTGGGAGCCTCAGCATTATCCCCACCTGTCCTCTGGGAAACCCAATCATCAACCAGCCCCCAGCTCCCAGCAGTAACATGGCAAGTAGTGGACGGAATAAAGACAGCAGCAGTCGCCCTGGTGAGGTCAAGGCCAGCCGCATTGTTGACGGTAGCTCGAGCCGTTTTGAAGGCAGCAGTCGTCACGGTGACAACTTCAGTCGTCATAGCGATGGTGGCAGCCGTCACAGTGACAGCGGCAGCCGTCACGGAGATGCTAGCAGCCGCCATTCTGTCAGCAAGTACAACGATCGCGGAGGTGAGAGCAGACACAGTGACCGGAGCAGTGAGAGGCACGGTGACCGGGGCAGTGACCGCAACAGTGAAAGACACGTTGAGCGCAGTGAGAGCCGGCACGGCGACCGGCGCAGTGAGAGCCGGCACGGCGACAGGCACGGCGAGAGCCGAAGTAGTGAAGGCCGGCACGGCGAGGGCAGAAGTTCCAGTCAAAGCCGGAGTAGCGGGGAGAGCGGGAGTGTGAACGAGACCGGGAGCAGCGGAGAGAGCAGGAGCACCAACGAGAGCAGGAATGGAGACAGTAGAAGCAGTAATCGGACCACTTCCGCTGAGAATGACGGCTTTGCTGTGCCAGAACCACCTCCCAGAAAGAAGAGGAGCAGATGGGACAATTAAATCCCAACATTTGTGTTCCACACGTTCTCTTGCAGACACAAAGATGCTTACACTTTGAATCTTGTTAGAAACTAAATTGCTTAGTTTTATCTCCATAACATCAATACATAAAAAGGGACACTACAGAACGGATTTTTATTTAGTGTAGTGAACTATGTATCTTGTATGTTAGTGTTGGTCTTTGAAATGGAAAACAGTCATTGGGAGTTTTTTCAAATTGTCAGAGACTTTCAATATACATCTGTTTCACTTGTTTTACCTTTGCTCTGCTCTTTGTGAAACATTAAAGTCATCTCAAATGTTTCTTAAATTGTCCTGAATCCTACCAACGTTTTGTTTTTTGCTGATTTGCGTTGTAAAATGCGGCTATGTTTGGGTTGACATTACTATTCTGACATGCGAAGGCTACAAAGGGGGAGCTATCTTACTGTCTTTTCCCCAGGCTAGGGTCCAGTAGACTCTGCTGTCAGTCTTGTCAAAGTCTGATCACCAAATCACTCGGGATTACTTTTAAGAATGTGACTCTTTTATGAAAAAAATAAAGAAAGGATAATTCAATGAAATGTTTAAAGGAGCTCTGATTGAACTGATTCACACGGTAAGAATGCACATGAGCGGTTGTGCACTGCCGTTCTATTTCATGCTGTTTTGTGAATGGAAAGGAGAGGTGTGAACTAAACAGATACAGTATGAAGAAACTTGAGGTAGCAAACATCAGAGCATCGTCCTGCCCCTGTAGAACTCGTGTTTAAATCCAGCTTTCAGTGTGTGTGGTGCTGCAAGAACAGTGGGTAGCTCAGGATAACTGACTAGGGAAGGATGTGCCTCATGGAGCTTACATCGAGGAACACAGGGCAAGGAAGTTTCAGCTCCTTGGTGTCAATGCTTGTGAAATGTGTGTACCAGTGCTGCCTCCAGCAGCTGGCTTCCCAGCATAAATACCCACAAGTCGAGTGGCAGCAGAAAAAAGACCGTTTATGTCGTGCCAGTTGCGATCTTTGGATGCCATAAAGTACTTTACAGCCGACAAAATACTTTGGAAATGTCCATTAGGAATGAAGCATCCAAAAGGAGTTGCTACCTAGATTTGGATTGCCAAGCACCCAGGGAGCAGGAATACTTTACAGGTACTTTCAGTAATCCTCTTTATCATTTCCTGCTTCTGTTGGAATGTTAAACAAATGTATTATCGAGGAAGTCTTTATAATACGCTTAGAAAACACACAGGTGATCAGACCAAGTTGGTACGGTTTTAGAAAGAGTATTCATATTTGATAAATTGATTTGAATTTTTGGAGAATGGAGCCAGTAGAGGGGAACCAGTTATTATGATTGTTGGCCTGACCCTGCCATGGGGGGGGAGGATCAGATTAAGGACCGATAACGTTTAAAATAGATTAGGATTAAGATGGCCTGCTTTTAGAATAAAGCCACAAGAGTCCATGGATTCTGAACAAACAAAACAAGCTTTACTGTACAAGTTCAGAAAGATGAACAATTTACAATATCTATCTTATACTCCCAACATTCAGGATAAGTATGAGGTACATGTGAATTAACAGCAGAACTGTGGTTAAAAACATCACACAGAGGAAATGACACATGCGATCAAGAATTGAGTCCATGGATTTTTTTAAGAGCCCCCTAGTCTTCAATAAACAAGTCAATCTCATTGTATCCGTCTCATAAGGGATTCCCAACTTTACCTCTGAAAATCTCCCCTCTGAATTGTCTCACAAGTCACTACAACTCGGATAGATTTCACAGGTTTTCAACCTCCCCTTCCGAGATTCATTCTCCCTGGATTCCTGAGTCTGTAGGTCAGTCTCTATTTACTGGCGTAACCTCAGGTCTTTGCGAGAAAGCTTGCTTCACTGAGCTGGCACTGCCCCTCAGTTTTTCTGCACTCCTTGTTGACGCTCAGAGCTTCCTGTGGGCCCACATTGATTAGCATGGATTTCTCTGAGCCCCTTCCTCAGCTCCTCAAAGCTAATAACACTTTGGCTGCTCAGAGCTTCTCTCTTGTGCTTCTGACCCTCCTGAAACTAACCACCTCAAAAGGAGTTGTCCACTGACCCTTGAACTGTTCTGGTGACCTAGCAAAATACTCACAGAATCCTACCCTTGGCGCTAGACAGAAACTAATGTAACAAGCACTGCAACATGGTATGTCTTAAATGTTAAACTCTCCACAGTTGGCTAATTTTTCACCCACAAATTAATGGACTTGACGATACAAAGCTGGATGGGAATGTAGGTTCTGAGGAAGACATAGCCGCAAAAAGCTACGGACTGGTTAATTGATTGAGCTGCCAAGGAGGGAAAGCAGACAATGTTTGGTGCACCTTGGTTCCCTGGCCACACCCTCATGCTGGGGCAGTGAGTGTGTGCCCCGGAAAGGGTTGCTCAGTCAATCCAATGGCGTTAGCTACCTGCGCAAATTTGCGGCCAAAGCTCCCAGTGAAGTCACACTGGCTGCTACTTCACTCGCCTATCATCAGGCAAGCCACCAGGACCAGATGAGATACATTCAAGGATATTGAGAGAAGTGAGAATGGAAATTGTAAGGGTGCTGGCTGTAATCTTCCAGTCTTCTCTAGATTTGGGAGGTGCCAGCGTACTGGAGAATTGCAAATGTTATCCCTTGTTCAAAAAAGGTAAGGATAGCCCTGGAAATTACAGAGCAGTCAGTTTATCATCAGTAGTGGATGAACTTCTGGGAACAATTATTTGGGATAGAATTATTAGTCATAAGGAAAAATAGGGGTTGGTTAGGAAGAGCCAGAGGGATTTCTAATGGGGAAATGGCTTATGGTATGCTGGCCTTTATAGGAAGGGGTATAGAATACAAGAGCTGGCGTCTAATGCTGCAGTTGTAAAGAACGTTGGTTAGACCGCATTTGGAGTACTGCGTCCAGTTCTGGTCGCCTTACTACCGGAAGGACGTGAAGACCCTGGAGAGAGCGCAGAGGAGGTTTACCAGGATGCTGCCTGGTATGGAAGGATTGGGTTATGAGGAAAGGTTGGGTAAATTGGGGCTGCTTTCCTTAGAAAGACGGAGATCGAGGGGGGATCTAATAGAGGTGTATAAGATAATGAAGGGTATAGATAGAGTAAACAGTGGCAGGCATTTTCCTAGATTGGAGACAAATATCACTAAGGGCCACGGGCTTAGGGTGAGGGGGGGGGCAAGGTATAATTTGGATGCTAGAGGGAGATTTTTCACACAGAGGGTTGTGGGGGTATGGAATGCACTGCCAAGTAAGGTGGTGGAGGCAGGCACGTTGGATTTGTTTAAGGTTTACTTAGATAGTCACATGAGCGAAATAGGGATGGAGGGTTATAGGAGACTTTTAAATAAGGATCAGAGCCTCAGGACATTCCTGGAAATCAACTGTTACATGTCTTGATGTTTTTCTCTTTTATTCTACAGGTGCGTCAGTCCACCTTGTTGCCTAACGAGGGGCATGCACACAGTGGGCCGTGCGTGGGCTGCTCTTGGACGTTTCGAGAGTAGCCTAGTACTTTGCGTCATTTGTGTACGCTTAAACTGGACCAGCAGATGGGCACCACGACAGCTCAGTGACTATCACTGTTAGCTGTGCAGATACATGGATTTGGACCAGTATCTGTGGGAGTTTGCACATTCTCCCTGTAGTTGCATGGGTTTCCTCCGGGTGCTCCGGTTTCCTCCCACACCCCAAAGATGTGCTCTTAGGTTGATTGGTGTAACAAATTGTCCCTAAATTATTTTCCCCTTAATCTGGTTTCCAATGGGTGTGCCATAAGCATAGACATGGGTCAAGGGTGGAGGAGGAAAAGCACAATGTTAAAATGACGGTGCGGGCTCATTAGGCCAAAGAGCCTGTTTCCCGTGCTGTGTTGTTTTTTTGTTCTTTGTTCTTAATCTTCAATGAACTTGCTGGAGGTCTTTGAAGAGGTAGCAAGGAAGGGTCGATGAGGGTAATGCTGTTGATGTTGTGTACTTGGACTTTTAGAAGGCATTTGATACACGACAGACTTGAGAAAAGTTATGGCCCATGGGATAGAAGGGACAGTTACAATGGGAATACAAAATTGACTGAATAACAAGAAACGGAGAGTAACAGTCAATGGATACCTTTCAGGCCCGAGGAAGTTTTGCAGTGGAATTCCTCAAAGGTTGGTATCAGGACCTTTGCTTTTCCCAATGTATATTAATGATCTAGATCTTGATATGCAGAGACAATTCCAATGTTTACAGATGACACAAAACCTGGAAATATTGTAAACTGTTAAGAGAACATTTATAGCGTTGAACTTCAACAGGATGTAGGCAAGTTCGTGGAGTGGCAGATGTAGTTCAATGTGGAGAAGTGTAAGGTGATGCATTTTAGTAGAGAGAACATGGAGAGACAATATAAAGTAAGAGGTAAAAATATTAAAGGGGGGCAGAAGCACCTGAAGGGGGGGGTGGGTGGCGGTGGCGGGAGGGGGAGTGGCGGCGGGCGGAGGGGGGGTCGGCGGGCGGAGGGGGAGGCGCGGTGGAGCAGTTTAGATCAGAGTTGAGGAGGAACTTCACTCAAAGGGTGGTGAATCTCTGGAATTCTCTGCCCGTTGAAGTGGTGGAGGCTGCCTCGCTGAATATATTTAAGTCACGGGTTGATAGGTTTTTGATAGGCAAGGGGATTAAGGGTTATGGGGAGAAAGCAGGAAAGTGGAACTGATCCACTTCAGATCAGCCATGATCTTATTGAATGGCGGGGCAGGCTCGAGGGGTTAAATGGCCTACTCCTGCTCCTATTTCTTATGTTCTTATGACAGGTTCAATTGAGGCATTCAGGACAGCATTAGATTATTGGAACAGAAACAACATGCAGTGCCACTGGAAAAGGGAGGGGAACTGAATCAAGTTACGATGGTTGTTTGGGAAGCTGGTGTGTACATGGTTGGTCAAATGGCCTCCTGCTCCATAACAATGCTGAGATTGTGAGGTAGGTGATGGGGTGACAAGATGATGAACATTAATTGTGCACCAATTGGATCACGAAGGAGAGTTGCACCTTATCAGCTCATTCTCCAAGCTGACCAATCTTGATCCCGTGGTAGGAAGAGTCCACACAGTTGGAGATAATTGCAATGGGTGAGCAGAGTCTGCCTGGGTCTTGCTGCGTTCTGCATTTCAAAACGTGATGCTGATCCATCTTCAATACCACTGGACCTTAGATTGGTCTAATCAGCCTGCTTTGCCAGAATCAGCTTAACTTGCACGATAGACCAATCAGCTACCTGTGCCTGGTTTGACTGGCTTGTTAAAAAGGTTTTCTGGGGCATGAATGCTGTTACGCGCTTAGAACCACAGAGAGAGCTGGGTGAACGTGAGGGCAGGATGAGCCACTCCAAAGAGTGCAGCAAGCCAGCCTATGAAAGGTATTCCACCCCCTTTTACACCCTGTGCTGCACCTCTTAAAACTGACATACTTTCTGCTGTTCAGTAGCTCTCCAAGCGATTTCAAAGCAAGATGCATTCTCAAAATTACCAGGTGGAAATCAAACAACAACTCACTGATGCACAGAAATAGTCCCAATCTACTTTCATCACTGAAATTTCTCATCCCTGGAACTACTCTTGTAAACCACTTCTGCACATTCTCTCTGATGTGTTCATATTCTTTCTGTACACAATATTCCAACAGAGGTAAAATTATTATCATGTACAAGTTCAGCATAACCTCCCTGCTCTTGTGCTCTATGCCACCAACGCCTCTACTTTCTCAGAAGGCCACAATTCAACAGGCATGTCTGACCCTTGTCTGACTTGTTGAGAGGACAAATTACATCTGCAGAATCTAATTGTAAACGCCTGGAACCCAGCCAAGGCAGTTGTTGAAGCTGAAACTCCAAGGTTATTATCACCAGCAGCCAGCATAATTAAGGACCCTACACACCGCACACATTCTCTCTTCCACTGTCTCCTGTCGGGAAAAAGATACAAAAGTCTGAGGTCACGTGCCAACTGACTCAATAAAAGCTTCTTTCCTGCTGCCATCAGACTTTTGAATGGATCTACCTCTCATTAACATAGAACAAAGAACATTACAGCGCAGAACAGGCCCTTCGGCCCACGATGTTGCGCCGACCAGTTACAAAACAATGACCCACTAGCCTAAACCAATCCCTTTTCATCCATAAACCTATCCACAGATCTTTTAAACGCCCCCAAACTAGGTGCATTTACAACTGCAGCTGGCAGGGCATTCCAGTCCCTCACCACCCTCTGGGTAAAGAACCTACCCCTGACATCTGTCCTATAACTACCCCCCCTTAATTTAAAATCGTGCCCCCTCGTGCTAGCTTTCTCCATCCTAGGAAAAAGGCTATCACTATCTACTCTGTCTAAACCTCTAATCATCTTATATGTTTCAATGAGATCCCCTCTTAGCCGCCTTCTTTCCAGCGAAAACAACCCCAAATCTCTCAATCTCTCCTCATAGGATCTCCCCTCCATACCAGGCAACATCCTGGTAAACCTCCTCTGCACCCTCTCCAAACATGAAGTTGATCTTTCTCTACACCCTGGTTATGAATGTACAAAGAACAACACAGCACGGGAAACAGGCCCTTCGGCCCAACGAGCCCGCGCCGCCGTCCCATGGTCAGTGACCTATTCATGATTTTAGCCTATGCCTAATGTGTGAGGATCAGGGAGGTCCAATATAGGGACAATTTGTTACCCAATCAATCAGCCTAAAAGCACATTTTTGGGATGTGGGAGGAAACCGGAGTACCCGGAGGAAACCCACGCAACCATGGGGAGAATGCGCAAACTCCCACGGACACAGGCCCAAATCCATGTGTCCGCACAGCAACAGAGATAGCCTCTGAGCTGTCATGATGCCCTCGAGATGGTCCAGTTTACGCACACCAATGACATGAAGCAGTAGGCAACTCCCGAAGCAATATCCAAGAGCAGCCCACCACAACCTGCCGCCCGCATGTAACACCAACCGTTCTGCACTCTCTCCTCTATGAATGGTATGCTTTGCCTGTATGGCATGCAAGAAATAATATTTTTCACTATATACTAATACATGTGACAATAATAAATCTAATCAAATCAGCGAGACCAAAACCAATTAGCAGATGAGTGGGAACGAGAGTCCGTATTCAACCAGAACTGGAAAAGCAGACAAGATCATCACTAACAAGTGAGACCAGATCAACCGCATCACCAACAAGTGGTCAAACCTAACAGCATCGTGACACATCAGCTACAGTGTCAGGCATAACTCCTACAATGCAACATGCACAACATTGCCAGTGCAGTGTGCCAACTCATTACTGAGTGATGATGACCAAATCCATCAGATGCAGAAACATTTTACCATCTAAGCAATATCACGTAGAATGCTTGTTGAGAAAAGAAAACAATTAAGTTCAAATTTACAAGTTTAACTTTAAAAGTTGACTGTAAATTTTCTTTAGACCCATAAAAAGTTAATTAAAAGATAATGTTGATATAAAGAAAGTGATGCTATCTTGTATTCAAAAATAGTTTTGCAACTATATTGTTCACCTGAATGTATACACATAGAGTCAATCTCATCACTCAGTGCGGTCAGCATTGATGGAATGCATCATTCCACAGCACATGGCAGGATTTGGAAAAATACACATCTCTAAACCTGTGATTATAGGAAGTACATAGCATTATAAAAACAGTCTGTTGTTGCTGGTAACTGTGCCGAATGAGTCTGGCACCATCCTCTTGAAGATGTACTCGTTCTACAGCAATACCTTGGACAGAAAGTTCTCAACACTCAGCAGATCAAACTAGAAAGATAAACAGGGTCAATATTTCAGATGTAGGTTTTAAATAAGTTCAGAGGCAGGAGGAAGAGAAAAGGGAGGAAGAGAACAAAAGTGAAAGTCTGTGATAGACTGGAACACAAAAGGAGAGAGTAAATGACAAAAGGGATGATGGTGCAAGGCCAAATAAGATTTATTGTAGGACAAGGAATACATCTGAAGGTGGTTTAATGGAAAAGTAGAATCACCATCAGCTTCAGGCTAAGAAAGTGAGGACAACGATTGCCGTCTAACATTGTAGAACTGATTGTTGAGTCTAGAAAACTATGAAATGCCTAATCAACAGCTCAGGTGCTGTTCCTCAAAATTAAGTAAGCTTCATTGGAGCAGTGTAGGAGTGTGAAGTCTCTCTAATGTAGAGGTGACCATCTTGTGAGCAGTGAATACAGTAAGCACAAGTAAATTGTTGATATCCCTGGAAGAAATGTTTTGGGCCGTGAATGAGGAGAGACATTTTAATGTTTAAAGTGTTTAGTGTCACAGGTAGATTTACATTAACATTGCAATGAAGTTACTGTGAAAATCCCCTCACCGCCATACTCTAGTGCCTGTGTGGGTACACTGAGGGAGAATTTAGCATGGCCAATGCATCTAACCAGCGTGTCTTTTGGACTGTGGGTGGAAATCCACGTAGACGCGGAGAGAACATGCAGACTCCACACAGACTGTGACCCAAGCTGGGAATCGAACCTGGGTCCCTGGTACTGTGAGCAGTGCTAACCACTGTGCCACCATGCTGCCCCTAATGCAGATATGGTAAACGGATGGGTGTTGCATCTCTTGTATTTACATTGGGTATAAAAGAATGTGATATCAGAAAGAGTGGTATGAAAAGTTACATCATATAAGAACATAAGAACATAAGAAATAGGAGCAGGAGTAGGCCATCTGGCCCTTCGAGCCTGCCCCGCCATTCAATAAGATCATGGCTGATCTGTCGTGACTCAGCTCCACCTTCCCGCCCTCTCCCCATAACCCTTAATCCCTTCTCTTATCAAAAACCCATCAACCCGTTTCTTAAAAATATTTAGCGAGGCAGCCTCCACCACTTCAACGGGCAGAGAATTCCAGAGATTCACCACCCTTTGAGTGAAGAAGTTCCTCCTCAACTCTGTTCTAAACCGCCCCCCCTTTATCTTGAGGCTGTGCCCCCTAGTCCGACTGTCTTTTTTGAGCGGGAACAGTCTCTCCACCTCTATCCTATCCATCCCATTCATCATCTTATACGTCTCAATGAGATCTCCCCTCATTCTTCTAAACTCTAACGAGTACAAGCCTAGTTTATTCAGCCTCTCCTCATAGCTCAACCCCCTCAACTCCGGTATCAGCCTAGTAAACCTCCTCTGCACTCCCTCCAAGGCCAAAATATCTTTGCGCACGTGCGGAGCCCAAAACTGCACACAGTACTCCAGCTGCGGCCTCACCAATGCCCTATACAGCTGCAGCAAGACCTCCCTACTTTTATATTCAATCCCCCTCGCTATGAAGGCCAGCATCCCATTCGCCTTCCTGACCACCTGCTGTATCTGCAAGCTGGGTTTTTGTGACTCATGCACAAGGACCCCGAGGTCCCTCTGCACCGTCGCCTGCTGCAGTTTTTCGCCACGTAAGTAATAGTCCTTCCTACCATTATTCCTACCAAAGTGGACCACCTCACACTTGCCAACATTAAATTCTATTTGCCATTTCCTGGCCCATTTGCCCAGCCTATCTAGATCCTTCTGCAGACTCTCCACACCCTCCGCACAATTTGCCGTTCCCCCAATCTTGGTGTCATCAGCAAATTTCGACACCCTACACTCGGTTCCCTCCTCCAGATCATCTATATAAATGGTAAAAAGCTGAGGCCCCAGCACCGACCCCTGGGGCACTCCACTAGTCACCATAATGTTAGTTGATGACATTTTCCAGAGAGTAGAAAGCTGTACCTCTGCGCTCATCAACATGCTGGAAAAAGAGGAAGGGAGCTTGACAAGGACTGGAACAAGAGCAAGGAATTTTCCACATATCCCACAAAACGGCATGTGAGCTCTCATACCTTTTTATTTCATGGGAGTGAATGGAGTTAAAGGAGAAATGTTTGCAGAATGTGGGCTCATGCAGGGCATTGAGAACAGATTGGTGAGTACAATAATGGCTTGTTCCCAAGTATGCCTCCACTCACCCCCTCCATGGCTCATGGATGAAATTGCAAGTACAATGGACCTAAACGATTCTTGATTTATCTGAATAAGGGCATTCACTTGTTTGCAACGAACTCCCGATTGTATATCAATGTTTTAATAATTAAACAGACGGAATTTGTGTTATGTCTTTATCCTGTGGCCTGAGAAACACACACAATTCTTATTCCCGCTGCATTTAAAGGTTCTGTATTCATAATCAAGAGTTGTGTTTATAATTAGAGAAGTTATAAATATTTGTTTTTCAAATTACATTTCCAGCCTTTCTAACTTATCTACTAAAGAATTACTCATTCTTTCATTTTGACTACTTTGGCTGTTTTCCAATATTTGATTTGATTTATTATTGTTACATGACTTAACCCATATGGCAAGAAGGAACACTTTAAATGGTGACTTCAGAAAGTTTATTAACCGTTACAAAGGTAACAAGTCAGAAAGATAAAAAGCAAAGTGTCAATTAACAGTAAGAAGAGAAAGCTTAACTTTAACAATTGAACAGACTTCTTCGTACCCGTCTCAAACCTGGACGAAGAACATCGATAAAAACTCTCAACACTTTACCGTAAACACCCCTCTCTTTCCACCTCTTTTTACATCTCTCTCTGTCCTCTCTGCCCAAAACGGCTCCTCCAGACCCCATTTTAGACCTTACAAATTGGAAGCCCACCTCAGCTAATTGTTGGGAAATAACCAATTTCTCGAAAACTTGTCAACAATGAAATAAGAATTCACCCATCAGTTTTTTTTTTAGCTAATTACGCATATTGATTCTGCTTTAAAGCAATGCTTCTTCTCAAACTATATCTTTTAACTTGGGGTTGGCTGGGTCTTGACCTATAACTGGTTGACCGTAGCTGTCATTTGGAGTTGAGGTCTCTTAGATAAGGGCTGATTCCTCCGAGGTAAACGATCCTGTTATCTCTTTATTCTGTGGCCTGAGAAACACACACAATTCTTATTCCCGCTGTATTTACAGAGTTTGTATTCATAATCAAGAGTTAGTATGTTTATAATTTGAAAAGTTATAAACACTTGTCTTCCAAATTTACATTTCCAGCCTTTCTAACTTATCTATTAAAAAATTACTCATACTTTCATTTTAACTACTTTGGCTGTTTTCCAATATTTGATTTGATTTGATTTATTATTGTCACATGTATTAGTGTACAGTGAAAAGTATTGTTTCTCGCATGCATACAGACAATGCATACCGTTCATAGATAAGGAAAGGAGAGAGTGTAGAATATAATGTTACAGTCATAGCGAGGGTGTAGAGAAAGATCAACTTAATACAAGGTAGGTACAACCAATAAAACAGTAGGTCAAAAGTCTGACAACAGCAGGGAAGAAGCTGTTCTTGAGTCAGTTGGTACGTGACCTCAGGCTTTTGTATCTTTTTCCCAACAGAAGAAGGTGGAAAAGAGAATGTCCGGGGTGTGTGGGGTCCTTAATTATACCGGCTGCTTTTCTGAGGCAGTGGGAAGTGTAGACAGAGTCAATGGATGGGAGGCTGGTTTACATATGGGCTGGGCTACGTTCACGCACGACCTTTGGGGCGGCACGGTAACACAGTGGTTAGCACTGCTGCTTCACAGCTCCAGGGTCCTGGGTTCGATTCCCGGCTCAGGTCACTGCCTGTGTGGAGTTTGCACATTCTCCTCGTGTCTGCGTGGGTTTTCTCCGGGTGCTCCGGTTTCCTCCCACAGTCCAAAGATGTGCGGGTTAGGTTCATTGGCTATGCTAAAATTGCCCCTTAGTGTCCTGGGATGTGTAGGTTAGAGGGATTAGCAGGTAAAATGTGTAGGGATATGGGGATAGGGTCTGGGTGGGATTGTGTTCAGTGCAGACTCGATGGGCCGAAGGGCCTGTTTCTGCACTGTAGGGTTCTATGCTGGTTCTATATGCAGGGTAGAATAGGTGTGGGGTGATGTGGCGGCACGGGCTCGTTGGGCCGAAGGGCCTGTTTCCCATGCTGGGTTGTTCTTTGTTTTCTTCTTTGTTAGTTCCTTGCGGTCTTGGGCAGAGCAGGAGCCCATACCAAGCTGTGATACAACCAGAAAGAATGCTTTCTAGGGTGCATTTGTAAACGTTGATGGGTCATTTCGTTTTTATTAAAATGGATACCAGTAATTTCAGCAGAAAATACTTCAGAACGTATTAATTCAAACTACAAAATGGTAGTCACACTAATTTTGAAACCACCAGCAGTCCTTACAGAATTGTTCTGGTTGGAAGGAGGCCATTTGGGTTATTGTGTCTGTATTGTGTCTCCAAGAGAGCGATTCATCGAGTTCCATTCTCCTTTCTCCTGCCCTTAACCCTGCATTTTATTTCTCTTCAAATAACAGTTCCTTTTGAACATTTCGAATGAACCTGCCTCCATCACAGCTTCAGGCAGAATATTCCAGCTCTTAACCATCCCCAGTGTGAAAATGTCTTTTCTGACATCACTTTTGCTTCTTTTACTAATTATTTTAAACCCGCACCCTCTGGCTCTCGATCTTTTCACGAATGGGAATGGTTTCTCCCAACTATCCAGACTCCTCATTATTTTGAATACCTCTATCATATCTCCTCTCGGCTGTCCATTCTCTCAGGGAAACAGCCCTCACTTCTCTTTCCACGTTACTGAAGTTTCTCATCCATTCTTGTGATTCTTGTGAATCTTTCCTGCACCTTCTCAAATGTCTTCACATCCTTCCTAAAGCCTGGTGCCCAGTACTGGACCCAATACACCAGCTAAGAACTAATGACTTACACAAGCTCAACACAATCTCATAGCTCTTCATAAAATTACAGAATTTGTAACGGCACGGAAGGAGGCCATTCAGTCCAAATGTCCACACCGGCTCTCCAAATAAGCATCGTGACTTAGTGTCACCTCCCTGCCTTTTCCCCATATCTCTGCGCATTGTTTCTATTCATACAATCATCTACTGTTCCCTTGATTGAACCTGCCACAACCACACTCTCAAATCACTTTAGCCCTGTGCCCTGTCGTTCTTGATCCTTTTATAAGTGGGAAGTTTCTCCCTCTCTATTCTGTTCAGTCCCCTCATGATTTTGAACATCTCTGTCAAATCTCCTCTTAGCCTTCTTCTCTCCAAGGAGAACAGTCCCAACCTCTCTGATCGATCCTCATAACTGAAGTTTCTCATTCCTGAAACAATCCTTCTAAATCTCTTCTGTATTCTCTCCAAAGTATTCCTATCCTTCTCATAGTGTGGCACACGATATGTCTAACTAGTGTCTTATGTAAGTTCAGCATAGCCTCCCTTGTACTTTATGCCCCTATTAATAAAGCTTAGAATATTGTATACTTTATTAACTGCTCTCTACATCTATCCTGTCAGATTTGATGATCTATCCACCTATATACCAGCTCCCTCTGCTCCTGCATCCCTTTAAGAATTTTACCCCTTATTTTATTTTGTCTCTCCATGTTTCTCCTCAAAATACATCACCTCACATTTCTCCTCCTTGAACCCCATTTGCCACCTATCTGCCCACTCCACCAACTTGTCTATGTCCTTTTGAACTTTCACACAGTTCCCTTCACAGTTTACAATATTTCCACTTTTTGCATCGTCCACAAACTTTGAAATTGTTCCCTGCACACCAAGATCGAGATCATTAATTGGGATGGCACAGTGGTTAGTATTGCTACCTCACAGTGCCAGGGATCTGGGTTCAATTTTAAAGTCGGGTGTCTATCTGTGTGGTCTTTGCACATTCTCCCCGTGTCTGCGTGGGTTTCCTCCAGGTGCTCTGGTTTCCTCCCACAGTCCAAAGATGTGCGGATTAGGTTATTTGGCCGTGCTAAATTGCCCCATAGTGTCAAAGGGATAAGCAAGGTGGGGTTACAGGTATAGGGTCTATAGTGCGGGATTGTTGTCGGTGCAGACTGGATGGGCTTCCTTCTGCACCATAGGAATTCTATGATTCTATGATTAATATATATCAGGAGTGTCCCAATGTAAGTGTCCCAAAACCAACCCTCTGGGAAACTTCACTACAAACTTTCCTCCATCCTGAAATATCCATTAATTGTCACTCTCTGCTTCCTATTGTTCAGCCAATTTTGTATCCGTGTTGCTACTGTGCTGTTTATTCTATGAACCTGTACTCTATGCCCCTATTAATAAGGCCTAGAATACTATATACTTTATTAACTGGTATCTCCACCCGTCCTGCACCTTCGGTGACCAGTGCACACATACAATCTGTACCTCCTTTAAACTTTATTCTCTATTTCATATTGTCCCTCAATTATTTTTCTGCCAACATGAATCACCTCACATTTCTCTGCATCATTTTTACTGTCCCACCCTTCTTTGACCCAGGTCTCGGGGGGGGAGGGTGCGAGGGTAGGTGAAGCGATGAGGTCTAAAGTTAAGGATAGGGTACAGGTAAGGGAAGAGGCCAAGGATGTCCCAATTGGTGGCGTTATGGCAAGTAGGGTCCAGGTGAAGGCTGGGATGAAAGCGCTTTATCTGAATGCACGAAGCATTCGGAATAAAGTGGATGAGCTGATGGCGCAGATCGACACAAATGGATATGATCTGGTGGCCATTACAGAGACGTGGCTGCAAGGTGACAGGGACTGGGAGATGAATGTACAGGGCTATCAAGTGTTTAGGAAGGATAGGCAGGAGGAAAGAGGGGGTGGCGTAGCTCTGCTGATTAAGGATAGTATCAAGGTGGTAGCAAGGGATGATATCGGAGCCAAGGAGCAGAAAGTGGAATCGTTGTGGGTGGAGATTAGGAACAGAAAAGGGAGGAAGACGCTAGTGGGTGTCGTCTATAGGCCCCCGAATAATGATCTGGAGGTGGGGCGGGTTGTTAACGCGCAAATAAGTGCAGCGTGCAGGAATGGGACGGCAGTAGTTATGGGAGATTTCAATCTGCATAATGATTGGTCGACCCATGTTGAACGAGGTGGGCTCGAGGAGGAGTTCTTGGAATGCTGCCGGGATAATTTCCTTGAACAGTGTGTGTTGGAGCTGACGAGGGAGCGAGTTATCTTGGATCTGGTGCTATGTAATGAGGCGGGTAGAATTAGGGACCTTGCGGTGAAGGATCCTCTTGGAGAGAGTGTTCATTGTATGGTGGAGTTTCTGGTGCAGATGGAGGAGGAGAAAGTGGGTTCCCAGACACGCGTCCTTTGTTTGAATAGAGGGGAGTATGGTAGGATGAGAGAAGAATTGACGAATGTGGACTGGGGGAGCGCGTTGGAAGGTAGGTCTGCTGAGGAGCAGTGGAGGATCTTTAAGGAGATCTTTCTTGGTGCTCAGCAGAAATTTATTCCGATGGTTAAAAAGGACAGTAGGAGGAGAGGTAATAAGCCGTGGATAACGAAGGAGGTGAAGGAAAGTGTTAAATTAAAAGCGGAGGAGTTTAGAGTAGCTAAGAGCAGTGGGCGAGAAGAGGATTGGGAAAGATTTAAATGTCAACAAAGATTGACAAAGAAATTGATAAAGGAGGGTAGGAGAAGCTATGAGGCTGGGCTAGCACTTAATATAAAAAAGGATAGCAAGAGTTTTTATAAATATATAAAAAGGAAGAGGCTGGCTAGGTGAACGTTGGTCCTTTAGAGGATGAGAAAGGGGAGCTAGTGGTAGGGGATGGGGATATGGCTAAGGTCTTGAATAACTTTTTTGTTTCTGTCTTCACGGAGGAGGACGTGAATAATTTGCCGGGTGTTAGCGATGGAAAGGTGGTAGGAATGGAGGGTCTTAATGACATTACTGTTACTAGAGAGGTGGTGCTCGACAGACTGGAGGGGCTGATTGTGGACAAGTCCCCAGGACCAGATGGAATGCATCCGAGGGTCTGAAAGAAATGGCGGAGGTGATAGTGGATGCCTTGGTGGTTATTTTCCAGACGTCGCTGGATTCCGGGGAAGTGCCGGAAGATTGGAAAACGGCTAATGTTACACCGTTGTTTAAGAAGGGTGCCAGGCAAAAGGCGGGGAATTATAGGCTGGTTAGTTTAACGTCTGTGGTAGGTAAAATGTTAGAATCTGTCATTAAGGAGGAAATAGCGAGGCATCTTGAGGGGAATTGCTTGATAGGGCGGATGCAACACGGTTTCATTAAAGGGAAGTCATGTCTGACAAATTTACTGGAGTTCTATGAGGATGTGTCTAGGGCAGTGGATAGAGGAGAGCCGGTGGATGTGGTCTTTCTGGATTTTCAGAAGGCGTTTGACAAGGTACCTCACAAGAGGTTATTGCAGAAGGTCAGGGGACATGGAGTTGGGGGTAGGGTGTTAGCGTGGATAGAGGATTGGTTGTCAAATAGGAGGCAGAGAGTGGGGGTCAATGGATGCTATTCGGATTGGCGGTTGGTGACTAGTGGGGTGCCCCAGGGGTCGGTGCTGGGGCCTCAGCTATTTACCATTTATATAGATGATCTGGAGGAGGGAACCGAGTGCACGGTGTCGAAATTTGCTGATGACACCAAGATTGGGGGAAAGGCAAATTGTGCGGAGGGTGTGGAGAGTCTGCAGAAGGATCTAGATAGGCTGGGCGAATGGGCCAGGAAATGGCAAATGGAATTTAATGTTGGCAAGTGTGAGGTGGTCCACTTTGGTAGGAGGAATGGTAGGAAGGACTATTACTTACGTGGCGAAAAACTGCAGCAGGCGACGGTGCAGAGGGACCTCGGGGTCCTTGTGCATGAGTCGCAAAAACCCAGCTTGCAGGTGCAGCAGGTGGTCAGGAAGGCGAATGGGATGCTGGCCTTCATAGCGAGGGGGATTGAATATAAAAGTAGGGAGGTCTTGCTGCAGCTGGATAGGGCATTGGTGAGGCCGCAGCTGGAGTACTGTGTGCAGTTTTGGGCACCGCACCTGCGCAAGGATATTTTGGCCCTGGAGGGAGTGCAGAGGAGGTTTAGAACATAGAACATAGAACATTACAGCACAAACAGGCCCTTCGGCCCTCGAGTTGCGCCGATCGCATCAACCCCACCAATCTATAGACCTATCTATAACCCCCAATCCCATTAAACCCCATATACTCATCCAGAAGTCTTTTAAAAGACCCCAGCGAGTTCGCCTCCACCACCGACGACGGCAGCCGATTCCAATCACTCACTACCCTCTGAGTGAAAAACTTACCCCTAACATCACCTCTGTACTTCCCTCCCCGCACCTTAAATCTGTGTCCTCTCGTAGCGACCATTTCAACCCGGGGAAATAGCCTCTGAGAGTCCACCCTATCTATTCCTCTCAACATTTTATAAACTTCTATCAGGTCGCCTCTCAACCTTCGCCTCTCCAGGGAAAAGAGTCCCAGCTCCCTCAACCTATCTTCATAAGGCATGCCTCCCAGTCCAGGCAACATCCTTGTAAATCTCCTCTGCACCCTTTCAATAGCTTCTACGTCTTTCCTATAGTGAGGCGACCAGAACTGCGCACAGTACTCCAAATGAGGCCTGACGAGGGTCCTGTAAAGTTGCAGCATTACCTCCCGACTCCTAAACTCAATCCCTCGATTAATGAAGGCCAGTACACCATACGCCTTCTTGACCACCTCCTCCACCTGCGAGGCCGATTTAAGAGTCCTGTGAACCCGGACCCCGAGATCCTTCTGCTCTTCAACGCTACTAAGACCCCTGCCCTTAATAGTGTACTCGTTCATCCCGTTGGTTCTGCCGAAATGGACTACTACACATTTATCCGCGTTGAAGTCCATCTGCCACTTCTCCGCCCATTCCTGCATCCTATCTATGTCCTGCTGCAACTTTTGACATCCTTCCAGACCATCCACAACACCGCCGACCTTCGTGTCATCAGCGAACTTGCTAACCCATCCCTCCACTTCCTCATCCAGGTCATTTATGAAAATGACAAACAACAAGGGTCCCAGAACAGATCCCTGGGGCACCCCACTGGTGACTGACCTCCATTCCGAAAAAGACCCATCCACAACCACTCTCTGCCTTCTGCAGGCAAGCCAGTTCTGGATCCACAAGGCCAAAGGCCCTTGGATCCCATGCCCTCTCACCTTCTCAAGAAGTCTTGCATGGGGGACCTTATCAAAAGCCTTTACTGGGCTGATACCGGAGTTGAGGGGATTGAGCTATGAGGAAAGGCTGAATACACTAGGCTTGTACTCGTTAGAGTTTAGAAGAATGAGGGGAGATCTCATTGAGACGTATAAGATGGTGAATGGGATGGATAGGATAGAGGTGGAGAGACTGTTCCCGCTCAAAAAAGACAGTAGGACTAGGGGGCACAGCCTCAAGATAAAGGGGAGGCGATTTAGAACAGAGATGAGGAGGAACTTCTTCACTCAAAGGGTGGTGAATCTCTGGAATTCTCTGCCCGTTGAAGTGGTGGAGGCTGCCTCGCTAAATATTTTTAAGAAACGGGTTGATGGGTTTTTGATAAGAGAAGGGATTAAGGGTTATGGGGAGAGGGCGGGAAGGTGGAGCTGAGTCACGACAGATCAGCCATGATCTTATTGAATGGCGGGGCAGGCTCGAAGGGCCAGATGGCCTACTCCTGCTCCTATTTCTTATGTTCTTATGTTCTTATGTAATGCCCCATGGTAATCTGTGTCCGTAACTCCCCAGTCATTATCACCACACTCCTTGCAATGCACAGTAACCTCGATTTAAATTCTATATTGCTGTCTCCTTTACTCTGAACCCATCTATTCCGTACTCTTGTGATATTTCTCTTTCCTGGTGTTCTGCACACCTCGGGATTGCTCTGGGAAATTATCTCCTGGCTCCCACAGCCCTGCTGAGTTAGTTAAAACCTCTCCAAAAGCACCAAGTAAACTAATGCGCAAAGCCCTGCATTGTGAAGGACATTGTTCCAGATCACTTGCAGCGGAGATAATTGAATATTGTAGATAACTTCTAGGCCTTAAAGATTAGGGGAAGCAATGGCCTCGTGGTATTATCACTAGACAATTAATCCAAAAATTCAGCCAACACCCTGGGGACCCGGGTTCAAATCCCACCACAGCAGATGATGGAATTTGAATTCAATAAAAAAAATCTGGAATTAAGAATCTACTGATGACCATTGTCAATTGTTGGAAAAACCCATCTGGTTCACTAATGTCCTTTAGGGAAGGAAATCTGCCGAGCTTACCCGGTCTGGCCTACATGTGTCTCCAGAGCCACAGCAATGTGGTTGATTCTTAAGTGCCCTTGGGCAACTGGGCAATAAATTCTGGCCAATCCGCGGTGCCCATGTCCCATGAATGAATTCTGCCAATCAACAGCCTGAGATTAGCCCAATACTGCCCCTGTCAGACTCTCATTTCCTCACCTTGGATGGATGACCCCCAACATACCTGGGATTCCTACTTCACTTCTCCTGACCCCACCCTCTGCTGCCGTGGCAACCAGAATCCCTGTCAGCTCCTCACCGCTGCGTTCATACTGCCTCATGAGTTCTCTTCACAACAGTCACTGACTTCCCACCAGCCCCATGGATGTGGCCTGACCATCCCAGAGAGCTGTGGCCTTTCTAGGTCCTCCCAGGTTTCATTGGGCGAGGACAAGGAACCCAGGTGCAGGGCACTACGACTGTACCCAATCACCCATCCTGGCACCAGGAAAAGACAGCGCCTCCTGTCTCCTCCTTGCTGATCTTGTGTCAATAATCCCTCTGAGGGACTGCCCTTCCAGAGTGGGAGCTGGAAAGTGAGGAGGGGGATACAGAGGGTCAGCACTGGGGGGTCAGCATTGGGGGTGACTGTGAAGATCCCTGAAAGGCCAGAGTGGGAGACCCAGAATAGGGGCAGTTTCCTATCTCATGAGGCCTGAAGGCCCTCCCAATAGGCGCTGGGTGAATGCAAACTCAGAGAGCAGTGTGAGAACAAAGGGGATGAGTTACGTGGAGTTCAAAGCCACAGGTTCTGGTTTGGTGCCCTCGCTCAGACACAGGCGTGTCTTGTCTCTATCCGATCCCCAGTGGGGGTCTCTCACCATCCCTCTCAACATCGATGCCCTGGGGTGCAGGTTGGCGCACGCAGCAGTTCATTTATTCCGGTGAAGTGGGCACCACCTGGGTGACAGGTATTTATTTGTATCATTCAAATATCTGCAGTAAGAACAGACCTCATACCTAACCCCTTACAATACCAGGCTTTAGGTCACTTTAGTACCTCGATCATGTCAGAAGAATGCGGTCTATACAGGACACCAGATATTTCACTCTGGTTTCTGGTCAAGTGTTTGTTTGCACAGGTGAATTATCCAGAACTATTTCCACTCAACTCCCGTGTTATCAGTTTTAGCCTCAGGGATATAGAATCTTTTTAATAATGAATTTTTTATCCATAGGCATTTAAGTCCAGCAAGGGGCATGCATGCGGCAGGTTGTAGTGGGCTGCTCTTGGATGTTGCTTCGGGAGTTGCCTACTGCTTCATGTCGTTGGTGTGCGTAAACTGGACCATCTCGAGGGCAACATGACAGCTCAGAGACTATCTCTGTTGCTGTGCGGACACATGGATTTGGGCCTGTGTCCGTGGGAGTTTGTGCGTTCTCCCCGTGGTTGCGTGGGTTTCCTCCGGGTGCTCCGGTTTCCTCCCACATTCCAAAAATGTGCTTTTAGGCTGATTGATTGGGTAACAAATTGTCCCTATATTGGACCTCCCTGATCCTCGCACATTAGGCGTAGACTAAAATCATGAATAGGTCACTGAGACAATGGGACGGCGGCGCGGGCTCGTTGGGCCGAAGGGCCTGTTTCCCGAGCTGTGTTGTTCTTTGTTCTTTGTTCTATCGCAAAGGTGAGCTGAACCAATTCACCTTCACCCTGTTGTACACATTCTCACAGCGTGACAGACAAACTGTATTCATAGTGCCGACGAAAGTTGGCGATCTCATTATTTCCGGTGTTTCACTCAGTCACTCTGTGCTTCAAATATCAGAGAAACAGTGGATGGAATCTTATCCGCAGGAGGTGTGAACCGTTTTAACTCAGTCGTGGATGTTGCTGCCTCCACATTTGAAAGCTAATCACCCGATATGTACAGATTTCTATCGAATCCACTGGTCAATGATGTTGCCATTGGTCGCACTCCCTTCACAATCTAAACCTGTTCAGATTTCTTGCCCACCTTCACTCCTGGGTGGGTCAGTGGGTTAGTAAGTGCTCTGTGCTCATTCATACACTGAAACTGATTGGGTAACTTCCTGCCTCACATTTACTGTAATGTCCTAACTCTGTTGGGGGTCGCGGGTTTTACACAAAAAGAAAAGTTGTGATTTGCACATGTGGATTCAAAATTACACACGACAGGTTTATTGAGAGAGAGTTCCTGCACAGAGCAGGAACTGAAACTAAACACAACCCAATCTCTCCTCACAATACTCCCCTACCTCCCTCTCTCCCTCCAATCTAACTCCTCACCACACTCCCCTCCCTCTCCCCCTCAAAGTCACCCCTAGGTACTATCAACATGTGAGAAGTTATCATTGACCAGAACCTGTCTGAATCACTCAGATAAATACAAGGAGCTGGAAGGGCAGGTCAGGAGCTGGGAACTCTGAGGAGTCTGGAGTTCAATGATTCTGTCCATCATCTACTGGGTACAAGTCAAGGGTGAGGTTATCCACTTTGGCAGAAATAACAGTAGGACGGATTACTATTTAAAGGGCGAAAAACTGCAGCATGCTACGGTGCAGAGGGACCTGGGTGTCCTTGTGCATAAGTCGCAAAAACCCAGTCTGCAGGTGCAGCAGGTGGTCAGGAAGGCGAATGGGATGCTGGCCTTCATAGCGAGGGGGATAGAATATAAAAGTAGGGAGGTCCTGCTGCAACTGTACAGGGCACTGGTGAGGCCACAGCTGGAGTACTGTGTGCAGTTTTGGTTGCCGCACTTGCGGAAGGATATTTTGGCCTTGGAGGGAGTGCAGAGGAGGTTCACTAGGCTGATACCGGAGATGAGGGGGTTAGACTATGAGGAGAGATTGAATAGACTGGGTCTGTACTTGTTGGAGTTTAGAAGGTTGAGGGGAGATCTTATAGAGACGTATAAGATAATGAAAGGGATGGATAGGGTAGAGGTAGAGAGATTTTTCCTGCTTAGAAAGGATAGCAGGACTAGAGGGCACAGCCTCAAGATAAGGGGGGGGGGCAGTTTAGATCAGAGTTGAGGAGGAACTTCTTCACTCAAAGGGTGGTAAATCTCTGGAATTCTCTGCCTGTTGAAGTGGTGGAGGCTACCTCGCTGAATATATTTAAGTCACGGGTAGATAGGTTTCTGATAGACAAGGGAATTAAGGGTTATGGGGAGAAAGCGGGAAAATGGAACTGATCCACTTCAGATCAGCCATGATCTTATTGAATGGCGGGGCAGGCTCGAAGGGCTAGATGGCCTACTCCTGCTCCTATTTCTTATGTTCTTATGTCATGTGAGAGGTGGAAAGCTCTCCACTCCCTGGATGAGTGCAGATCCAACAACCACTCAAGAAATTCAACACCATCCAGGATAAAGCTGGCCCACTCAATTGGCCCCTCATCCATTACCCTCAACATTCACTCCCTCTACAATCAACGCTGTCACGTACACCATCTCCTGGATAGAGCGCAGCAACTCACAAAGCCTCCTTCAACAGCACCGTCCAAAACATTACCACCTAGAAGGAAAAGAACAACAGACACCTGGGAACACCATCACCTGCAGGTTCCCCTCCCAGTCACTCACCATCCTGACTCAGAAATTTATTGCCGTTCCTTCACTGTTGCTAGATCAAAATCCTGGAACTTCCTCCCTAACAGCAGTGTGAGTGTACCTACACCACATGACTTCAGAGGTTCAATGAGCTCACCATTGCCTCCTCAAGGACCATAAGACCAGGAGATATCGGAGCAGAATTAAGCCATTGGCCCATGGAGTCTGCTCCAACATTCAGTCATGACTGATAAGTTTCTTAACCCCATTCTCCTGTCTTTTCCCCATAACTTCTCATCACTTTAGCAATCAAGAACCTATCTATCTCCAACTTAAATGCACTCAGTGACCTGACCTCCTCTGTGCCAATGATTCCATAGATTCACCACCCTCTGACTGAAGAAATTCTTCTCATCTTCGTTCTAAAGGGTCATCCTTTATTCTGAGGCTGTGCCCTTGGATCCTAGACTGTCCTACTGATGGAAACATCTTCTCCACATCCACTCTGCCCAGGCCACTGTATAATACTGAAACTAAATTTCAATGAGATTCCCCCCCCATCCTTCTAAACTCCATCCAGTAGAGACCTAGAGTTCTCAAACGCTCCTCATACAACAAGCTTTAACTCTCAGGATCATTCTCACGAACCTCCTCTGGACTCTGACCAAGGCGGGCACTTCCTTCCTTAGATACAGACCTAAAATTGCTCCCAATATTGCGCAACATCGTGGGCCGAAGGGCCTGTTCTGCGCTGTAATGTTCTATGTTCTATGTTCTAAATGTGACCATATGGATGGACAAGAGATGTTGGCCTTGTGAATGATGCTCATATCCCAGGACTGAATAAAAAAAGGGAAATAGTCCATTGCAATGATGACTTTCACTTGTCTCTAAGTGTAAGGGAAGGTTAACCAGTAAGACAAAAAAATGTCAGTGCTGTTCCTTGTTGTAAACAAACAGCTCACTAGTAAAACTCAGGATCGATTTGAGAACGGCACAGATTGTGCATGTGTTTCCAACGTCTGAATTTAGTTCACTGGCTTGTTCTTTCCTCCGTTCACTCCTCCTCCTCTCTCTGTACTTACTTAAACCTGGTACATTTGGAACAAAAGGTTATTAAGCAGAAACATTCCACTCGATCCTTCTCTTCACAGGCTGAATATTTGCAACTTGCGCAGTCTTTGGTTTCTGTGTCGATGGAGAGCTGCTGATCCTGTTATTGTTCCGTTTCCACTTTGGGAAAGTGTTTGATTGAGGTGACGGACTGCTGCACCAGGCCTCAGAGCTCATCCAGGCCGGTTTATGATTCTGTTACACAATTTACAGAGTAAATTCGTCTCCCGACTGCATTCGCCATCCTCCTGTCCCCATGTGGAGTGAAAGCCCAGCTCCCCCCACCCCACGCTTTGTGGTATAAACGTGTTTAACATTTCTGATAATCCATTTCACTGGTTCTTGACCCCTGAGTCACTCTAAATGCATCGCTGTAAGGAGTCACTGGCCTATCTCCTGCGTTACTTGGGGGGCGGGGGGGGGGGGAGTGGGAGCAGTAAACAAATAGAGGTGTCATTAACTATCAGCAGGATCTGAAGGTTGGCATGGCAACATGTTACACTGCAATTCTAATCGCTGGTTTCATTAAATGAAATATAGAGTTCCAGATTGAGGTCTTTGACTCACTAATCTATCAGCTTACCACTGTCTCTGTGCATCGTCTCGACATTGTTAACAAGAGTTCTTATCTCTTGGGAAATATTCTGCCAAGGTGACGTGTAGTGATTGGCATTTATATTCCTCTCCTTATTAAAGATTCTGTAAAATCAGACTGAACTCAGAAGTAGGAGATCTCCCCCAACCCTCTGCAGATTGTTGCCACAGAATAGAACAAAGAACAAAGAACAAAATCAGCCCGGGAAACAGGCCCTTCGGCCCAACGAGCCCGTGCTGCCATCTCAACACCACCAGTCCCCCTCTCCACCCACGACCCCTGTCTAATGTTTTATGGTAAAAAGTCTGACAACACCAGGTTTTAGTCCAACCTATTTATTTGATAATATACTCACAAGCTTTCGGGGTTAGTCCCTTCGTCAGGTGAATGGAGAGTTCTGGCCTCAGACAGAGCATATAAAGCACAGACAGTTTAGAGATTACTGATTAGAATGCGAATCCTTACACCTAACCTGCTGTTCAAGACCTGAAGTGGCTGATAATGTGAGTGGAAGGAGCACTGATCACAGTTTAAAGAGATGTGTGTTGTCTCCAGACAGTACAGAACATAATAAGAACATAAGAACATAAGAAATAGGAGCAGGAGTAGGCCATCTGGCCCTTCGAGCCTGCCCCACCATTCAATAAGATCATGGCTGATCTGTCGTGGCTCAGTTCCACCTTCCGGCCCTCTCCCCATAACCCTTAATCCCCTCGCTTATCAAAAACCCATCAACAGTAAGTGAGGTTTTGCAAACCCAGGCAAATCACGGGGGTTACAGATAGTGCGACATGAACCCAAGATCCCTGTTGAGACCGTCCTCATGTGTGCGGAACTTGGCTATCAGTCTCTGTTCAGCGACTCTGCGCTGTCGTGTGTCGTGAAGGCCGCCTTGGAGAATAACTGTGATCAGTGCTCCTTCCACTCACATTATCAGCCACTTCAGGTCTTGAACAGCAGGTTAGGTGTAAGGATTCACATTCTAATCAGTAATCTCTAAACTGTCTGTGCTTTATATGCTCTGTCTGAGGCCAGAACTCTCCATTCACCTGACGAAGGGGCTAACCCCGAAAGCTTGTAAGTATATTATCAAATAAATCGGTTGGACTAAAACCTGGTGTTGTCAGACTTTTCACTGTGTTTACGACAGTCCAACGCCGGCATACCCACATCATGTTTTATGGCCATCCAGTTTGAGGAAATTTGATTTAGGGACAATTTATTCCTGCCAATCACCCTAACAGCACATTTTTGGACTGTGGGAGGAAACCGGAGCACCCGGAGAAAACCCACGCAGACACGGGGAGAATGCGCAAACTCCCACAGACACCGGCCCAAATCCATGTGTCTGCACAGCAATCAGTGATAGTCACTGAGCTGTCGTCTTGCCCAGTATCTGGTCCAGTTTAGGCACACACTAACAACATGAAGCACTAGGCCAATCTCGAACAACCAAGAGCAGCCCCAGTACGACCCATCGCGTGTATGCCCCTCATTGGATTGTAGAGAGTTTATAGCACAGAATGGGGCCAGTGTCTGTCCTGGTTAGAGAACAAACCACCCAGCCTAATCCCACTTTCCAAATCCCTGCAGGTTGAAGGGGGGGTGGTGGGGGGTTATGGTGGTGGTGGGGAGGGGGAGTGGGGGTGGTGGGGAGGGGGAGTGGGGGTGGTGGTGGTGGGGAGGGGGAATGGGGGTGATGGGGGGGAGTGGGGGTGGTGGTGGTGGGGAGGGGGAATGGGGGTGGTGGGGAGGGGGAGTGGGGGTGGTGGGGAGGGGGAGTGGGGGTGGTGGTGGTGGGGAGGGGGAATGGGGGTGATGGGGGGGAGTGGGGGTGGTGGTGGTGGGGAGGGGGAATGGGGGTGGTGGGGAGGGGGAGTGGGGGTGGTGGGGAGGGGGAGTGGGGGTGGTGGGGAGGGGGAGTGGGGGTGGTGGGGAGGGGGAGTGGGGGTGGTGGTGGTGAGGAGGGGGAATGGGGGTGGTGGGGAGGGGGAGTGGGGGTGGTGGGGAGGGGGAGTGGGGGTGGTGGTGGTGGGGAGGGGGAATGGGGGTGGTGGGGAGGGGGAGTGGGGGTGGTGGGGAGGGGGAGTGGGGGTGGTGGTGGTGGGGAGGGGGAATGGGGGTGGTGGGGAGGGGGAGTGGGGGTGGTGGTGGTGGGGAGGGGGAATGGGGGTGGTGGGGAGGGGGAGTGGGGGTGGTGGTGGTGGGGAGGGGGAATGGGGGTGGTGGGGAGGGGGAGTGGGGGTGGTGGTGGTGGGGAGGGGGAATGGGGGTGGTGGGGAGGGGGAGTGGGGGTGGTGGTGGTGGGGAGGGGGAGTGGGGGTGGTGGTGGTGAGGAGGGGGAGTGGGGGTGGTGGGGAGGGGGAGTGGGGGTGGTGGTGGTGGGGAGGGGGAGTGGGGGTGATGGGGAGGGGGAGTGGGGGTGGTGGTGGTGGGGAGGGGGAGTGGGGGTGGTGGTGGTGGGGAGGGGGAGTGGGGGTGGTGGTGGTGGGGAGGGGGAGGGGGGGTGGTGGTGGTGGGGGAGTGGGGGTGGTGGTGGTGGGGAGTGGGGGTGGTGGTGGTGGGGAGGGGGTGGTGGTGGTGGGGAGGGGGGGGGGGGTGGTGGGGAGGGGGAGTGGGGGTGGTGGTGGTGGGGAGGGGGAGTGGGGGTGGTGGTGGGGAGGGGGAGGGGGGGTGGTGGTGGTGGGGGAGTGGGGGTGGTGGTGGTGGGGAGGGGGAGGGGGTGGTGGTGGTGGGGAGGGGGAGGGGGGGTGGTGGGGAGGGGGAGTGGGGGTGGTGGTGGTGGGGAGGGGGAGGGGGGGTGGTGGTGGGGAGGGGGAGTGGGGGTGATGGGGAGGGGGAGTGGGGGGTGGTGGTGGTGGGGAGGGGGAGGGGGGGTGGTGGTGGTGGGGGAGTGGGGGTGGTGGTGGTGGGGAGGGGGAGGGGGGTGGTGGTGGTGGGGAGGGGGAGGGGGTGGTGGTGGAGGGGAGGGGGAGTGGGGGTGGTGGTGGTGGGGAGGGGGAGGGGGTGGTGGTGGAGGGGAGGGGGAGTGGGGGTGGCGGTGGGGAGGGGGGAGCGGGGGTGGTTGTGGTGGGGAGGGGGAGGGGGTGGTGGTGGTGGGGGACTTTGGGGGAGGGGGCTTCAGATATAAATCCAGACACCTTTGAAATGAGTTGAGGGTTTCTGCCTCTTTGACCCTCTCAGGCAGTGAACCCCAGACTCCCCACGACCCCTCTGGAGTTCCCTCATCGTCCCTCGAAGCTATCTACCAATCAGTTTAAATCCCCCCTCACTGCTAAAACAAACAGGTCCTTTCCATCCACTCTATCCAGGATCCCCCACTAACAACTCTCACTCAGATCTCCCCTCATCCTCCTGGAGAAACGGACTCCCCCCTCACCCCCCCAGCCTATCCCAGGTTTCCTCACTGCTGTAATTTCCCAGTTCCAGCAACGTCCTGGGAATCTCCTCTTTACCCTCCCGAATGTACTTACCTCCTTTCTGTAATGAGGTGACCAGAACTGCTCACAGTTGTGGCCCAGTGAATGTTTTATACAATTCCAGCACAACCTCCCTGCTCTGATACTCAGCACAAGGGAACTTATCACTGAGGACAAGATTCAGGCTGATATATGTGGTGCATTAATGGGTTAATGGTCCATCTCTGCTCTCACATTCCACCAGCTGTAGGGGTGGGATTTGACAATCTCTGCCACCCCCAACCCTGAGGGTTTTCTGATGGAATATCACTCTGTTCCCCAACAAACACGTGAATTCATTAATTATAAATTCCACATTGTCCAGCGTAGGAATTGAACCCATATCTCCAGCGCATGAGCTTGGCATTCTGGGTCATTGATTATACCAGCAACCCCCAGCTGGCACAGTCTATTCTGATCAGAGGCTCGGACTGGGTGTGACAGGGTATCGAACTTTATCAGAGAGTTTGTATCATCTCCCCAGAGATGAGTGTGTGAAGTAGAGAGGTGGGAGCAGAGTGAACCCACACCAATAGGTTAAAATTCAACAGGACAGTATGTTCTCGCAAAATCATTCCGCAGATTAACATCGGCATGTTTTTAATACAGGTGATACATATTCACTGGGTACAGTTCCACACACACTGACTCTCACTGGGGTACGGGTCCCACACACACTGACTCTCACTGGGGTACGGGTCCCACACACACTGACTCTCACTGGGGTAGGGGTCCCACACACACTGACTCTCACTGGGGTACGGGTCCCACACACACTGACTCTCACTGGGGTACGGGTCCCACACACACTGCCTCTCACTGGGGTACGGCTCCCACACACACTGACTCTCACTGGGGTACGGGTCCCACACACACTGACTTTCACTGGGTACAGTTCCACACACACTGACTCTCACTGGAGCACAGGTCCCACACACACTGACTCTCACTGGGGTACGGGTTCCACACACACTGACGCTCACTGGGGTACGGGTTCCACACACACACTGACTCTCACTGGGGTACGGGTCCCACACACACTGACTCTCACTGGGGTACGGCTCCCATACACACTGACTCTCACTGGGGTACGGGTCCCACACACACTGACTCTCACTGGGGTACGGGTCCCACACACACTGACTCTCACTGGGTACAGTCCCACACACACTGACGCTCACTGGGGTACGGGTTCCACACACACACTGACTCTCACTGGGGTACGGGTCCCACACACACTGACACTCACTGGGGTACGGGTCCCACACACACTGACTCTCACTGGGGTACGGGTCCCACACACGCTGACTCTCACTGGGGTACGGGTCCCACACACACAGACTCTCACTGGGGTACGGGTCCCACACACACTGACTCTCACTGGGGTACGGGTCCCACACACACTGACTCTCACTGGGGTGCGGGTCCCACACACACTGACTCTCACTGGGGTACGGGTCCCACACACACACTGACTCTCACTGGGGTACGGGTCCCACACACACTGACTCTCACTGGGGTACGGCTCCCACACACACTGACTCTCACTGGGGTACGGGTCCCACACACACTGACTCTCACTGGGGTGCGGGTCCCACACACACTGACTCTCACTGGGGTACGGGTCCCACACACACTGACTCTCACTGGGGTGCGGGTCCCACACACACTGACTCTCACTGGGGTACGGGTCCCACACACACTGACTCTCACTGGGGTACAGGTTCCACACACATGACTCTCACTGGAGTACGGCTCCGACACACACTGACTCTCACTGGGGTACGGGTCCCACACACACTGACTCTCACTGGGGTACGGGTCCCACACACACTGACTCTCACTGGGGTACGGGTCCCACACACACTGACTCTCACTGGGGTACGGGTCCCACACACACTGACTCTCACTGGGGCACGGGTCCCACACACACTGACTCTCACTGGGGTACGGCTCCCACACACACTGACTCTCACTGGGGCACGGGTCCCACACACACTGACTCTCACTGGGGTACGGGTCCCACACACACTGACTCTCACTGGGGTACGGGTCCCACACACACTGACTCTCACTGGGGTACGGGTCCCACACACACTGACTCTCACCGGGGTACGGGTCCCACACACACTGACTCTCACTGGGGTACGGGTCCCACACACACACTGACTCTCACTGGGGTACGGGTCCCACACACACTGACTCTCACTGGGGTACGGGTCCCACACACACTGACTCTCACTGGGGTACGGGTCCCACATACAATGTGGGTCCCACACACACTGACTCTCACTGGGGTATGGTCCCACACACACTGACTCTCACTGGGGTACGGGTCCCACACACACTGACTCTCACTGGGGTACGGGTCCCACGCACACTGACTCTCACTGGGATACGGCTCCCACTCACACTGACTCTCACTGGGGTACGGGTCCCACACACACTGACTCTCACTGGGGTACGGGTCCCACACACACTGACTCTCACTGGGGTACGGGTCCCACACACACTGACTCTCACTGGGGTACGGGTCCCACACACACTGACTCTCACTGGGGTACGGGTCCCACACACACTGACTCTCACTGGGGTACGGGTCCCACACACACTGACTCTGACTGGGGTACGGGTCCCACACACACTGACTCTCACTGGGGTACGGGTCCCACACACACTGACTCTCACTGGGGTACGGGTCCCACACACACTGACTCTCACTGGGGTACGGGTCCCATACACACTGACTCTCACTGGGGTACGGGTCCCACACACACTGACTCTCACTGGGGTACGGGTCCCATACACACTGACTCTCACTGGGGTACGGGTCCCACACACACTGACTCTCACTGGGGTACGGGTCCCACACACACTGACTCTCACTGGGATACGAGTCCCACACACACAGACTCTCACTGGGGTACGGGTCCCACACACACTGACTCTCACTGGGGTACGGTTCCCACACACACTGACTCTCACTGGGGTACGGGTCCCACACACACTGACTCTCACTGGGGTATGTGTCCCACACACACTGACTCTCACTGGGGTACGGGTCCCACACACACTAACTCTCACTGGGGTACGGGTCCCACACACACTGACTCTCACTGGGGTACGGGTCCCACACACACTGTCTCTCACTGGGGTACGGGTCCCACACACACTGTCTCTCACCGGGGTAGGTGTCCCACACACACTGACTCTCACTGGGGTACGGGTCCCACACACACTGACTCTCACAGGGGTACGGATCCCACACACACTGTCTCTCACTGGGGTACGGGTCCCACACACACTGACTCTCACTGGGGTATGGGTCCCACACACACTGACTCTCACTGGGGTACGGGTCCCACACACACGGACTCTCACTGGGGTACGGGTCCCACACACACTGACTCTCACTGGGGTACGGGTCCCACACACACTGACTCTCACTGGGGTATGGGTCCCACACACACTGACTCTCACTGGGGTATGGGTCCCACACACACTGACTCTCACTGGGGTACGGGTCCCACAAACACTGACTCTCACTGGGGTACGGGTCGCCACACATACTGACTCTCACTGGGGTACTGGTCCCACACACACTGACTCTCACTGGGGTACGGGTCCCACAAACACTGACTCTCACTGGGGTACGGGTCGCCACACATACTGACTCTCACTGGGGTACTGGTCCCACACACACTGACTCTCACTGGGGTACGGGTCCCACACACACTGACTCTCACTGGGGTACGGGTCCCCCACACATACTGACTCTCCCTGGGGTACGGGTCCCACACACACTGACTCTCACTGGGGTACGGGTCCCACACACACTGACTCTGACTGGGGTACGGGTCCCACACACACTGACTCTCACTGGGGTATGGGTCCCACACACACTGACGCTCACTGGGGTACGGGTCCCACACACACTGACTCTCACTGGGGTACGGGTCCCACACACACTGACTCTCACTGGGGTACGGGTCCCACACACACTGACTCTCACTGGGGTACGGGTCCCACACACACTGACTCTCACTGGGGTATGGGTCCCACACACACACTGACTCTCACTGGGGTACGGGTCCCACACACACTGACTCACACTGGGGTATGGGTCCCACACACACACTGACTCTCACTGGGATACGGGTCCCACACACACTGACTCTCACTGGGGTATGGGTCCCACACACACTGACTCTCACTGGGGTACGGGTCCCACACACACACTGACTCTCACTGGGGTACGGGTCCCAAACACACTGATTCTCACTGGGGTACGGTTCCCACACACACTGACTCTCACTGGGATACGGATCCCACACACACTGACTCTCACTGGGGTATGTGTCCCACACACACTGACTCTCACTGGGGCATGTGTCCCACACACACTGACTCTCACTGGGGTACGGGTCCCACACACACTGACTCTCACTGGGGTACGGGTCCCACACACACTGTCTCTCACTGGGGTACGGTTCCCACACACACTGTCTCTCACTGGGGTACGGGTCCCACACACACTGACTCTCACTGGGTTACGGGTCCCACACACACTGTCTCTCACTGGGGTATGTGTCCCACACACACTGACTCTCACTGGGGTACGGGTCCCACACACACTGACTCTCACTGGGGTACGGGTCCCACACACACTGTCTCTCACTGGGGTACGGTTCCCACACAACTGTCTCTCACTGGGGTACGGGTCCCACACACACTGACTCTCACTGGGGTACGGGTCCCACACACACTGTCTCTCACTGGGGTATGTGTCCCACACACACTGACTCTCACTGGGGTACGGGTCCCACACACACTGACTCTCACTGGGGTATGGGTCCCACACACACTGACTCTCACTGGGGTACGGGTCCCACACACACTGACTCTCACTGGGTTACGGGTCCCACACACACTGTCTCTCACTGGGGTACGGGTCCCACACACACTGTCTCTCACTGGGGTATGTGTCCCACACACACTGACTCTCACTGGGGTACGGGTCCCACACACACTGACTCTCACTGGGGTATGGGTCCCACACACACTGACTCTCACTGGGGTACGGGTCCCACACACACGGACTCTCACTGGGGTACGGGTCCCACACACACTGACTCTCACTGGGGTACGTGTCCCACACACACTGACTCTCACTGGGGTATGGGTCCCACACACACTGACTCTCACTGGGTTATGGGTCCCACACACTCTGACTCTCACTGGGGTACGTGTCCCACACACACTGACTCTCACTGGGGTACGGGTCCCACACACACTGACTCTCACTGGGGTACGGGTCGCCACACATACTGACTCTCACTGGGGTACGGGTCCCACACACACTGACTCTCACTGGGGTTCCGGTCCCACACACACTGACTCTCACTGGGGTACGGGGTCCCCACACATACTGACTCTCCCTGGGGTACGGGTCCCACACACACTGACTCTCACTGGGGTACGGGTCCCACACACACTGACTCTCACTGGGGTACAGGTCCCACACACACTGACTCTCACTGGGGTACGGGTCCCACACACACTGACTCTCACTGGGGTACGGGTCCCACACACACTGACTCTCACTGGGGTACGGGTCCCACACACACTGACTCTCACCGGGGTACGGGTCCCACACACACTGACTCTCACTGGGGTACGGGTCCCACACACACTGACTCTCACTGGGGTACGGGTCCCACACACACTGACTCTCACTGGGGTCCCACACACACTGACTCTCACTGGGGTACGGGTCCCACACACACTGACTCTCACTGGGGTACGGGTCCCACACACACTGACTCTCACTGGGGTACGGGTCCCACACACACTGACTCTCACTGGGGTAAGGGTCCCACACACACTGACTCTCACAGGGGTACGGGTCCCACACACACTGACTCTCACTGGGGTACGGGTCCCACACACACTGACTCTCACTGGGGTACGGGTCCCACACACACTGACTCTCACTGGGGTACGGGTCCCACACACACTGACTCTCACTGGGGTACGGGTCCCACACACACTGACTCTCACTGGGGTACGGGTCCCATACACACTGACTCTCACTGGGGTACGGGTCCCACACACACTGACTCTCACTGGGGTACGGTTCCCACACACACTGACTCTCACTGGGGTACGGGTCCCACACACACTGACTCTCACTGGGGTATGTGTCCCACACACACTGACTCTCACTGGGGTACGGGTCCCACACACACTAACTCTCACTGGGGTACGGGTCCCACACACACTGACTCTCACTGGGGTACGGGTCCCACACACACTGTCTCTCACTGGGGTACGGGTCCCACACACACTGTCTCTCACCGGGGTAGGTGTCCCACACACACTGACTCTCACTGGCGTACGGGTCCCACACACACTGACTCTCACAGGGGTACGGATCCCACACACACTGTCTCTCACTGGGGTACGGGTCCCACACACACTGACTCTCACTGGGGTATGGGTCCCACACACACTGACTCTCACTGGGGTACGGGTCCCACACACACGGACTCTCACTGGGGTACGGGTCCCACACACACTGACTCTCACTGGGGTACGGGTCCCACACACACTGACTCTCACTGGGGTATGGGTCCCACACACACTGACTCTCACTGGGGTATGGGTCCCACACACACTGACTCTCACTGGGGTACGGGTCCCACAAACACTGACTCTCACTGGGGTACGGGTCGCCACACATACTGACTCTCACTGGGGTACTGGTCCCACACACACTGACTCTCACTGGGGTACGGGTCCCACAAACACTGACTCTCACTGGGGTACGGGTCGCCACACATACTGACTCTCACTGGGGTACTGGTCCCACACACACTGACTCTCACTGGGGTACGGGTCCCACACACACTGACTCTCACTGGGGTACGGGTCCCCCACACATACTGACTCTCCCTGGGGTACGGGTCCCACACACACTGACTCTCACTGGGGTACGGGTCCCACACACACTGACTCTGACTGGGGTACGGGTCCCACACACACTGACTCTCACTGGGGTATGGGTCCCACACACACTGACGCTCACTGGGGTACGGGTCCCACACACACTGACTCTCACTGGGGTACGGGTCCCACACACACTGACTCTCACTGGGGTACGGGTCCCACACACACTGACTCTCACTGGGGTACGGGTCCCACACACACTGACTCTCACTGGGGTATGGGTCCCACACACACACTGACTCTCACTGGGGTACGGGTCCCACACACACTGACTCACACTGGGGTATGGGTCCCACACACACACTGACTCTCACTGGGATACGGGTCCCACACACACTGACTCTCACTGGGGTATGGGTCCCACACACACTGACTCTCACTGGGGTACGGGTCCCACACACACACTGACTCTCACTGGGGTACGGGTCCCAAACACACTGATTCTCACTGGGGTACGGTTCCCACACACACTGACTCTCACTGGGATACGGATCCCACACACACTGACTCTCACTGGGGTATGTGTCCCACACACACTGACTCTCACTGGGGCATGTGTCCCACACACACTGACTCTCACTGGGGTACGGGTCCCACACACACTGACTCTCACTGGGGTACGGGTCCCACACACACTGTCTCTCACTGGGGTACGGTTCCCACACACACTGTCTCTCACTGGGGTATGTGTCCCACACACACTGACTCTCACTGGGGTACGGGTCCCACACACACTGACTCTCACTGGGTTACGGGTCCCACACACACTGACTCTCACTGGGGTACGGGTCCCACACACACTGTCTCTCACTGGGGTATGTGTCCCACACACACTGACTCTCACTGGGGTACGGGTCCCACACACACTGACTCTCACTGGGGTATGGGTCCCACACACACTGACTCTCACTGGGGTACGGGTCCCACACACACTGACTCTCACTGGGTTACGGGTCCCACACACACTGTCTCTCACTGGGGTACGGGTCCCACACACACTGTCTCTCACTGGGGTATGTGTCCCACACACACTGACTCTCACTGGGGTACGGGTCCCACACACACTGACTCTCACTGGGGTATGGGTCCCACACACACTGACTCTCACTGGGGTACGGGTCCCACACACACGGACTCTCACTGGGGTACGGGTCCCACACACACTGACTCTCACTGGGGTACGTGTCCCACACACACTGACTCTCACTGGGGTATGGGTCCCACACACACTGACTCTCACTGGGTTATGGGTCCCACACACTCTGACTCTCACTGGGGTACGTGTCCCACACACACTGACTCTCACTGGGGTACGGGTCCCACACACACTGACTCTCACTGGGGTACGGGTCGCCACACATACTGACTCTCACTGGGGTACGGGTCCCACACACACTGACTCTCACTGGGGT
The DNA here is from genome assembly GCA_037974335.1 of Prionace glauca. NCBI lineage: Eukaryota > Metazoa > Chordata > Chondrichthyes > Carcharhiniformes > Carcharhinidae > Prionace > Prionace glauca. The sequence continues at coordinate 40,357,921 of CM075747.1, read as the reverse complement.
TCCGGTCCCACACACACTGACTCTCACTGGGGTACGGGGTCCCCACACATACTGACTCTCCCTGGGGTACGGGTCCCACACACACTGACTCTCACTGGGGTACGGGTCCCACACACACTGACTCTCACTGGGGTACGGGTCCCACACACACTGACTCTCACTGGGGTACTGGTCCCACACACACTGACTCTCACTGGGGTACGGGTCCCACACACACTGACTCTCACTGGGGTACGGGTCCCACATACACTGACTCTCACTGGGGTACGGGTCCCACACATACTGACTCTCACTGGGGTACGGGTCCCACACACACTGACTCTCACTGGGATACGGGTCCCACACACACTGACTCTCACTGGGGTATGGGTCCCACACACACTGACTCTCACTGGGGTACGTGTCCCACACACACTGACTCTCACTGGGGTTCGGGTCCCACACACACTGACTCTCACTGGGGTACGGGTCCCCACACATACTGACTCTCACTGGGGTACGGGTCCCACACATACTGACTCTCACTGGGGTACGGGTCCCACACACACTGACTCTCACTGTGGTACGGGGTCCCCACACATACTGACTCTCCCTGGGGTACGGGTCCCACACACACTGACTCTCACTGTGGTACGGGTCCCACACACACTGACTCTCACTGTGGTACGGGTCCCACACACACTGACACTCACTGGGGTATGGGTCCCACACATACTGACTCTCACTGGGGTACGGGTCCCACACACACTGACTCTCACTGGGGTACGGGTCCCACACACACTGACTCTCACTGGGGTACGGGTCCCACACACACTGACTCTCACTGGGGTACGGGTCCCACACTCACTGACTCTCACTGGGGTAAGGGTCCCACACACACTGACTCTCACTGGGGTACGGGTTCCACACACACTGACTCTCACTGGGGCACAGGTCCCACACACACTGACTCTCACTGGGGTACGGGTCCCACACACACTGACTCTCACTGGGGTAAGGGTCCCACACACACTGACTCTCACTGGGATACGGGTCCCACACACACTGACTCTCACTGGGGTACGGGTCCCACACACACACTGACTCTCACTGGGGTACGGGTTCCACACACACTGACTCTCACTGGGGCACAGGTCCCACACACACTGACTCTCACTGGGGTACGGGTCCCACACACACTGACTCTCACTGGGGTACGGGTCCCACACACACTGACTCTCACTGGGGTACGGGTCCCACACACACTGACTCTCACTGAGGTACGGGTCCCACACACACTGACTCTCACTGGGGTACGGGTCCCACACACACTGACTCTCACTGGGGTACGGGTCCCACACACACTGACTCTCACTGGGGTACGGGTCCCACACACACTGACTCTTAGTACAAACTGAAGCTGTGTCACTGATACCCTGAATCCATGCTGAGGCAACTTTGGAAATGCCTGTGCTTTTCAGGCAGTTCCAATCTGGTTTTTTAGCCTGTTTCCACACAAAAACATTACTGTAGGTGTCTGGACAAATGTGAATTTAATTGGGATTAATGGTGCTGAGTGAGACTGGCACAGGACACAGAGGAGAATGAAAAGCTGGCACCTTGTGCACTCTGCTCTGTGACATTCCTCACTATCATCTCCTGTATCTGTATCATCTCCTACAGCTGTATAGGGCATTGGTGAGGCCGCAGCTGGAGTACTGTGTGCAGTTTTGGGCGCCGCACCTGCGCAAAGATATTTTGGCCTTGGAGGGAGTGCAGAGGAGGTTTACTAGGCTGATACCAGAGTTGAGGGGATTGAGCTATGAGGAGAGGCTGAATAAACTAGGCTTGTACTCGTTAGAGTTTAGAAGAATGAGGGGAGATCTCATTGAGACGTATAAGATGATGAATAGGATGGATAGGATAGAGGTGGAGAGACTGTTCCCGCTCAAAAATGACAGTAGGACTAGGGGGCACAGCCTCAAGATAAAGGGGGGGCGGTTTAGAACAGAGTTGAGGAGGAACTTCTTCACTCAAAGGGTGGTGAATCTCTGGAATTCTCTGCCCGTTGAAGTGGTGGAGGCTGCCTCGCTAAATATTTTTAAGAAGCGGGTTGATGGGTTTTTGATAAGAGAAGGGATTAAGGGTTATGGGGAGAGGGCGGGAAGGTGGAACTGAGCCACGACAGATCAGCCATGATCTTATTGAATGGCGGGGCAGGCTCGAAGGGCCAGATGGCCTACTCCTGCTCCTATTTCTTATGTTCTTATGTTCTTTGATTTGCCGAGGATTGAATTTGTGAGAGAATTTCCCCCCCTTGCCGTGGGTGGAATTTATTATGAGTTGATGAAACTTTACCTGCCCATCATCATCACTCACTCATCCTGCGTGGAAAACCTTCTGACTGCTCTGAGCATTTTCCTGTAACCGAGAATCTGGAGTTGTCAAAATGTTGAAGTGTAGGATTGGAGTGTGGTTACTGTCTGGGGACTGTTATATTCAATGGTGTTCCCAGCCTGGTTTTGAGTTCGCTTCTTGTCTCTTGCTGGAATCCTGTAAATTGATCTGATAATGAGCTCTGATCCCAGCTGCCCTGAAGGAAATCACTCGGACACTGACTGCTTTTTGATACCTTCACAAAGTGACCGTTCTTCTGTCAGAGATTTGCTCAACAGCAGCAGGATTTTCAAAAGGCCTGAATGATGGAAATCTGCCTAGCAACAGGAACAAAGAACAAAGACCAGCACAGGACAGGAAACAGGCCATTCCGCCCAACAAGCCCGTGCTGCCCATTTTAACACTCAGTGAGCGCCTTATTCGTTGATCGTCGATGTTTTGTCCACCTCCAGTAGACTCCGCAATAAAGGAGGTGGAACTTTAGGGGATTATATGTGTGCCAGATTAAGGGAGATCCGATTCAGAGACAATTTATTGACACCAATCAGCCTAAAAAGCACGTTTTTGGGGTGTGGGAGGAAACCGGAGCACCCGGAGAAAACCCACGCAAGCACGGGGAGAATGTGCAAATTCCCACAGACACCGACCCAAGTCGGAGATCCGACCCGGGTCCCTGTAACTGCACAGCAAACAGTGATAGTCACCGAGCTGTCGTGTTGCCCGTCAGTTGGTCCAGTTTAAGCGCACACTAACGACGTGAATCACTAGGCAACTCTCGACTCAACATCCAAGAGCAGCCCTCGTACGACTCATCGCGTGTACGCCCCTTGTTGGACAACAAGGCGGACCGAATCACCTACGAATGTAAAAAACCAGCCAGCATTTCCCGGACAGGCAAAGGTGTGAAATCTGAGCATCTAAAGACCATCAGTTGCGAATTGCTCTCGCAAAATAGAAACAGATTTCTGAGATGACTGGGTGATTCTTCATTATGGAATTGCTCAAATCTCCACAAGAGGAAATCATTTGAGATATATCGATGCCTAACTCTTAAGTTTGAACCAACAAAATGCGAAACAGTACAACTGCTTCCTGTCTCAGAAACAGATAGACAGTCCGGACTTCACAGCCAGCAGCCTGTCCATAGCTCACAGCCAGGAGGCCGGAACCCCTTTCACAGCCAGGGGTCCTGTAAAATCAGTCACTTCTCAGACGTATGAAAATGTTGTACCTAAGCCTTAGAGCCAAGATATTGCAGGAAATCATCAGAATGAATCAGACTATATACCATTAGCCTTGTACTGTGTGGTAACTATAAGCTGGAGTTGATTTAGAGTTATTTAATTTGAATGTTGTTTAGAAAGGAAAGTCTTAATGAACATAGAACATAGAAAAACTACAGTACAAACAGGCCCTTCGGCCCACAAGTTACACCAATGATATCCCTACCTATAACCCTCAATTCTGTTAAATCCCATGTACTCATCCAGAAGCCTCTTGAAAGACCCAATTGAATTTGCCTCCGCCATCACCGACAGCAGCCGATTCCATTCACTCACCACCCTCTGAGTGAAAAACTTACCCCTAACATCTCCTCTGTACCTGCTCCCCAACACCTTAAATCTGTGTCCTCTTGTAGCCCTGGGAAATAGCCTCCGAGAATCCACCCTATCTATTCCTCTCAACATTTTATACACCTCTATCAGGTCACCTCTCAACCTTCGTCTCTCCAGGGAGAAAACACCGAGCTCCCTCCACATAGTTATATATGTATATATAATGAGTTCAGGGATTGTGGATATATTTTGGAACAAGTGCTAATTTCTGCATAATTTTTGTGTGTTTAGTTATTCGTGTACTTTATTGTCTTAGAGTATTGTAATCCTTTTTGTTGTGAATTTTTCTTTTTATTCTCTAAGAGTTGTTTATATGACTGGATTGGTTCCTCACCGGGTTCTGTGTGATTCCTCACAATATCCCAGAAAAACTGTACACTATCCTGAACCAGTGTTTCAAGTTGGGAACACCCTTCCAGGTAATATCAACGTGGTTCATGACACTTTAAACCTTAGACCGATTCATCAATGTTACCAAACAGTTAAAAAATGATTGCTATTCCAACTGTGTCTTCACTGAGAGCCAATGTTAGCAGAGTGTCATTGTCAGAAGGTATCTGCTATTTTACTGTCCATTATCAGCATGTTTTGAATAGAAAAATAGTGTCTTTTTGTACCATTGGATTGCATTTTAAACATACAAAAGCTTGCTGTTGTATTATTTATAGAACATAGAACATTCCAATTGTCCATATTTGGCCCATATCCCTCTATACCAATCTGACCCATGTAACTAAACGTAGAACATTACAGCACAGTACAGGCCCTTTGGCCCTCAATGTTGTGCTGAGCTATGTCCGAACCCAAGATCAAGCTCTCCCACTCCTTATCATTCTGGTGTGCTCCATGTGCCTATCCAATAACCATTTGAAAGTTCCTAAAGTGTCTGACTCCACTATCACAGCAGGCTGTGTATTCCACACCCCAACCACTCTCTGGGTGAAGAATCTACCTTGGACATCCCTCCTATATGCCTTTTAAAAGACAAAATTGTACCCACCTCTACTACTGCCTCTGGCAGCCCATTCTAGATACTTACCACCCTCTGTGCGAAAATATTGCCGCTCTAGACTGTTTTGTATTTCTCCACTCTCATCTTAAACCTATGTCTTTTAGTTTTAGACCTTGTGAAAAGATGCTGACAATCTACCTGATCTATGCTCCTCATTATTTTATAGACCTCTATAACATCACCGCTAAACCCCCTAAGCCCCAAGGAAAAAAAAAATTCCCAGTCTACCCAGCCTCTTCTTAAAACTCAAACTATCAAGTCCCAGTAGCATCCGAGTAAATCTTTTCTGCACTCTCTCTAGTTTTCTATCCTTTCTATATTAGGGTGAACAGAACTGTACACAGTATTCCAAGTGTGGCCTTACCAATGTCTTGTACAACTTCAACAAGACGTCTCAACTCCTACAGCCATTGTTCTGACCAATGAAACCAAGCGTGCCGAATGCCTTCTTCACCACTCTGTCCATCTGTGACTCCATTTTCAAGGAGCTATGAACCTGTACCCCTAGATCTCTTTGTTCTTTAATTCTCCCCAGTGCTCTACCATTAACTGAGTAAGTCCTGCCCTGGTTCGATCTACCAAAATTCATCACCTCGCACTTATCTAAATTAAACTCCATCTGCCATTCATCAGCCCACTGGCCCAATTGATCAAGGTGCCTTTGCAATCCGAGATAACCTTCTTCACTGTTCACTCTACCACCAATCTTGGTGTCATCTGCAAACGTACTAACCCTGCCTTCTGTCACCAAGACAATTTTGTATCCGTTTTGCAGTCTACAGCTGCATCAACCACTTGCCATGAGAAAGCTTCTGTTTGCCTTATGAGCAAGATTATTTACATTACCTTGTACTTCCAGAGAATGCAGCTAAATTCCGAGGCTGGATCCGGAATTCCAGGCTAAAGTGGTCAAATTAGCTTAAATTAGCTTAAAGCACGGCACAATTAGTTATATTGGGCTGACGGGCCTGTTTCCATGTTGTAAACTTCTATAGCTCTATGACTGAAACCAGCTGGAGATAAGTTTTGATCTAAAAACCCAGAGTAGATCTGGGCAGTCTGCAGAAAAACACAGGAGCAACAGCAACTGCAGAAAAGACAGTGTCAGGTTGGGCTTAAGGACAATTAATCATCAAATGCCCCGAAATGAAGCTTTTTAACTGGGCAAACCACACAGAAGATCCCACAATCCCTCCTTGATTCAGAGGCTGTTGTAGCCTCCACATCTGTTACTAAACTACGGTAAGCCCTTTAACTCTTTATGTCCATGAATAAAATGGGTTGTCCCAGGCTGTACCCACCCAATCTCAAAGGGGGGGATCCTACTATAGCACTCCTAATCTGGCTTACCCACATTATAAATCGGAGTATCGAGTATAAAAGTTGGAGTGTTATGGTGAGGTTATATAGGGCATTGGTGAGGCCGAATTTAGAGTATTGTGTACAGTTTGGGTCACATAGTTACAGGAAGGATGTAAATAAGGTTGAAAGAGTGCAGGGAAGGTTCACAAGGATGTTGCCGGGACTTGAGAAACTGAGTTACAGAGAGAGAGATTGAATAGGTTAGGACTTTATTCCCTGGAGAATGAGGGGAGATTTGATAGAGGTGTATAAGATTATGATGGGTATAGATAGAGTGAATGCAAGCAGGTTTTTTCCACTGAGGCTAGGGGAGAAAAAAAACCAGAGGGCATGGGTTAAGGGGGAAAAGTTTAAAGGGAATATTAGGGGGGGCTTCTTCACACAGAGAGTGGTGGGAGTGTGGAATGAGCTGCCGGATAAATGCGGGGTCACTTCTAACAGTTAAGAAAAACTTGGATGGGTTCATGGATGAGAGGGGTGTGGAGGGATATGGTTCAAGTGCAGGTCAGTGGGACTAGGTGAAAAATGGTTCAGTACAGACAAGAAGGGCCAAAAGGCCTGTTTCTGAGCTGTAATTTTCTATGGTTACATGAGCTTACCCATGGGGGCAAAGGGGGGAGTCATAGATAGAAGAGGGCGCTCACAATATTAAAATGGCGGCGTGGGCTTGTTGGGCTGAAGGGCCTGTTTCCCGTGTTGTGTTGTTCTTTGTTCTTTGTCCTTTGATATTGCAGCAGTCATGGTTCGTACCAGGATTTTCCACATGGCAGGAAAAGTTGCTGCTCAATGCCCAACTCTGCCAATGCCATAATCCTGGAAAGATGCCATCAGTGGCTGCAGCAGTAGACCCACAACTATGGGGTCCTTTTGTACAGCTACAAATGAACTTTGTACAAATACCCAAATGTTTAGGATATTACTATGTGCTTGTTATTGTGTGTTTATTTTCACAATGAGTAGAAGCATGCCCAATTAGAAAGAATGATGCTGTTACCGTAGTTAAGTGACTGCTATGTGAATATGTTCCTGCAGCAATATGGTTGACTCTCAACTGCCCTTGGGCAACTAAGGATGGGCAATAAATGCTGGCCAGCCAGCGATGCCCATGTCCCGTGAATGAATAAAAAAAATTCTGTTTTCCTGAGACATTATCTGGTGAAAATGGCCTGCACTTTACAGGGAAAGTGATACAGGAATTATTGAGAACATTACAATGCAGACTTTCCTGCCCCTACCAGCCCCAATGTATGGGGTTGAGAGGCAGAATGGGATATTAAGGAATAAACTGGTCAAATAGTGTGAGGAAACTGGCTTGAAATGGTCTAAAGCCCTACACCTCATGATCATACCATCTCTTTGACACCTTATGAGACTGTAATGGGACATCCCACGTGCTTACCTATCTCCCCACCCCTCACTATTAAACAGATGAACATCCTCTACATGAACGAAGGCATGACGGATTATTGCATAGTTCTAACCAACTCTCTTAAAAGTTTGCATTCCCAGGTCATCAAAGCTCAGAAGCACATCACCACTGAGAGCTGCCATCCCGACCAACCGGGAGACTTAGTCCTCATTGAGACCTCCCGAAGAAATCATGGCCTGGAACCTCGGTGGGAGGGTCCTTACTGCTGACAACTCACACAGCCATGACAGTGGAAGGGAAACCTTTGTGGATACACTGTGACCCACCTCCAGCAGGCACCCTCAAAGAAAACGAGGACTTGATTCTGTTTGAAAGTGAATTTTTTATTGTCATTGGTTGTACTGCCCTTTGCAGAGGCGTGGGTTAGCGAGGTCTGCGATTCGAGGAACGCAGTCTGTCTTTTCACAGGGCAACCAGACCCAATGCTGGATCTGTATTCACCTTGCCGCCACTCCCCTTCAAACCTTGAGTGGTCCGCGGAAGCCAAACTGTAACCTGTTTGCTGTGCGGATACAGGGACCCGGGCCGGATCTCCGACTTGGGTCGGTGTCTGTGGGAGTTTGCACATTCTCCCCGTGCTTGCGTGGGTTTTCTCCGGGTGCTCCGGTTTCCTCCCACAGCCCAAAAACCTGCTTTTTAGGCTAATTGGTGTTAACAAATTGTCCCTAAATTAGACCTCCCTCAATCTGGCGCACATATAATTCTCTAAATTTGCACCCCTTTATTGTGGGGTCCAAGAAGCATAGACAAAAGTTGTGGGTAGAAGAAGGATTGGAATGAGGCGCCCACTGAGTGTTAGAATGGGCTGCGCAGGCTTGTCGGGCCGAAGGGCCTGTTTCCTGTGCTGTGTTGTTCTTTGTTCTTAACCTATCTGGAGGCAACAGCCCGGGAAGCAGTCAGGTCTAAACTTGCTAGTTGCCCGTAACACCAGCTTTGTCCAGACCCCCCTACCAGGTCCGTTATTAATATTTCTACTGCCATGGAGTACAGGCGGCACAGTAGCACAGTGGTTAGCACTGCTGCTTCACAGCTCCAGGGTCCTGGGTTCGATTCCCGGCTCGGGTCACTGCCTGTGTGGAGTTTGCACATTCTCCTCGTGTCTGCGTGAGTTTTCTCCGGGTGCTCCGGTTTCCTCCCACAGTCCAAAGATGTGCGGGTTAGGTTCATTGGCTATGCTAAAAAATTGCCCCTTAGTGTCCTGGGATGTGTAGGTTAGAGGGATTAGCAGGTAAAATGTGTAGGGATATGGGGATAGGATCTGGGTGGGATTGTGTTCGGTGCAGACTCGATGGGCCGAAGGGCCTGTTTCTGCACTGTAGGGTTCTATGATGGAAATAATTGGAAACTGCAACCGTGGACACCATTCAGGGCCTAGACTCAGAAAATTTCTAAGATGGTGCTATGGAACCGCATGGCCCCCGCTCTCCTATTAGCAGCGCAGGGGGGGAGAGTGCGCATCCGTCAATGAGACATGTTTTTATGTTAATAAGGCTGATAGATCGAGGTACAAACCGTTCAGGAGGAGGTGTGTCTTTTGCACCCAGTTGCTCAGGCAAAACCCCTTGACAGGTGGGGCTGGCTCCCTAACCTGGGTGGGTGGTTTGGGGACTTTTTTAAGGCCCTTCTCCAGGACCTTATTATGGGCCTGGATTGCTCATCTTTCTGTATGTCGTTATTCAGCTTGTCTCTTGCTGTATCCGTTCTATCTGCCACCCCTCGTTCTTTAGTCCGCTGCCCAGCACCCCCCATCTCCTTCCTCCCAGCTGACAAACCGACTGAGCAAGAATTTAGAAAGCTGATGCACATAGGTACAGAAATCATGGACTACCTGTAAGGTTGTCCTTCATAGAACATTACAGCGCAGAACAGGCCCTTCGGCCCACGATGTTGCGCCGACCAATTAAGAGTAAAGCAATGACCCTCTAACCTAAACCAATCCCTTTTCGTCCATAAACCTATCCACGGGCCTCTTAAACGCCCCCAAACTAGGCGCATTTACAACTGCAGCAGGCAGGGCATTCCAATCCCTCACCACCCTCTGGGTAAAGAACCTACCCCTGACATCCGTCCTATAACTACCACAAGGATAAAAAGGGGGAAAGTGTTAAAATGCTCGTATTAGAAAACAAAATCATGCCTTCTCTGTAACAACTTGTGAGAATGTTATCAGTTGCGGATCTTTCAGGTGTCAAAGAACAACCCGGCACGGGAAACAGGCCCTTCGGCCCAACGAGCCCGCGCCGCCATTTAAAAGCATTTTCCTACACCTAGGCCTATCTGTGTCAGACTAGGCCGCATAACATTCCGCCTTTCGACCTTCACCAGAGGGTGAACAAGACCAGATATTTTCCAAACAAATATCAAAGGCGAGATATGGGGATATGCTATACAAATGATGGATTAGCAGAAGTCAATTTTTCATCGAATGAGAAAGGGCGGAAAGGCAGGGTTGGCAAATGTGTGTGTCACTGAAAGGTGTGAAAAATCTCTTGTTGCTGATTGGCTGTAATTGACTGTAACTGCTGAGCTATTTCTCTGTAACGGCAGAACTACCTCCAGCCATTTCTATGGAGGGAGGGGAGTTCTCCTTGTGCATAACTAATTAAAGATCTTGTACTGGATGTATGGTGTCTAGCGCTGTCTGTGTTGAGTAGACTAGGTGTGCCTAAGGTTGCGGTACCCAAGAATGTTTGACATGACCTTGTTAATCTTTAAGAAGTTGTATTCTCTCCCTGAGTTACTCTTTTGCCCTTTATGTATTTGTAGAAGCTCTTTGGATTCTCCTTTGCCTTATCTGCCAAAGCAATCTCGTGTTCCCTTTTAGCCCTCCTGATTTCTCTCTTTACTCCTACACTTCGTATGCACTTCAAGAGATTCACTGGACCCCAGCTGTCTATGCATGTCATGTCTTTCTTCTACCAGGGCTTCAATATCCCGAGTCATCCAGGGTTCCCTATTTCTGCCAGCCTTGCCCTTCACTCTAAAAGGAATATGTTTACCCTGAGCCCTGGTTAACGTACTTTAAAAAGCCTCTCACTTACCAGATGTCCGTTTGCCTACCAACAGACTCCTTCAATCAATTTTGAAAATTCCTGTTCAATATCATCAAAATTAGCCTTGCCCAATTTAGAATTTTAACTCTATCATTCTCCATAGCCATCTTAAAATGAATGGAATTATGGTCACTGGTCGCAAAGTGATTCCTCAGTAACACGTCTGTCACCTGCCCTTCCTTATTTCCCAAGAGGAGGTCAAGTTTTGCCCCCTTTCTAGTTGGGCCATCCACATAATGAATGAGAATCGTAGAACACCTACAGTGCAGAAGGAGGCCATTTGGCCCATCGAGTCTGCACCCACAACAAACCATCCAAGCCCAATTCCCATAACCCCACACATTTACCCTGCTAATCCTCCTGACACTGAGGACAATTTACCACGGCCGATCAAACTAACCTGTACATCTTTGGACCGTGGAAGGAAACCGGAGCACCCGGTGGAAACTCACGCAGACATGGGGAGAAATTGCAAACTCCACACGGTGACCCGAGACCGGAATTGAACCCGGATCCCTTGGCGCTGTGAGGCACTGGTGCTAACAACTGTGCTACCGTGCTACGCAAAAAATAATTCTGTTTCTTTGGTTTACTGAAGAGCGCTGATTTATTAGTTAAGCTATATTGTTCCAAGTTTCAGTTATACCAATGAAACGTTTGATCAGAAATTGTGGAAAGGATCGGAGACTTTCAGCTGGATCTAGATTTGATCTTTTAAAAAAATCACTCATGGGAGTCACTGGCTGGGTCAGCATTTATTGCCCATCTCTACTTGCCTGACAGCAGTTGAGAGTCAACCACATTGCTGTGGCTCTGGAGTCACATGTAGGCCAGACCGGGTGAATACGGCAGATTTCCTTCCCTAAAGGATGTTTGTAAACCAGATGGGTCTTTCCCCAACAATCAACAATGGTTTCAAGGTCATCAGCAGATTCTTAATCCTAGATATTTTTTACCGGAATTTAAATTCCACCATCTGCCATGGTGGGATTCGAACCCAGGTCCCCAGAACATTAGCTGAGTTTCTGGATTAATAGTCTAGTGATAATACCACTAGGTCATTGCCTCCTCTATTCCCCCTGGCTACACTCAAATCTCTCCATTCAAGGCCCTAATACGATGGCTGCCCCAGTCAATATTGGGAAAGTTAAAATTTCCGACTATTACCAGCCTATTTTTCTTGCAGCTATCTCTAATCTCTTTACATATTTACTCCACAATTTCCTGCTGACTATTTGGGGGGGGGGGGGGGGGGGGGGGGTGGGGGAGGATGGTGGGCTATAGTACAATCCTATCAAAGTGATCTCCCCCTCGTTATTTCTCAGTTGTGCCCATATAGACTCAGTGGGCAAACCCTCGGGTATATCCCCTCTTAGTACTGCCATGATGTTCTCCCAAATCAAAAACGCAACTCCCCTTCCTCTCCATCTTTCTGATAACATCTGTACTCTGGAACATAGAGATGCCAGTCTCGTCCCTCTCTTAGCCATGTTTCAGTAATAGCTATAATATCCCAGTCCCACTCACCCATCCATGCCCTGAGTTCATCCTGCCTTGCCCGTCTCTTGTATTGAAATAAGTGCAGTTTAATCTGGTCTTCCCTTGCTCTGTGTCTTTCATTTGCCTGCTCTGTCTGGTACTAGGATTACTGACACTCCCTTTACTATTTAATGTGCTCTCTTTAACTTCCATGCTGTCCTCAACCTTCTCTTCTGTCTCCCCACTGCTTTGAGTTCCATCTCCCCCGCTAAACTAGTTTAAACCCTCCCGTGTGGATCTGGTAAATCTCACCGCTAGGATGTTACTCCCCCTCTGGTTCAGGTGTAACCCATCCCTCTGCAACAGGAAATCCCAGAAGAGATCCCAATGATCCAAAAATCTAAATCCCTGCTCCCTGCACCAGCTCTCAAGTCACGCATTCATCTGCCTCATCTTCCTATTACTACTCTCGTTAGCACGTGGCACAGGCAGTAGCCCAGAAATGACCATCCTCGAGATCCTGCACTTCAGCCATCTGCCTCACTCTGCAGATTCACGTCACTGATGGAGCCTGTTTCATGACCAATACAAGTACTGTTTAACCAGGATGGTGTGAACATAAGAACATAAGAAATAGGAGCAGGAGTAGGCCATCTAGCCCTTCGAGCCTGCCCCGCCATTCAATAAGATCATGGCTGATCTGAAGTGGATCAGTTCCACTTTCCTGCCCTCTCCCCATAACCCTTAATTCCCTTGTCTATCAGAAACCTATTAACTCGTGACTTAAATATATTCAGCGAGGCAGCCTCCACCACTTCAACGGGGAGAGAATTCCAGAGATTCGCCACCCTTTGAGTGAAGAAGTTCCTCCTCAACTCCGATCTAAATTGCGCGCCCTCCCCCCCCACCTTATTTTAAGACTGTGCCCTACAAATTTATTTTCCTTTCTAAGCGGGAAGAATCTCTCTACCTCCACCCTATCCATCCCCTTCATTATCTTATACGTCTCTATAAGATCCCCCCTCAGCCTTCTAAACTCTAACGAGTACAGACCCAGTCTATTCAATCTCTCTTCATAAGCTAACCCCCTCATCTCCGGTAACAGCCTAGTAAACCTCCTCTGCACTCCCTCCGAGGCCAATATATCCTTGCGTAGGTGCGGCGACCAAAACTGCACACAGTACTCCAGCTGCGGCCTCACCAGTGCCCTGTACAGTTACGGGGCACTAAAGCCTAAAGACAGAATGACACAACTATCGGCCATCTTCAGCGTGGCTATTTTAAAACGTAAAGAAAGTTTCCAGAAGCTTCTTCAGGAGCAGGGTTTAAAGTTATGAACATGACGTGACTTTACTGGGCAGCAGTGGGTGGGCATTCGTCAGTGAAAGCAATGTGGAGTTAGCGCTGTATCTCTATTTATTATCAGCGTGACGTGTGTGTTTATTAGGCAGCAGAATTATTACTTTCTCACAAAATACAGGCCACTGGTGTTTATTGAATGGGGTCATTTCATTGTATTAGTCTCCGTGGAGGTGATACACATTTTAATAGCAGTCTCTGATTGGTATCTGGCTGTGAACTCAGACTGGCAATGTTGGCATTCCCAATGTTGAACAAGTCTACAATGAAGGAAACGGAATATTAGCAGAGTGTAGGGTTGCATTTAAGGACAACCGCTTCTGTCTTTTCCACAATCGCTCAGTAAATATTTTGGGGAATGTCCAAACGCAGACGACCTTCCTGACCCCGGGGGGTTAGCAGAAAGTCAGCCGGGGGTATTTCTTAAAATCGACGCGATATTTACCCTTTCCCCAAAATGTAATCCTGTCTCTCGGTGAATTGTTACCCATGCCTCTGATATACCCAACCTGCACTGAGCAAAAACCGGCTCAACAGAGTTTCGGAGATGCATAATGCCAGGATGGGAATCCTTGTGAACCCTCTTCAAATCTAATTTAACCCTTAAACATCACTCGCCACCACCATTCAGCTCAACATGCAATGTTGCTGTTTATTCAGTAAAGTTTCAAGCAGTAATACAATTGGTATTTTATAGCACAGTTTCCCACTGGTTTTGCACAGATTTGTCTTTCTGCTGTTCCCGACCCTCTCTCTTCCTCCTGATGTTCTCCAGATGGGGGGAGGGCGCAGAGTTTTCTGACTGGGAAGTGCTGGTGATATAGACTGGCAGGTTGGAGAAGGAGGGCAGTGGCAGTGCTGAGTGCCTGGTGCTGGTATGCAGTGCAGACACTCCTCGAGTGGCGATACTGGTGCTGATACTATTGGTGACGTTAGAGGTGGCTGCCCCGTAAGGGCAGTTGCTGCTAGCTTGCACCTTCTGATTAAAGTTCAGGCTTAGATTCCTCCGGAACCAGGTTTTCTTTATCTCTGCCTGGACCTAGTGAGCACAGAATAAAAGACATGGTTATAGAGGGTGATGTGACACTTCTGCAATAGGGAAATGGGGAATGAGACCTTGTGGAGTTGATGTTGACACAAAATGATAACTTTGCACTGGTTGTAACAATACTCTTGACTCAAAGCTCATGGGATTGAACCCAGCCCCAGACAATGTCGCAGACGCACCGCCCCAGACACTGTCACAGACGCACCACCCCAGACACTGTCACAGATGCACCGCCCCAGACACTGTCACAGACGCACCACCCCAGACACTGTCACAGATGCACCGCCCCAGACACGGTCGCAGACGCACCGCCCCAAACACTGTCACAGACGCACCACCCCAGACACTGTCACAGACGCACCGCACCAGACACTGTCACAGACGCAACACCCCAGACACTGTCACAGACGCACCGCCCCACTGTCACAGGCGCACCGCCCCAGACACTGTCACAGACGCACCACCACAGACACTGTCACAGACGCACCGCCCCAGACACTGTCACAGACGCACCGCCCCAGACACTGTCACAGACGCACCGCCCCAGACACTGTCACAGACGCACCGCCCCAGACACTGTCACAGACGCACCGCCCCAGACACTGTCACAGACGCACCACCCCAGACACTGTCACAGACGCACCGCCCCAGACACTGTCACAGACGCACCACCCCAGACACTGTCACAGACGCACCGCCCCAGACATTGTCAAAGACGCACCGCCCCAGACACTGTCACAGACGCACCGCCCCAGACACTGTCACAGACGCACCGCCCCAGACATTGTCACAGACGCACCGCCCCAGACACTGTCACAGACGCACCGCCCCAGACACTGTCACAGACGCACCGCCCCAGACACTGTCACAGACGCACCGCCCCAGACACTGTCACAGACGCACCACCCCAGACACTGTCACAGACGCACCGCCCCAGACATTGTCAAAGACGCACCGCCCCAGACACTGTCACAGACGCACCGCCCCAGACACTGTCACAGACGCACCGCCCCAGACATTGTCACAGACGCACCGCCCCAGACACTGTCACAGACGCACCGCCCCAGACACTGTCACAGACGCACCGCCCCAGACACTGTCACAGACGCACCGCCCCAGACAGTGTCACAGACGCACCGCCCCAGACACTGTCACAGACGCACCGCCCCAGACACTGTCACAGACGCACCGCCCCAGACACTGTCACAGAAGCACCGCCCCAGACACTGTCACAGACGCACCGCCCCAGACACTGTCACAGACGCACCACCCCAGAGACTGTCACAGACGCACCGCCCCAGACATTGTCACAGACGCACCGCCCCAGACGCTGTCACAGACGCACCGCCCGAGACACTGTCACAGACGCACCGCCCCAGACATTGTCACAGACGCACCGCCCCAGACACTGTCACAGACGCACCGCCCCAGACACTGTCACAGACGCACCGCCCCAGACACTGTCACAGACGCACCGCCCCAGACACTGTCACAGACGCACCACCCCAGACACTGTCACAGACGCACCGCCCCAGACACTGTCACAGACGCACCGCCCCAGACACTGTCACAGACGCACCACCCCAGACACTGTCACAGACGAACCGCCCCAGACACTGTCACAGACGCACCACCCCAGACACTGTCACAGACGCACCGCCCCAGACACTGTCACAGACGCACCGCCCCAGACACTGTCACAGACGCACCACCCCAGACACTGTCACAGACGCACCGCCCCAGACACTGTCACAGACGCACCGCCCCAGACACTGTCACAGACGCACCACCCCAGACACTGTCACAGACGCACCGCCCCAGACACTGTCACAGACGCACCGCCCCAGACACTGTCACAGACGCACCGCCCCAGACACTGTCACAGACGCACCACCCCAGACACTGTCACAGACGCACCGCCCCAGACATTGTCAAAGACGCACCGCCCCAGACACTGTCACAGACGCACCGCCCCAGACACTGTCACAGACGCACCGCCCCAGACATTGTCACAGATGCACCGCCCCAGACACTGTCACAGACGCACCGCCCCAGACACTGTCACAGACGCACCGCCCCAGACACTGTCACAGACGCACCACCCCAGACACTGTCACAGATGCACCGCCCCAGACACTGTCACAAACGCACCACCCCAGACACTGTCACAAACGCGCCACCCCAGACACTGTCACAGACGCACCGCCCCAGACACTGTCACAGATGCACCTCCCCAGACACTGTCACAAACACACCGCCCCAGACTCTGTCACAGACGCACCGCCCCAGACACTGTCACAGACGCACCGCCCCAGACACTGTCACAGACGCACCGCCCCAGACACTGTCACAAACGCACCACCCCAGACACTGTCACAGACGCACCGCCCCAGACACTGTCACAGACGCACCGCCCCAGACACTGTCACAGACGCACCACCCCAAACACTGTCACCGACGCACCACCCCAGACACTGTCACAGACGCACCGCCCCAGACACTGTCACAAACACACCGCCCCAGACACTGTCACAGACGCACCGCCCCAGACACTGTCACAAACGCGCCACCCCAGACACTGTCACAGACGCACCGCCCCAGACACTGTCACAGACGCACCGCCCCAGACACTGTCACAGACGCACCGCCCCAGACATTGTCACAGACGCACCGCCCCAGACATTGTCACAGACGCACCGCCCCAGACATTGTCACAGACGCACCGCCCCAGACACTGTCACAGACGCACCGCCCCAGACACTGTCACAGACGCACCGCCCCAGACGCTGTCACAGACGTACCGCCCGAGACACTGTCACAGACGCACCGCCCCAGACATTGTCACAGACGCACCGCCCCAGACACTGTCACAGACGCACCACCCCAGACACTGTCACAGACGCACCGCCCCAGACACTGTCACAGACGCACCGCCCCAGACACTGTCACAGACGCACCACCCCAGACACTGTCACAGACGCACCGCCCCAGACACTGTCACAGACGCACCGCCCCAGACACTGTCACAGACGCACCACCCCAGACACTGTCACAGACGAACCGCCCCAGACACTGTCACAGACGCACCACCCCAGACACTGTCACAGACGCACCGCCCCAGACACTGTCACAGACGCATCGCCCCAGACACTGTCACAGACGCACCACCCCAGACACTGTCACAGACGCACCACCCCAGACACTGTCACAGACGCACCGCCCCAGACACTGTCACAGACGCACCGCCCCAGACACTGTCACAGACGCACCACCCCAGACACTGTCACAGACGCACCGCCCCAGACACTGTCACAGACGCACCGCCCCAGACACTGTCACAGACGCACCGCCCCAGACACTGTCACAGACGCACCACCCCAGACACTGTCACAGA
This sequence comes from Prionace glauca, assembly GCA_037974335.1. Taxonomy (NCBI): domain Eukaryota; kingdom Metazoa; phylum Chordata; class Chondrichthyes; order Carcharhiniformes; family Carcharhinidae; genus Prionace; species Prionace glauca. The sequence continues at coordinate 40,339,793 of CM075747.1, read as the reverse complement.
CGCACCGCCCCAGACATTGTCAAAGACGCACCGCCCCAGACACTGTCACAGACGCACCGCCCCAGACACTGTCACAGACGCACCGCCCCAGACATTGTCACAGACGCACCGCCCCAGACACTGTCACAGACGCACCGCCCCAGACACTGTCACAGACGCACCGCCCCAGACACTGTCACAGACGCACCACCCCAGACACTGTCACAGATGCACCGCCCCAGACACTGTCACAAACGCACCACCCCAGACACTGTCACAAACGCGCCACCCCAGACACTGTCACAGACGCACCGCCCCAGACACTGTCACAGACGCACCGCCCCAGACACTGTCACAGACGCACCGCCCCAGACACTGTCACAGACGCACCGCCCCAGACACTGTCACAGATGCACCGCCCCAGACACTGTCACAAACACACCGCCCCAGACTCTGTCACAGACGCACCGCCCCAGACACTGTCACAGACGCACCGCCCCAGACACTGTCACAGACGCACCGCCCCAGACACTGTCACAAACGCACCACCCCAGACACTGTCACAGACGCACCGCCCCAGACACTGTCACAGACGCACCGCCCCAGACACTGTCACAGACGCACCACCCCAAACACTGTCACCGACGCACCACCCCAGACACTGTCACAGACGCACCGCCCCAGACACTGTCACAAACACACCGCCCCAGACACTGTCACAGACGCACCGCCCCAGACACTGTCACAGGCGCACCGCCCCAGACACTGTCACAGATGCACCGCCCCAGACACTGTCACAAACGCACCACCCCAGACACTGTCACAGACGCACCGCCCCAGACACTGTCACAGACGCACCGCCCCAGACACTGTCACAGACGCACCGCCCCAGACATTGTCACAGACGCACCGCCCCAGACATTGTCACAGACGCACCGCCCCAGACATTGTCACAGACGCACCGCCCCAGACACTGTCACAGACGCACCGCCCCAGACACTGTCACAGACGCACCACCCCAGACACTGTCACAGACGCACCGCCCCAGACATTGTCACAGACGCACCGCCCCAGACACTGTCACAGACGCACCGCCCCAGACACTGTCACAGACGCACCGCCCCAGACACTGTCACAGACGCACCACCCCAGACACTGTCACAGACGCACCGCCCCAGACACTGTCACAGACGCACCACCCCAGACACTGTCACAGACGCACCGCCCCAGACACTGTCACAGACGCACCGCCCCAGACACTGTCACAGACGCACAACCCCAGACACTGTCACAGACGCACCGCCCCAGACACTGTCACAGACGCACCGCCCCAGACACTGTCACAGACGCACCGCCCCAGACATTGTCACAGACGCACCACCCCAGACACTGTCACAGACGCACCGCCCCAGACACTGTCACAGACGCACCACCCCAGACACTGTCACAGACGCACCGCCCCAGACATTGTCACAGACGCACCGCCCCAGACACTGTCACAGACGCACCGCCCCAGACACTGTCACAGACGCACCGCCCCAGACACTGTCACAGACGCACCACCCCAGACACTGTCACAGACGCACCGCCCCAGACACTGTCACAGACGCACCACCCCAGACACTGTCACAGACGCACCGCCCCAGACACTGTCACAGACGCACCGCCCCAGACACTGTCACAGACGCACAACCCCAGACACTGTCACAGACGCACCGCCCCAGACACTGTCACAGACGCACCGCCCCAGACACTGTCACAGACGCACCGCCCCAGACATTGTCACAGACGCACCACCCCAGACACTGTCACAGACGCACCACCCCAGACACTGTCACAGACGCACCACCCCAGACACTGTCACAGACGCACCACCCCAGACACTGTCACAGACGCACCGCCCCAGACACTGTCACAGACGCACCACCCCAGACGCATCAGGAATTTCAGTGTGCTGAACCTCAGCATCAGAATTTGGAGGTTTCTCAGTAAATTCTCACTGACGTGTACCCACTATATTTACAGACAGAACAAACTGATGATACTAATAGGGGACTTTAACTTAGGGCATAAGTTTAAGGTGAGAGGGCAGAGATACAAAAGGGTCCAGAGGGGTGATTATTTCACACAGAGTGTGGTGAGTGGGGCGAGCTGGCAGAGGTAGTAGTAGAGACGGGTACAATTATGTCTTTAAAAAAGCATTTAAACAGTTACATGGGTAAGATGGGCATCGAGGGATATGGGCCCAATGCAGGCAATTGAGACTACCTTAGTGGCAAAAACTGGGCAGCATGGACAATTTGGGCTGAAGGGCCTGTTTCCGTGCTGTAAACCTCTATGATTCTAAGAGGACGTAAGGAGGATACTGGAGAGACACGGTTGGTTTAAGTGTGTGGGCAAAGATCGGGCAAATGGAGTATAACGTGGGCAAATGAGTGAAAATGAAACATCATCTAAAATGGTGAGAGATTGTAGAGCTCTGCCGTGCAGAGGGGTCTGAGTACATGAATCACAAAAGGTGAATGTGCAGGAACCAAAAGTAATTGGCAAAGCTAATAGAATGTTATTTTAGTGTGAGGGGAGTTGGTTACGGGAGGTTGTGCTCTAGAACATTGGTGATAGCACATCCGGAGTACCGTAACGATCTTATTTACAGAAATATACAAAGAGAACAAAGAACAACACAGCACGGGAAACAGGCCCTTCGGCCCAACGAGTCCGCGCCGCCGTCCCATTGTCTCAGTGACCTATTCATGATTTTAGTCTACGCCTAATGTGCGAGGATCAGGGAGGTCCAATATAGGGACAATTTGTTACCCAATCAATCAGCCTAAAAGCACATTTTTGGGGTGTGGGAGGAAACCGGAGCACCCGGAGGAAACCCACGCAACCACGGGGAGAACGCGCAACTCCCACGGACACAGACCCAAATCCATGTGTCCGCACAGCAACAGAGATAGTCTCTGAGCTGTCATGATGCCCTCGAGATGGTCCAGTTTACGCACACCAACGACATGAAGCAGTAGGCAACTCCCGAAGCAACATCCAAGAGCAGCCCACCACAACCTGCCGCCCGCATGCCCCTTGCTGGACTTAAATACCTGTGGATAATATGTAAGTGCATTAAAGCAGATCAGAGAAGATCCACTGGACTGATAACTGGAATAGGTGGATTGTCTTATGAGGAAAGGCAGGCTCAGCCTGTATCTACTGGAGTTCAGAAGAATAAGAGGTGACTTGATCAAAACCTTTAAGATCCTGAGACGTCTTGACAGGATGGATTTGGAGATGATGTTTCCTCGTGTGGAAAATGTGGAAAAAGGTCACTATTTAAAAATAAGGACTTGCCCATGTTAAACGCAGAGGAGGAGGGTGTTTTGATCTCAGGTCTCTCTGGAACTCTCTTCCTCAGAGAGTCTGAACGTTTACAAGGTGGAGGTGGTAGATTCTTGATAAACAGAGAGGGTGATTGGTTACCGGGGATGGACAGGAAGTTCCAGTCAGAGCAGCCATCACCTCATTGAATGGTGGAGCAGGTTTTAAATGGGCTGAATGGCCCACTCTTGCCATAGGGCGGCACGGTAGCACAGTGGTTAGCACTGCTGCTTCACAGCTCCAGGGTCCTGGGTTCGATTCCCGGCTCAGGTCACTGCCTGTGTGGAGTTTGCACATTCTCCTCGTGTCTGCGTGGGTTTTCTCCGGGTGCTCCGGTTTCCTCCCACAGTCCAAAGATGTGCGGGTTAGGTTCATTGGCTATGCTAAAATTGCCCCTTAGTATCCTGGGATGTGTAGGTTAGAGGGATTAGCAGGTAAAATGTGTAGGGATATGGAGATAGGGTCTGGGTGGGATTGTGTTCGGTGCAGACTCGATGGGCCGAAGGGCCTGTTTCTGCACTGTAGGGTTCTATGATTCTATGATTCTATGATAACGTGTGTGTCCTAACTCAGGAAAATGTCCCCAGGCACTTTGCAGAAATACAGTGTTTGATTCCACCTACATGAGGAGTCAGTCTGAAGTGGGAGGGTTTAAGGAAAGTCTTAAAAAGTTTAGGCATTGCAATGCTCTCCAGTATTCTCTGCTTTTGCTTTCCGGTTGGTTGAGGTTTTGTGACTCACCTCCCCATTGCAGAAACAGTAAATCAGAGCAACGAAAAAGCCCTGTTTGGAGAAGGGAAAAACAATTAGACTCAGTACCAGAGAACAGCAGACAAGGCCACTCAGCCCATTGAATCTGTGCTAGCCCTTTTGAAGAGCAGTCAATCCCACCCTCTCCTCTCACTTTGTTCTTTTCCCAAATTCCTGCCATTCACCTCCTTTCCCTCCTTCAAGGTTGAACGCCCCTATTGAGTTTGTATCCAACACCCTATCACACAATGTATTCCAAATCTTAAACACTCACTGTATAAAACTACTTTTCCTCCAGTCCATAAGAATACAAGAGGATGTTGGCTTCACTCCTTCTGCCAATCAGCTTAATCTGTGCTTTGTGAGACCCCGTCAACCTTTAAAAAACAATTTCTCTCTATTTACTCTAGCTAAAGCACTCAGAAGTTTGAACACCTCAATCAAAGGGAGGCACGGTAGCACAGTGGTTGGCACTGCTGCTTCACGGGTCCTGGGTTCAATTCCCGGCTCGGGTCACTGTCAGTGTGGAGTTTGCACATTCTCCTCGTGTCTGTGTGGGTTTACTCCGGTTTCCTCCCACAGTCCAAAGACGTGTGGGTTAGGTTAATTGGCCATGCTAAGTAATTGCCCCTTAGTGTCCAGGGATGGGTGGATTAGTGGGTATAATATATGGGGGTAGGGTCTGGGTGGGATTGGTGCAGACTTGAAGGGCCTCTTTCTGCACTGTAGGGTTCTATGATTCAAAGCTTTTTTTTGCCCTCTCCATTATAAGGAGACCTCATCAGCAATCCCTTCGGAATCTTCTCAGCCTAGTGAGAGTGGTGGCTAGTTTCGGACACAATACTCCAGTTGGAGCTGAACCAATGTTTCAGCTTCCTGCTGTTTATAAAGCTCAGGATCCTGTAAGATTTATTTACAGTGTTGTTAACCACTCCTATCACAGGTCTCTCTGTTTCTTCTCCATTTAGCTTGCATTGTCTTTGATCATTCGTTCTTCCAACCAAAATGCATCACCTCACAGTTCCCTGTGTTGAGTTTTATTCAGCATGTTTCCATTCACTGCATCAACTGTCCGTATCCTCTTAAAGTCCAGCTTGGCCACTGTTTACCTTATTTCCAAGTTGCTTCTCGGCTGCAAGTTCAAAAATGTTGCCCTTATTGTGTTCTTCCATTTGTTTCTCTGTGACTATCGCTCGATTGCCTCGTGCCGTCTCTTGGTGTTGCTCTGGCTGAAGATCGTAAGGTTCCCCCGAGACCTGCACAGATTGACTCTGGAGGTGACGGACTCAGTGTAGCGGTTTAAGCTTTGTGCTGCAGTTAGGGCTCCCATCGTTATGATGTGATGTAGAAAATCGCAATGCACCCACTCCTCCACCCTAGTTAGAGCCTCCTTTGTTTCATCCCAAATCTGGACAACTACCCTGGGTCTGCCCTTGGCCCGTGACATTACTAAATGCAAAAAACAGCGTCCTGTGGTCACAACGAGATAATGAAGGGGATGGATAGGATAGAGGTAGAGAGATTCTTCCTGCTTAGAAAGGATAGCAGGACTAGAGGGCACAGCCTCAAGATAAGGGGGGGGGGGCAGTTTAGATCAGAGTTGAGGAGGAACTTCTTCACTCAAAGGGTGGTGAATCTCTGGAATTCTCTGCCCGTTGAAGTGGTGGAGGCTACCTCGCTAAATATATTTAAGTCACGAGTAGATAGGTTTCTGATAGACAAGGGAATTAAGGGTTATGGAGAGAGGGCGGGAAAGTGGAACTGATCCACTTCAGATCAGCCATGATCTTATTGAATGGCGGGGCAGGCTCGAAGGGCTGGATGGCCTACTCCTGCTCCTATTTCTTATGTTCTTAACCAATTAGCCAGCACCCTAGTCAAACCCCAACAATGCCACCTGGAACTTGGCACCTTTCCCACCATCAGATAGGTGGCAAAGTGATGACATAACTGGGTGGTTAATCCAGAGACTGGCACTCATCATCTGGAGACTTGACTCACTGTTTGAGTGACTGGGCCTGGCGCGTCCAAACTGGAGGCGATATTTCCATCAGCAGACATGGGCAGGAGTGCGCCCACCGACAACCAAAAAACTGATTTTAATTAGTTAAGCAGCAATTGCCTGGGATTTTCCGTGGCGTTCCTGCCTGACAATATCCTGGGCATTGACTTGTGTTTCAGAACCAGCCAAGTAACCTGTTCCAACACAGAGGGTAGCGACAACACTGGCATCCAGCTAAAGAACTGACGAATTGTCCAGGTATGTCCTGGATAAACCCAATCTGACCAATGACAGACCCATCCATTGGAACTGTTCTTGTCATAGGTTTGAACAAGGATCTCAGACCAAACTGAGATCAATGGGAATCGGGGTGGGGAGAAACTCACCATTGATTGGAGTCATACTTGGCACAAAGGAAGGAGGTAGTGGTTGTTGGAGGTTAATCTTCTTAGTTGACCTCAGGGTGTTAATTACAAGGGGAATGAAGTTGGGAAGAACATAAGAACATAAGAAATAGGAGCAGGAGTAGGCCATCTAGCCCTTCGAGCCTGCCCCGCCATTCAATAAGATCATGGCTGATCTGAAGTGGATCAGTTCCACTTTCCCGCTTTCTCCCCATAACCCTTAATTCCCCTGTCTATCAGAAACCTATCTACCCGTGACTTAAATATATTCAGCAAGGCAGCCTCCACCACTTCAACGGGCAGAGAATTCCAGAGATTCACCACCCTTTGAGTGAAAAAGTTCTTCCTCAACTCCGATCTAAACTGCCCCCCCTTTATCTTGAGGCTGTGCCCTCTAGTCCTGCTGTCCTTTCTAAGCGGGAAGAATCTCTCTACCTCTACCCTATCCATCCCCTTCATTATCTTTTACGATCCCCCCTCAGCCTTCTAAACTCCAACGAGTACAGACCCAGTCTATTTAGTCTCTCCTCATAGTCCAACCCCCTCATCTCCGGTATCAGCCTAGTGAACCTCCTCTGCACTCCCTCCAAGGCCAAAATATCCTTCCGCAAGTGCGGCGACCAAAACTGCACACAGTACTCCTGCTGCGGCCTCACCAGTGCCCTGTACAGTTGCAGCAAGACCTCCCTACTTTTATATTCAATCCCCCTCGCTATGAAGGCCAGCATCCCATTCGCCTTCCTGACCACCTGCTGCACCTGCAGACTGGGTTTTTGCGACTCGTGCACAAGGACCCCCAGGTCCCTCTGCACCGTCGCATGTTGTGTGCTAGTGTTGCTAGTGTTGTACAGAGCATTAGTTAGACCACATCTGGAATACCATACACAGTTTTATTCTCCTTACTTAGGAAAGGATATTAATGTATTTAAAACAGTTCATAGAGAAGGTTCAACATCACTGGTTCCTGGGATGAAGGCGTTATTTTAGGAGGAAAGGTTGGTCCTGTACCAATTGGAGTTTAGAAGAATGAGAGGTGATGTTATTGGTGACGGGAAACATTACTGAAAGGACAGACAGTGGACAGGCATTTAAATAATGAGTAGGCGAACTCCAGAAGTTGTTTATTCCTGTTTGCCGCAAGAGTGGTAAGGAAACTATGGCCAAACCAGGGCTTACAAGAGAAATTAGAGATAGGATCAGATTCAAGGAAGAAGCATACAGATTGGCAAGGAAAAGCAATCGGCCTGAGGATTGGGAGCAGTTTAAAATTCAGCAAAGGAGGACCAAGGGATTGATTAAGAAGGTAAAAGTAGAATTCTAAAGTAAGCTAGCAGGGAACATAGAAATTAACAGTCAAAGTTTCTACAGGTATGTAAAGAGAAAAAGATTGACAAAAACAAATGTAAGACCCTTACAGTCAGAAACAGGAGAATTCATAACAGGGAATAAAGGAATGGCTGAGGGACTAAATTTGTACTTTGATTCAGTCTTCACAAAGGAAGACATGAATAATGTCCCAGAAGTGCTCAGAGAAGCATGTTTTAGTGAGGAGCTGTAGGAAATCAGTATTAGTAGAGAAATGGTTTTGGGGAAGTTGATGAGATTGAAGGTGGATAAATCTCCGGGTCCTGATAATCTTCATCCCAGAGTGCTTAAGGAAGTGGCCATGGAAATAATAGACTCAGTGGTGGCTATTTTCCAAAATTCTTTGGACTCTGGAATAGTTCCTACAGATTGGAGGGGAGCTAATGTAAGTCTGCTATTCCAAAAGGGAGGTAGAGAGAAAGCAGGGAGCTATAGACCAGTCAGCTGAAGCGGGGAAGTTGCTGCAGTCCATTATCGAGGATTTCATAGATCGGCGTTTGGAAAGCAGTGGGATAATCAGACAAAGTCAGCACGGATTTACAAAAGGGAAATCATGCTTTTTCAGGCTTGTCAGGAATCAGGCTGGTTCCTGGTCTGTGTATAAGTCAGTTAGGATTGTATTCACTGGAGTTTAGAAGTGTGAGAGAGGATCTCATAGAAACTTATACAATTCTAACAGGATTTGACAGGGTAGATTCAGAAAGAACGTTCCCGATGGTGGGGGGAGTCCAGAACTAGGGGGTCAGAGTTTGAGGCTACGGGGTAAATCTTTTAGAACTGAGGTGAGGAGAAATTTCTTCACCCAGAGGGTGGGGAATGTGTGGGATTCACTCCCACAGAAAGTAGTTGAGGTCAAAACTTTGTCTGATTTTAAGAAGAAAATTAAATATAACACTTGGGCCCAAAGGATAATGGGGGTGGGGGTGGTGAAGAGAACAGGATATTAAATTAGACGATCAGCCATGATCAAAATGATTGGCAGAGCAGGGGCTCGAAGGGCCAAATGGCCTCCTCCTGCTTCTAGTTTCTATGTAAAACATACAAGATCCTGAGAAGGTTTGATCAGGTGGATGTTGAGAGGATGCTTCCCCATCTGGGAATGACTAGAACTAGAGTTTAACAATATGGAGTCTCTCATTTAAGACAGAGGATTGTTAAACAGGGAACCACTTCAGCAGTGAATCTAAATGGAGTTAGATTTTTACTCAACAAGACCAGATACTGGGCAAGACGACAGCTCAGTGACTATCACTGTTTGCTGTGCAGACACATGGATTTGGGCCGGTGTCTGTGGGAGTTTGCGCATTCTCCCCGTGCTTGCGTGGGTTTTCTCCGGGTGCTCCGGTTTCCTCCCACACCCCAAAGATGTGCTCTTAGGCTGATTGGTGTAACAGATTGCCCCTAAATTAGTCTCCCCGCGATCTGGTTTCCAATGTGGAGTGCCAGAAGCGTAGACAAGGGTCATGGGTGGAAGAGGGGACTGACAATGTTAAGATGGCGGCGCGGGCTCGTTGGGCCGAAGGGCCTGTTTCCCCGTGCTGTGTTGTTCTTTGTTCTTTGTAAGAGGCTAAGGATTACGGGAGAGAAAGGAAAGTTAGCGTGAAGGCACAATTAGATCAGCCATGTGGAAGGTGTACAAAAGGTTCAGGGAACTAGGAGAGGTTAAGGATCTTGAAGAATATAAGGACTGTAGAAAGGAGGTTAAAAGGGAAATTAGGAGAGCCAAAAGGGGTCATGAGAAGACCTTGGCGGGTAAGATTAAGGAAAATCCCAAGGCCTTCTATAAGTATGTGAAAGGTAAAAGGGTGAGAAGGGAAAGGATAGGACCTATAAAAGATGAAGGGGGAAAGGTCTGTGTAGAACCAGAAGAAATGGCGGAGATGCTTAATGAGTACTTTGCATCAGTATTCACAGTGGAAGATGATTTGGGAGATCTTGCTATGGACTTGCAGCAGGTGGAAAAGATTGAGTACGTGGACATTAAGGAGGAGGATGTGTTAGAACTTTTGAATTCTATCAAGGTAGATAAGTCGCCGGGACCAGATGGGATGTACCCCAGGATACTGTGGGAAGCCAGGGAAGTGATTGCAGAGCCCTTGGCGATGATCTTTGCGTCGTCAATGGAGACGGGAGAGGTTCCGGAAGATTGGAGGATTGCGGATGTAGTCCCTATTTTCAAGAAAGGGAACAGAGATAGCCCGGGAAATTACCGCCCGGTGAGTCTGACCTCAGTGGTTGGTAAGCTGATGGAGAGGCTTCTGAGGGACAAGATTTACGAGCATTTGGAGAGGTTTGACATGATCAGGAATAGTCAGCATGGATTTGTCAAGGGCAGGTCGTGCCTTACGAGCCTAGTTGAGTTCTTCGATAATGTGACTGAACACATTGACGAAGGAAGTGCCGTGGACGTAGTGTACATGGACTTCAGCAAGGCTTTTGATAAGGTCCCCCATGCAAGACTTCTTGAGAAGGTGAGAGGGCATGGGATCCAAGGGCCTTGTGGATCCAGAACTGGCTTGCCTGCAGAAGGCAGAGAGTGGTTGTGGATGGGTCTTTTTCGGAATGGAGGTCAGTCACCAGTGGGGTGCCCCAGGGATCTGTTCTGGGACCCTTGTTGTTTGTCATTTTCATAAATGACCTGGATGAGGAAGTGGTTAGCAAGTTCGCTGATGACACGAAGGTCGGCGGTGTTGTGGATGGTCTGGAAGGATGTCAAAAGTTGCAGCAGGACATAGATAGGATGCAGGAATGGGCGGAGAAGTGGCAGATGGACTTCAACACGGATAAATGTGTAGTAGTCCATTTCGGCAGAACCAACGAGATGAACGAGTACACTATTAAGGGCAGGGGTCTTAGTAGCGTTGAAGAGCAGAAGGATCTCGGGGTCCGGGTTCACAGGACTCTTAAATCGGCCTCGCAGGTGGAGGAGGTGGTCAAGAAGGCGTATGGTGTACTGGCCTTCATTAATCGAGGGATTGAGTTTAGGAGTCGGGAGGTAATGCTGCAACTTTACAGGACCCTAGTCAGGCCTCATTTGGAGTACTGTGCGCAGTTCTGGTCGCCTCACTATAGGAAAGACGTAGAAGCTATTGAAAGGGTGCAGAGGAGATTTACAAGGATGTTGCCTGGACTGGGAGGCATGCCTTATGAAGATAGGTTGAGGAAGCTGGGACTCTTTTCCCTGGAGAGGCGAAGGTTGAGAGGCGACCTGATAGAAGTTTATAAAATGTTGAGAGGAATAGATAGGGTGGACACTCAGAGGCTATTTCCCCGGGTTGAAATGGTCGCTACGAGAGGACACAGATTTAAGGTGCGGGGAGGGAAGTACAGAGGTGATGTCAGGGGTAAGTTTTTCACTCAGAGGGTGGTGAGTGATTGGAATCGGCTGCCGTCGTCGGTGGTGGAGGCGAACTCGCTGGGGTCTTTTAAAAGACTTCTGGATGAGTATATGGGGTTTAATGGGATTGGGGGTTATAGATAGGTCTATAGATTGGTGGGGTTGATGTGATCGGCGCAACTCGAGGGCCGAAGGGCCTGTTTGTGCTGTAATGTTCTATGTTCTATGTCAAGGGTAGGTTCTTTACCCAGCGGGTGGTGAGGGATTGGAATGCCCTGCCTGCTGCAGTTGTAAATGCGCCTAGTTTGGGGGCGTTTAAGAGATCTGTAGATAGGTTTATGGATGAAAAGGGATTGGTATAGGCTAGTGGGTCATTGTTTTTGTAACTGGTCGGCGCAACATCGTGGGCCGAAGGGCCTGTTCTGCGCTGTAATGTTCTATGTTCTATGTTCTATGATCACATTGAGTGGCTGGAGGGCCAGAATGGCCTATTCCTGCTTCTAATTCTTGTGTGGGCCCAACCCAACGATCTTTATCTGCTTTATCAATGGCTTTCTCTCTACCGTAAAGTCAGAAGCAGGGATGTCCACTGATGTTCAGCACCATTCTCAATTTGTTGAATACAGGAATACCATACGCAGAAAGAATTAGGCAATGTTCAAGCTTGGATTGGGAAGGAGCAAGTAACATCCGTGCCACAAATATACAGGCAATGATCATCTCACTAAAAGGGAGTTTGACAATCTCCCTTGACATTGCAAGGTAAATTCATTGAATCCCCCACCATTAACATCCTGGGGGTTACCATTGACCAGAAGCCTCACTAGACCAGCCACTATGGCTACAATAGCAGCAGAAGTGAACAACCTCACTTCATGGACCCACAAATCCCCCACTCTACCATTACCACCAAGCCAGGGTCAACCGTGGTTCAATGCAGAGAGCAGGAGGACATACCAGGAACAACATAACTAAAACTGAGGAGTCAACCTGCTGAAGCTACAAATACTTCTGTGCCAAACAGCAAGTGATAGACAGAGCTCAGTAGTTCTACAACCAACGGGTCAGATCTAAGCTCTGCAGTCCTTTCATTGAGTCGTGAATGGTGGTGGATAATTAAACAACTTACTGGAAGAGGAAGCTCCACAATTATCTCCATCCTCAATAATGGAGGAGCCCAGCACATCACAGCAAAAGATAAGGCTGAAACATTCGCAGCAATCTTCAACCAGAAATGTCAAGTGGATAATTCATCCTGGCCTCTTCCGAAGATCCCCAGCATCTCAGATGTCAGCCTCTAGTCAATTCGACTCACTTTATATGATATCGAGAAACAGCTGAAGGTACTGGATATGGCAGAGGGCCCTGACAATATTCTGGCAATAGACTTGTACTCCAGAACTTGCCGCTCCCCTAGTCAAGCTCTTCCAGTAACAGTTACAACACTGGCATCTACCCAGCAATGTGGAAAATTGCCCAGGTCCTGTACACAAAAAGCAGGACAAATCCAACCCGGCCAATTATCGGCAAGATTATCCTCGATCATCAGTAAAGTGATGGAAGGGGTCATTAACAGTGCTATCAAGCAGCACCTACTCAGCAATAAGCTGCTCAGTGATGCCCAGTTTGGGTTTTGCCAGGGGGTCACTCAGCTCCTCACCTCATTACAGCCTTGGTTCAAAAGATCTGAATTCTAGAGGTGAGGTGAGAGGGACAGCCCCTGATATCAAGGCCGCATTCGACTGGGTGTGGCATCAAGGAGCGAAACTGGAATCGATGGGTACCAGGGGAGAAACTCTCTGTTTGTTGGAGTCACACCTGGTACATAGGAAGATGGTGGTTGTCGCGACTGGAGGTTAATCATCTCAGCTCCAGGACATCACTGCAGGGGTTAGAACATAGAACATAGAACATAGAACATTACAGCACAAACAGGCCCTTCGGCCCTCGAGTTGCGCCGATCACATCAATCCCACCAATCTATAGACCTATCTATAACCCCCAATCCGATTAAACCTCATATACTCATCCAGAAGTCTTTTAAAAGACCCCAGCGAGTTTGCCTCCACCACCGATGACGGCAGCCGATTCCATTCACTCACCACCCTCTGAGTGAAAAACTTACCCCTAACATCACCTCTGTACTTCCCTCCCCGCACCTTAAATCTGTGTCCTCTCGTAGCGACCATTTCAACCCGGGGAAATAGCCTCTGAGAGTCCACCCTATCTATTCCTCTCAACATTTTATAAACTTCTATCAGGTCGCCTCTCAACCTTCGCCTCTCTAGGGAAAAGAGTCCCAGCTCCCTCAACCTATCTTCATAAGTAGTACTCGTTCATCCCGTTGGTTCTGCCGAAATGGACGACTACACATTTATCCGCATTGAAGTCCATCTACCACTTCTCCGCCCATTCCTGCATCCTATCTATGTCCTGCTGCAACTTTTGACATCCTTCCAGACCATCCACAACACCACCGACCTTCGTGTCATCAGCGAACTTGCTAACCCATCCCTCCACTTCCTCATCCAGGTCATTTATGAAAATGACAAACAGCAAGGGTCCCAGAATAGATCCCTGGGGCACCCCACTGGTGACTGACCTCCATTCCGAAAAAGACCCATCCACAACCACTCTCTGCCTTCTGCAGGCAAGCCAGTTCTGGATCCACAAGGCCAAAGGCCCTTGGATCCCATGCCCTCTCACCTTCTCAAGAAGTCTTGCATGGGGGACCTTATCAAACGCCTTGCTGAAGTCCATGTACACTACGTCCACGGCACTTCCTTCGTCAATGTGTTCAATGGGTTCCTCAGAGAAATGTCTAAGATCCCAATCAGCTGTTTCACCGTGACATCCTGAAGGGTAATTAGGGATCTTGCTGGTCTGAATGAATAATTTTTAAGATCACAGACATCCATAGGGGCTGTATCTCATCGGAGGAAATTAAATGTGTTTGGGTAAGTTACAGAATAGAATTGCAGAATGGTTCCAGGTAGCGGGGCATTCGGCCCTCGTATTGGTGCTAGCCCACTGCCACAGCAATTCCCCTCTTGTCTTTTTCCTGGGAGCGCTGTGCATTTTCCCACAATGGGCAAATTCCATCTGAAAGGCATGGTTGAAGCTGCCTCGCCCACACTCACAGGCAGCGCATTCCAGATCCTAACCACTCACTGGCTGAGAACCTCTCTCCTCATCTCTCCATTGCTTCTTTTGCCAATTATCCTAAATCCATGCCCGCTCTGCATAGAATCCCACCAGCACAGAAGGAGGCCATCCAGCCCACAGCAGTAGTGATCGCAATCCCACCCTAGCCCCTACTCCCGTAACCCCACACATTTACCCTGCTAAACCCCCTGACACTGAAGGGCAACTTAGCATGGCCAGTCAACCTTAACCACGGATCTTTGGGTTGTGGGAGGAAACTGGAGCATCCGGAGGAAACCCACCCAGACACGGGGAGAATGTGCAAACTCCGCACAGACAGTGTCCCGAGGCCGGAATTGAACCTGGATCCCTGGCGCTGTGGGGCAGCAGTGCCAACCCACTGTGCCACTGCGCCATCCCATCAAGTAACTTTGTCCAGACCCCTCATGATTTAGAATTGGAAATTGATCTGGGGGCCAGAATCAGGATAAGAACAGGAGTTTGGAGCCTGAGCCCAGAAGTGAGAGGCTGGATCAGAAAGTCCAGAGCGTGTACTCCCGAGCTTAAAGCACAGAATCCCACAGTGCCCCCAGCCCACAGTCCACATACCCACGGGCACAGAACCTGAAGTTCAGAGTTTGGATCGCAAATCTTGAGCCAACAACAAGTGCCATAAATCCACAATTCGGACTCTTACCTGGGAAGAGTTGAAGAGCATCTCATAATGCATCTGGATTTGCCAAAGGATCCCCGACACAGCGGAGTATGGCATTGCCATGAAAAGCACGTAATGGACCCCGAAGAGTGGCATGAGGACAAGTGTGGATTTCAGCAGCTTCCTTCATGAGAAACAAATCAGATTGAAATTCAGGAGCGTACAGCAATGGCAGAGTGAGTCACACTCTGAGTGAGCACGGCAGCTTTAATCATCACAGCCAGAGCGCGCTGTCCCAGAGCACAGGGCCCAGAGCACAGGGCCCAGAGCACACTGTCCCAGAGCACAGGGCCCAGAGCGCACTGTCCCAGAGCACAGGGCCCAGAGCGCACTGTCCTAGAGCACAGGACCCAGAGCGCGCTGTCCCAGAGCACAGGGCCCAGAGCGCGCTGTCCCAGAGCACAGGGCCCAGAGCGCGCTGTCCCAGAGCACAGGGCCCAGAGCACACTGTCCCAGAGCACAGGTCCCAGAGCGCACTGTCCCAGAGCACAGGACCCAGAGCGCGCTGTCCCAGAGCACAGGGCCCAGAGCGCGCTGTCCCAGAGCACAGGGCCCAGAGCGCGCTGTCCCAGAGCACAGGGCCCAGAGCGCGCTGTCCCAGAGCACAGGGCCCAGAGCACACTGTCCCAGAGCACAGGTCCCAGAGCGCACTGTCCCAGAGCACAGGGCCCAGAGCGCACTGTCCCAGAGCACAGGGCCCAGAGCACACTGTCCCAGAGCACAGGGCCCAGAGCGCGCTGTCCCAGAGCACAGGGCCCAGAGCGCGCTGTCCCAGAGCACAGGGCCCAGAGCGCGCTGTCCCAGAGCACAGGGCCCAGAGCGCGCTGTCCCAGAGCACAGGTCCCAGAGCGCGCTGTCCCAGAGCACTGGGCCCAGAGCGCGCTGTCCCAGAGCACAGGTCCCAGAGTGCGCTGTCCCAGAGCACAGGGCCCAGAGCGCGCTGTCCCAGAGCACAGGGCCCAGAGCGCGCTGTCCCAGAGCACAGGGCCCAGAGCGCGCTGTCCCAGAGCACAGGGCCCAGAGCGCGCTGTCCCAGAGCACAGGGCCCAGAGCGCGCTGTCCCAGAGCACAGGGCCCAGAGCGCGCTGTCCCGGAGCACAGGGCCCAGAGCGCGCTGTCCCAGAGCACAGGGCCCAGAGCGCGCTGTCCCAGAGCACAGGGCACAGAGCACGCTGTCCCAGAGCACAGGGCCCAGAGCGCGCTGTCCCAGAGCACAGGGCCCAGAGCGCGCTGTCCCAGAGCACAGGGCCCAGAGCGCGCTGTCCCAGAGCACAGGGCCCAGAGCGCGCTGTCCCAGAGCACAGGTCCCAGAGCGCGCTGTCCCAGAGCACAGGGCCCAGAGCGCACTGTCCCAGAGCACAGGGCCAAGAGCGCGCTGTCCCAGAGCACAGGGCCAAGAGCGCGCTGTCCCAGAGCACAGGGCCAAGAGCGCGCTGTCCCAGAGCACAGGGCCCAGAGCGCGCTGTCCCAGAGCACAGGGCCAAGAGCGCGCTGTCCCAGAGCACAGGGCCAAGAGCGCACTGTCCCAGAGCACAGGGCCCAGAGCACACTGTCCCAGAGCACAGGGCCCAACATCCAGGCTTCAGAATCCAGAGCCAAACACTCACGTCCACACCTGGAGTTCAGAATCTGGAATGTAGAACACAAAACCGCAGTATCTTGAACTTAGAGCATTCTAATGAATTTGTGTGTATGTGTGTGTGTGTGTGCGCGTGCCTGTGTGTGTGTGTATGTGTTCTGTACGTGTGTGTGTGCACCTGTGTGCGTGTATGTGTGTGCGTCTGTTTTGTGTATGTGTGTCTGTGTGTAGGGGAGTGTGCGTGTGCGCGTGCGTGTGCGCGTGTGTGTATGTGTGTGTGTAGGGGGGTGTGCGTGTGCGCGTGTGTGTGTGTGTAGGGGTGTGTGTGTGCGCGCGTGTGTGTGTGTGTGTGTGTAGGGGGGTGTGCGTGTGCGTGTGTGTGTGTGTGTGTAGGGGAGTGTGCGCGTGCGTGTGCGCGTGTGTGTGTGTGTGTGTGTACGGGGGTGTGCGTGTGCGTGTGTGTGTGTGTGTGTGTGTAGGGGTGTGTGCGTGTGCGCGCGCGTGTGTGTGTGTGTGTGTGTAGGGGGGTGTGCGCGTGTGTGTGTGTAGGGGTGTGTGCGTGTGCGTGCGTGTGTGTGTGTGTGTGTGTAGGGGGGTGTGCGCGTGTGTGTGTGTGTGTGTGTGTGTAGGGGGGTGTGCGTGTGCGCGCGCGTGTGTGTGTGTGTGTAGGGGGGTGTGCGTGTGCGCGCGCGTGTGTGTGTGTGTGTGTGTAGGGGGGTGTGCGTGTGCGCGCGCGTGTGTGTGTGTGTGTAGGGGGGTGTGCGTGTGCGCGTGTGTGTGTGTGTGTAGGGGGTGTGCGCGTGTGTGGGTGTGTGTATAGGGGTGTGTACGCGTGTACACGGGGTAGGTTTGTATGTGTGAGTGGATCACAGTTTGTGGAATGGGTTGAATTCTGCTCAAATTGTACTCCTGCCAATCAGCTGGAACGCTGCCAAGGATTGTCACCCTGTCCTGTTATTGTACAATCAATCCCTGCCCCACATCCTGGTTCGATGTTAAACTCCTCATCCCGCTTTTCCAATATCTCTACTCCATCTCTCTAACCGTACACAAATATCCTAACCATACTCTAACCCTCTGACCCCCCCCCCACCCCCCAACCCCATCCCTTGCTACATTGTAACTTGCATCCTCTTACCTGGACACCCCCCCCCTGTGTCCCCTCTCTCCGTTCCGACTGTGACGCTGTGTCATTCCCCACTCCGAACCCCTGGCTCCCGCCCCAGTACCGCTGGACCATGGAGATCGCTCTCCGCACTCCTACCCATTGCTTCTTCTCTTCCATTCAAACATTTCCACAATATGGATCCCACACAACCCTGCCACCCCTCACTGTCCCCTGTGAGACCCTTCAGATAATGTAATGTGATTATATCTGAATGTCGGATATTTGACTCTCCTCTGGGGCAGCACCATTGTCCAATCACAGCCTGAGGACTACGTCAATGGTCTTAGAGAATAAAGAACAGTACGGCACAGGAACAGGCCCTTCGGCCCACCAAGCCTGTACTGATCATGATGCCTGCCTAAACTAAAACCATATGCAATTACGGAGTCCGGATCCTTCCATTCCCATCCTATTCATGTATTCAGCTCGTTGCCCCTTAAAGACCACTATCATATCTGCTCCCACCACCTCCGTTCCGGACACTCACCACCCTCTGTGTAAAAACTTACCTCGCACATCTCCTCTAAACATTTCCCCACACACCTTAAACCCATGTCCCCTTTTCTCCACCCCCCCCCCCCACCCACCCCAGGAAAGAGCATCTGACTATCCACTCTGTCCGTACCACTCATAATCTTGTAAACCTCTATCAGGTCATCTCTCAACCTCCATCGTGCCAGTGAGAACAAACTGAGTTTGTCCAACCTCACCTCATCGCTAATACCCTCCAGACCAGGCAACATCCTGGTAAACCTCTTCTGTACCCTTTGCAAAGCATCTATATCCTTCTGGTAGTGTGGCGAACAGAATTATACACAATATTCTATATGAGGCCTAACCAAGGTTCTGTAAAGCTGCCGATCTTTATACGTAATGCCCCGACCGATGAAGGCTAGCATGCTGTATGCCGTCTTGACTACCTTATCCACCTGTGTTGCCACTTTCAGTGATCGGTGGACATGTACACCCAGATCTCTCTGTCTGTCAATACTCCTAAGGGTTCTACCATTTACTGTATAATTCCTACATGCATTGGACCATCCAAAATTCATTACCTCACACTTGTCTGTATTAAACTCCATCTGCCATTTCTCTGCCCAAGTCTCTAACCAGTCTATATCTGGCTATATTCTGACAATCCTCTTCAGTATCCGCAACTCCATCAATTTTTGTGTCATTTGCGAATTTATTAATCAGACCAGCTACATTTTCCTCCAAGTCATTTATATATACTACGAATAACAAAGGTCCTGAAACTGATCCCTGTGGAACACTGCTAGTCACAGCCTTCCATTCAGAAAAGCAACATTCTACTGCTATCCTCTGTCTTCTATGGCCGAGCCAGTTCTGTATCCATCTTGCCAGCTCTCCTCTGAGCCTGTGTGACTTCACCTTTTGTACCAGTCTATCATGAGGTACCTTGTTAAAGGCTTTACTGAAGTCCATGTATACAGCATCCACTGCCTTTCCCTCGTCTATCGTCTTCATCACTTCCTCAAAAAACTCGATCAAGTTAGTGAGGCTCGACCTCCCCTTCACAAAACCATGCTATGACTAATAATCCATTCGTTTCCAAATGTGAGTAAATCCTGTCCCTCAGAACCTTTTCCGATAATTTCCCCACCACTGATGTAAAGTTCACTGGCCTATAATTTCCTGGATTATCCCTGCTGCACTTCCTAAACAAAGGAATAACATCGACTATTCTCCAGTCCTCTGGAACTTCACCTGTAGCCAATGAGGAGACAAAGATTTCTGTCAAGATCCCAGAAATTTCCTCCTTTGCCTCCTTCAGTATTCAGGGGTAGATCCCATCAGGCCCTGGGGATTTATTTTCTTTAATGCTTCTTAAGACACCTAACACCTCTTCCTTCTTGATATCAACATGACCCAGAATATTTACACACCCTACCCTAGGCTCCTCATCTGTCAAGTTCCTCTCTTTGGTGAATACTGAGGCAAAGTATTCATTTAGTATCACGCCCATTTCCTCTGGTTCCATGCATAAATTCCCTCCGCTATTCTCAAGTGGACCAATCCTTTCCCTGGCTACCCTCTTGCCAATGGTTTCCACTGCCGACTACATGTTGACATTAGCACAGATGAAACAGGTGCAGGAGCAGGTTAGATAGAACATAGAAAAACTACACCACAAACAGGCCCTTCGGCCCACAAGTTGCGCCGATCATATCCCTACCTAAACAGATATCTCGTCTCAACTCCGCATTCCTGCCAGTTCCCCAAGATGCCTCAATTCCATGAAGAGCAAAGATCTGTCTATCTCAAACGTAAATGTTTTTGACATAGGAGCACCCCACATCCTCTGGGGCAGAGAATTCCAAAGATTCACAACCTCAAGTGAAGTAATTTCTCCTCATCTCAGTGCTAAATGATCCGCCCTTATCCTTGCACTCTACTCAGCGAGGGTTACAACTCTCTATCCACCCGATCTAGGCCCCTTCAGAATCCTGTAAGTTTCAATGACGTCACCTCTCATTCTTCTGAACTCCAGAAAATATAAACCCAATTTACTCTGTCTCTACACAGGAATCAATCCAATGTACCTTCAAAGTATTGCCTCTAACTAAGCTTGTCTTTCTTTAAACACAGAGACAGAAGCTGCCCACAGTACTCCAGGCTATCATTATGTACAGTTGTCTTTATGGGTGGTGGACAGAAACTGAGCATTGCCTTGAAGTCCATAAATAGAGACAAGACTGTAGCTGTTGGACTGGGAGGTATAGGCTTGTAATGTGTGACCCAATTAATAAATGGTCTGAGAAATGTGTGTAAAGATGGGCTCCAGTTCTGTCTGCTTTCTAGAATAGAACATGAGATTGAATAGAGATTGCATGTCGAAAGATAAAGGTTAGAAAAGGATACAGAGATCAGAGAAAAAACTACAATCCTAGCAGGACATGGAAAATGACAGAATGTAATTATAAACTATCAGGGTATAATTACCCATCAGGGTATAATTACCCACTGATATTCCCAGATTCATAGAACATAGAACACTACAGCACAAACAGGCCATTCGGCCCACAAGTTGCGCCGATCGCATCCATACCTACCAAGCCATAGACCTAGCTATAACTCCCAATTCCATTAAATCCCACGTACTCATTCAGAAGTCTTTTAAAAGACCCCAGCGAGTTCACCTCTACCACCACCAATGGCAGCCGATTCCACTCACTCACCACCCTCTGAGTGAAAAACTTACCCCTAACATCTCCTCTGTACCTGCTCCCCAGCACCTTAAACCTGTGTCCTCTCGTAGCGACCATTTCAGCCCTGGGAAATAGCCTCCGAGAATCCACCCTATCTATTCCTCTCAACATTTTATAAATCTCTATCAGGTCGCCTCTCAACCTTCGTCTCTCCAGGGAGAAGAGTCCCAGCTCCCTCAACCTATCCTCATAAGGCATGCCTCCCAATCCAGGCAACATCCTTGTAAATCTCCTCTGCACCCTTTCAATAGCTTCCACATCCTTCCTGTAGTGAGGTGACCAGAACTGCGCACAGTACTCCAAGTGGGGTCTGACAAGGGTCTTATAAAGTTGCAGCATTACCTCCCGACTCCTAAACTCAACCCCTCGATTAATGAAGGCCAGTACACCATACGCCTTCTTGACCACATCCTCCACCTGCGAGGCTGATTTAAGAGTCCTGTGGACCCGGACCCCGAGATCCTTCTGCTCCTCAACACTACTTGACATTGTACTCAGTTTGATAGGCATGGAAAATCCAGCTCTTTATTAGAATTCTTAGATAAAAAAAATTCTATTAAATGTCTATCAGGCACGATCAAGTTTTGGAAAACAGATGGTCATCTTGTGGGGTTTAACACAACTTTAGCAATGTTTGAGTTACTAGATTGTGTTAAGGTGTCACAAAGGAACAGGTTCCTGGCTCTAACTGTTCAAAGTTTATTTATTAGTCACAAGTAAGGCTATTTTCCAATCTGATGGGACCTTTCTGGAATCTCTGGAATTTTGGAAAATTAAGTCATGCCAAAGCTCTATACAATCGTGTCGCGTCTTTCTGAGTTAATCGTTGTAGACCATGTGGTCATGTGATGGGAGGGCAGGCATTCACCGTGTGATGTGGGCACAGTACAAGTATGGAGTCATGGCACAGGCAGTAAAGTGTCACAAATACTTGGTAGTCAGTGTTTGCCATTCCAGCACTTCTACAGAAGGCCAGTATGCCATTTCTCTGCTAGTTTTGAGTTCCTTGTACAAGTACACTCATGTCTCTCTGAACATTGACATTTAAAAGTTTAATGTCTTTAGCAAGTATTTTGTTTTTTTAAATTCCTTCTCCAAAGTGTATAAGCTCACACTTCCTAACATTATATTCCAATCTATTACCTTGTTGTCCGCTCACATAGACTTTCTGTATTTCTTTACAACCTTTGTGCCTTCCCCACAGCTTTCATTCCCGTCTAGTTTTCTATTGCCAGAAAACTGAAATACATTACTATCTCTTCATTTCCATCATTAATCCAGATCGCCTCACTATAGGAAAGACGTAGAAGCTATTGAAAGGGTACAAAGAAGATTTACAAGGATGTTGCCTGGACTGGGAGGCATGCCTTATGAAGTTAGGTTGAGGGAGCTGGGACTCTTTTCCCCAGAGAGGCGAAGGTTGAGAGGCGACCTGATAGAAGTTTATAAAATGTTGAGAGGAATAGATAGGGTGGACTCTCAGAGGCTATTTCCCCGGGTTGAAATGGTCGCTACGAGAGGACACAGATTTAAGGTGCGGGGAGGGAAGTACAGAGGTGATGTTAGGGGTAAGTTTTTCACTCAGAGGGTGGTGAGTGAATGGAATCGGCTGCCGTCATCGGTGGTGGAGGCAAACTCGCTGGGGTCTTTTAAGAGACTTCTGGATGAGTATATGGGGTTTAATGGGATTGGGGGTTATAGATAGGTCTATAGATTGGTGGAGTTGATGTGATCGGCGCAACTCGAGGGCCGAAGGGCCTGTTTGTGCTGTAATGTTCTATGTTCTATGAAAATAGTCGCAATTCCAGCACTGATTCTTATTGCTTTCCACTAGTCACACCTGCTAACTTGAAAATGCCCCATTTATCTTTAGCCTCTGCTTCCTGTCCATTAATTAAACCCAGTAAAAAGTCTGACAACACCAGGTTTTAGTCCAACCGATTTATTTGATAATATTCTCACAAGCTTTCGAGGGGGCTGCCTCTTCGTGAATTCACCTGACGAAGAGGCAGCCCCCTCGAAAGCTTGTGAGAATATTATCAAATAAATCGGTTGGACTAAAACCTGGTGTTGTCAGACTTTTTACTGTGTTTACGCCAGTCCAACGCCGGCATACCCACATCATTAATTAAACCTCCAGTCATATTACAACCAACTCCAAGATTCCTTACCTTGTGTATAAACTGCACGGCACCTTATCACAAGCTTTTCAGAAATCTATGTATGCTACATTTATTGGTTCCCAGTTATAGCCTCAAAATGTTTTCAAAAAATAGTCAAATACTGTTTCTCTTTTGTAAAACCCAGATGAATTTATCTGATCATACTATGACTCCTTTAACTGAATTATTAAGCCTCCCTTAATAATAATGAGATTCCAATACCTTCCTGATAATTGATATCAGGCTAACTGGCCTGTAACTGTCTCTTTCCCTCTCCCTTCTTCCCTGAATAAAGGTGTTAAATTTGCTAATGTCCCGCATACTAACACTGTTCTTGAACCTTAGGAATTTTGGAGTATCAACCCATTCCATCCACTACTTGTTCAACTCTCTCTTTTCCAGCCCTGTGATGTGTTGATCAGGGTCTCGGTCGATATGATCTCACCTGTACTGTTGCCGCGGATCCAGCTTTCCTGTGTTTGTCTCCCACAGTTTTGATGCTAAAACCCGGACAATGTTTATGAAGAGGAAAAAATTCAGCTGAAAAGGAAAGAATAAAATGAGCCATTCCGGATCGGAGTTTCGTTGCTTGCCCTGGTTGTAGACGAGACCTTTCTCGTATTAATGGGGTGATTTACCTTCTTCACAAAGTGTGGGTGTCTCTTATAGTGGATCCCTGTTCCACCAGGAATCGGGGACCTGTCTATCCCTATCCCACCGGATTCAAAACCTATGGAACGCAGGAACTGGAATAGGCCATTCAGCCTCTTGAGTCCGTTCCACTATTCAATGAGATCGTAGAATCATAGAACCCTACAGTGCAGAACGAGGCCCTTCGGCCCATCGAGTCTGCACCGAACACAATCCCACCCAGGCCCTACCCCTATATATTATACCCATTAATCCCTCTCACCTACACATCCCTGGACACTAACGGGCAATTTCTTAGCATGGCCAATCAACCTAACCCACACATCTTTGGACTGTGGGAGGAAACCCACGCAGACACGAGGAGAATGTGCAAACTCCACACAAACAGTGACGCGAGCCGGGAATTGAACCCAGGACCCTGGAGCTGTGAAGCAGCAGTGCTAACCACTGTGCTACCATGCCTGAAACCATTTTCCCCCCACTACGCCCATGTCCCTTGGAAATCTATCGATTTCTGTCAAATCAGTGATTGAGCTTCCACAGGTCTCTGGGGGGGGGTTCGAGAAATCCTAAGAATCACAACCTCTTCACAACAAGCAGTCCCGCTAAGTTTAACGTCATCAGAAAATTTGGAAACAGCTCACTTTATCCCCACATCCAAATCATTGATACGGATTGGGAATAGCTGAGCTTTTTGGTAGTGCACTAGTCTCAGCCTGAGAACATAAGAACATAAGAACATAAGAAATAGGAGCAGGAGTAGGCCATCTGGCCCCTCGAGCCTGCCCCGCCATTCAATAAGATCATGGCTGATCTGTCGTGGCTCAGTTCCACCTTCCCGCCCTCTCCCCATAACCCTTAATCCCCTCTCTTATCAAAAACCCATCAACCCGCTTCTTGAAAATATTTAGCGAGGCAGCCTCCACCACTTCAACGGGCAGAGAATTCCAGAGATTCACCACCCTTTGAGTGAAGAAGTTCCTCCTCAACTCTGTTCTAAACCGCCTCCCCTTTACCTTGAGGCTGTGCCCCCTAGTCCTACTGTCTTTTT
This sequence comes from Prionace glauca, assembly GCA_037974335.1. Lineage (NCBI taxonomy): Eukaryota > Metazoa > Chordata > Chondrichthyes > Carcharhiniformes > Carcharhinidae > Prionace > Prionace glauca. Next base: position 40,314,881 of record CM075747.1, on the reverse strand, counting down.
TGAGCGGGAAGAGTCTCTCCACCTCTATCCTATCCATCCCATTCATCATCTTATACGTCTCAATGAGATCTCCCCTCATTCTTCTAAACTCTAACGAGTACAAGCCGAGTTTATTCAGCCTCTCCTCACAGCTCAATCCCCTCAACTCCGGTATCAGCCTAGTAAACCTCCTCTGCACTCCCTCCAGGGCCAAAATATCCTTGCGCAGGTGCGGCGCCCAAAACTGCACACAGTACTCCAGCTGCGGCCTCACCAATGCCCTGTACAGCTGCAGCAAGACCTCCCTACTTTATTCCCAGTCTCTGTTTTCTATCAGTGAACCAATTCTCAGTCCAGTCTAGTATATTCTCCCAATCCCCACATGCTGTAATTTTATTTACTAACATCTTCTGTGAGACCTTATAGAAACTCTTCTAAAAATCCATAAGATACTATTTCCACCAGTTCTCCCTTATTCATTCTGCTGGTTACATCCCCAAAAACACTCCTACAGGCATGGGGGTGGCACAGTGGTTATCACTGCTGACTCACAGCACCAGGGACCCGGGTTCAATTCCAGCCTCAGGTCACTCACTGTCTGTGTGGAGTTTGCACATTCCCCTCGTGTCTGTGTGGGTTTCCTCCGGGTGCTCCGGTTTCCTCTTACAGTCCAAAGATTGATTGGCCATGCTAAAATTGCCCCTTTAGTGTCAGGAGGATTAGCAGGGCAAATATGTGGGGTTATGGGGATAGGTCCTGGATGGGATTGTTGCAGGCTTGATGGGCCAAATGGCCTCCGTCTGCAATGCAGAGATTGCAATGATCACCCTTTCGTAAATTCATGTTGAGTCTGCCCAATCAATCATTATGTTCAAAGTGTTCAGTTATTACATCCTTTGCTTTAAAGTTTTATTAATTCATTTGTGGGACATGGACATTGCTGTCTGGCTAATATTTATTGCCCATCCCTAGATGCCCTACGAGGGGCAATTGCGAATCGACCACATTTCTGTGACTCTGGAGTCACATGTAGGCCAGACCAGGTGAGGACAGAAGTGGGGGGGGGGGTGAGGTATAATTCGGATATTAGAGGGAGGTTTTTCACACAGAGGGTTGTGGGGGTATGGAATGCACTGCCAAGTAAGGTGGTGGAGGCAGGAGTTGTTTAAGGGGTACTTAGGTAGGTACATGAGCGGAATAGAGAATGGAGGGATATAGGAGACTGTTTTAAATAAGGATCTTGGGACGTCCCTGGGAATCAATTGATTCCTACGGACCTTCCAACATATTTTCTGGCTCACTTGTTTTACTTTTGAGCTTCTGGGGATTCCCTTGAATGTTTGCATAAGATGTCCATGTTATTGGTGTTTTTCTCTTTTAATCCTCAGGTGCTGGTTTCCAGTGTGGGTGCCATAAGCGTAGACAAGGGTCGTGGGTGGAAGAGGGGACTCACAATGTTAAAATGGAGGCATGGGCTCGTTGGGCCGAAGGGCCTGTTTCCAATGCTGTGTTGTTCTTTTTTCATTTTTCAAAGGATATCAGTGAACCAAAATGGGTTTTCCTGACAATTGACAATGGTTTCATACTCATCAGTAGATTCTTAATTCCAGATTTTATTTTTATATTGAATTCAAATTCCACCATCTGCTGTGGTGGGATTCGAACCCAGGTCCCCAGAACATTGGCTGAGTTTCTGGATTAATAATCTAGTGATAATGCCACCATACCATCGCTTCCCGTAAGGGAGTGGGAGCAGCTAGGGCGTAAATTACAAAACAGAATCATAAAGATGATATTCTCTGGAATTGTGAGCAAATTGGAGTATAAGTTGATAGGTTGAGGGAGCTTGGTCTTTTCTCCTTGGAGAGACGAAGGATGAGAGGTGACCTGATAGAGGTGTATAAGATGTTGAGAGGTATAGATAGGGTGGATTCTCGGAGGCTATTTCCCAGGGCTGAAATGGTCGCTACGAGAGGACACAGGTTTAAGGTGCTGGGGAGCAGGTACAGAGGAGATGTCGGGGGTAAGTTTTTCACTCAGAGGGTGGTGGGTGAGTGGAATCGGCTGCCGTCGGTGGTGGTGGAGGCGAACTCGTTGGGGTCTTTTAAGTCATTTCTGGATGAGTATATGGGATTTAATGGGATTGAGGGTTATAGATAGGCCTGGTAGGTAGGGATATGATCAGCACAACTTGTGGGCTGAAGGGCCTGTTTGTGCTATAATGTTCTATGTTCTCTCCCTCCGCTCTGAAATAGTGAGGTGACATTTGCTACCTTCCAACCTGACGTTGCTGTTCCAGTATATCTGAGAAGTTTCTTCAAATCTTCTTCCATGAAGACAGACAAAAATATTTTACTTTTTCTGCCATTTTGTTATTCCCCATTATAAATGTTCCTGACTCCTTCTGTAATAGACCCACGTTTGTCTTTGCTAACCTTTTCCTTTTCACATAACTACAGAAGCTTTTCCTCTCTGTTTCTCGCTAAATTTCCTCTCATATTCTATTTTCTCTGTGGCAGTTTCTTGGTTCTCCTTTGTTGAATTTTAAAAAGCTCCCAATCCTCAGGCTTAATACTTTCTTTGGCAATTTTATTAGTCTCTTTCTCTAATCTAATACAATCTTTAACTTCCTTTGTTAAACTAGATTTGAATCCTGCCACGGCAGGGGGTGAAATTTGATTAAATAATTTGTATTAAGAATTCACCAATTACCGTGACATCATTGTTCGATTGTCGGGAAAACCCAAACAATTCACTCGGTACTTTTCCGTTGAGCTTTTGAGCCTTAAAGGAACATATACTTTGTTGTAAACCATGTGCTATTTAATTAACTTCTCACCATTGCCTGTGTGGCATCTTACAGTACAGAAAGAGGCCATTCGGCCCATCGAGTCTGCACTAACCACAATCCTACCCAGACCCTACCCCCACATCCCTACGTATTTATCCTCTAATCCCTCTAACCCACGTATCTCAGGACACGAAGGGGCAATTTTAGCATGGCCAATGAATGTAACCCGCACATCTTTGGACTGTGGGAGGAAACCGGAGCACCCGGAGAAAACCCACGCAGACACGATGAGAATGTGCAAACTCCACACAGACCCGAGCTGGGAATCGAACCCAGGATCCTGGAGCTGGGAAGCAGCAGTGCTAACCCACTGTGCCACTGTGCCACCCTAACCTTTCAACATATTTTTCCAATCCACCACAGTCAACTTGTCCTTGTTCAAATTTTTCTGGATTGGGTGACATTGTTTTAAACGTGATAGAAAATTCTAATATACGCTGGTCACTCTTCCCCAAACACTATTTTACAAGATTATTGACTGGTACTCTCTCATTGCACAATACTAGGTCTAAACTAGTCTATTGGCTCCTCACTCCAGTAAATAATCTCGTACACATTCCAGGAATTCATCCTCCACTCCATTAGCACTTTCTCCAGTTCATCTGTAGATTGAAGTCCACCAGGTTTACTGTAATATCCTTATTACGTGCACCCCTGATTTATAGCACACCCAATATCCTCACTGACGTTTGGTGGCCTGTTAAAATGCCCATGACTGTTTGCCATTCGAGATTTTCTGACCAAAGGAATGTACTAACCTTTACAAATATTACTGACCTCATCCTCTAATTAACAGCGCTATATCTCGTCTCATTTTCTTTTCTGTCCATCCTTCCTAAATGTTGGATACCTATGAATATACTCTTCATCAGCCTGTGGCCATGCCTCTGCAATGACAAGTTCCCCATACCCCATTCTTTGTGCCATGTGAATGTTACGTTCGTTAAGATAGTGTCTTGAATTCTACCTCTTTAACATGATTTTGTATTCTGAATCTACTTGATGTTGGAGTTTGCTCCTGCTCCATTTTCAGTTACCAGCTCACTACTTCCTACAACAGCTTTATTTCTCTGCTATCTGAATTTCCTTTCAGTTTACGATCACCCCGACAAGTCTGTTTAAATACACCATGAGTGAATCTGCCCACGTGGATATTAGCCCTGGTCCTGTTGAGGTGTAATCTGTTCCTTGTACAGGTCCCACTAGCCCCAGAATCAGCCCCAGTGCTCCAGAAATATCCCTCCCTCCTGTGCCATCTCTTCCACCGCTCATTCATTTGATCAATCCTCCTATTTCTATACTCATTACCACATTGGCACTGGGAATAATCCTGAGACTACAACTTTAGAGATCCAACTTTACAATCTTTTTCCTATCCCACCAGGAATCTGCATTTTTAGAGCCCTATCCTATGGGGAATCAATCCCTGTGGATCCCTATTCCCATCAGGAATCGATCCCTAACCCATCGGGAATCAGTCCTTGTGGAGCCCTAAACCTATTGGGAATTGGTCCGTGTAGATCTCTATCTCATTGGGAATGGGTCCCTGTGGATCCCTAGCTCATCAGGAATTGGCGATTAAAAGGCGAAAAGCTGCAACATGCTACGGTGCAGAGGGACCTGGGGGTCCTTGTGCACGAGTCGCAAAAACCCAGTCTGCAGGTGCAGCAGGTGATCAAGAAGGCGAATGGGATGCTGGCCTTTATAGCGAGGGGGATTGAATATAAAAGCAGGGAGGTCTTGCTGCAACTGTACAGGGCACTGGTGAGGCCGCAGCTGGAGTACTGTGTGCAGTTTTGGTCGCCGCACTTGCGGAAGGATATATTGGCCTTGGAGGGAGTGCAGAGGAAGTTCACTAGGCTGATACCGGAGATGAGGGGGTTGGCCTATGAAGAGAGACTAAATAGACTGGGTCTGCACTCATTGGAGTTTAGAAGGTTGAGGGGGGATCTTATAGAGACGTATAAGATAATGAAGGGGATGGATAGGGTAGAGGTAGAGAGATTCTTCGCGCTTAGAAAGGATAGCAGGACTAGGGGGCACAGCCTCAAGATAAGTGGGGGGCAGTTTAGATCGGAGTTGAGGAGGAACTTCTTCACTCAAAGGGTGGGGAATCTCTGGAATTCTCTGCCCGTTGAAGTGGTGGAGGCTACCTCGCTAAATATATTTAAGTCACGGGTAGATTGGTTTCTGATAGACAGGGGAATTAAGGATTATGGGGAGAAAGCGGGAAAGTGGAACTGATCCACTTCAGATCAGCCATGATCTTATTGAATGGCGGGGCAGGCTCGAAGGGCTAGATGGCCTACTCCTGCTCCTATTTCTTATGTTCTTATGGTCTCTGTGGATCCTTATCTGTCCCTGTGGATCCCTATTCCATTGGGAATCAGCACTGTCGGGGTTGAGGAAATATAGGTGGAAAAGCAGGAGCCTGATAGGGAAGCAGTTTTCCAAAGAGAAGGAAGTCTGTGTGCTTTGTTGGTGTGTTTGAGGTGAGCAGTGAGTGGTTTGGTGTGTTTGTGTCAGTGAGAGGTTGTCAGCTGCTGCCTCCCTTCCTGAACCCGAATCCCATTGCAGAGCAGGCCCTCACTTACCACAATGGCAGTGAGAATGGGAACCTGGTATATCCACTTCAAATTTCCAGCACTTAGATCCCAACAGCTGCAAGAGAGAAACAACAGAGAGGTTCCTGATTTAGACGCGGAGTAAACTCTCAAACCAGACTGAGCTCCCGGAACTAGAACTGCCTGGGACTCTGACCTATGGACAATCTAACCCATCGGGTACAGCAACCAGAACAAAAGGGAAATATGTTTTTGGCCAGGTTACCTGCTCTGGGATAGAATTCTCATCTAACTCCATCATCATGGATTGTGTTTCCAGATATCTGACACATCTGCAGTGACGGAAAACTTTTGGAGTTTGTTTGTTATTTAGTGGCAGGTTCCGGAACTTCCTGTCACCCCCTTGGTTCAGAGTCCAAACTGACCAGAAAAGGAGGCAGTGCTGTTCTGAGTGCCTTCCTCTCTCAATAGCCAGCTGGGGAGGCAGGGGAGGAAAGAAAGACTTACACTTGTGTCGCAACCTTCACAGGCAAAGCACTTTACAGCCAATGCAATGGATTACAATCGCTGTCAATATATAAGCCCTGTTTGTGAACCCAATTCCCCACTCCCCTGAGGAAGGAGCAGCACTCCGAAAGCTCGTGAAATAAACCTGTTGGACTTTAACCTGGTGTTGTGAGATTGCTTACTGTGCCCACCCCAGTCCAACGCCAGCATCTCCACGTCGTGTATGAAACGTGGCGCCAGAGATCCCACAAGCAGGAATGTGATGGTCTTCAGATAACCTGATTCAGTAACAAAACTCTAGGGAGAAACATTGTTCAGGACACGAAGGAGATCTATCTCAGAAAAGACTGCTGCCCCTGGCTTTGTTCCACACCCAATCCCCAGCACACACGGGGTGTGTGAAATGGTAAGAAGCCCATTCCTCAACATGATTTCCCGTCCGTTAATGAGAACAGAACTAATAAAAGGGGGAGACAGAAACGGTGTTCCTGACAGTGGATTTTTTACAATATCATCAGGATGCGTCTTCAACAGGTCCAGAATTCCTCAGGAGCTGTCTTAAGGGAAAGCCACTGTCAGTAAGATAGCGAGAAAACTGTATTCCAGATTGAATGGACCAGGAAGGTGGAATGAATAACAATGGAATACTGGGATTAAATGCAGAAAGACAAACTGAGTGGATTAACTGGATATTTGTGTGTTCTTGTGACAGTGATCACATCTCTAGTTCTGATATATTTTCGGGGTAATTAAAATTGGACAGAGGCTAGAGGCATATTGCAGCCTTTTGCCTTCAGATATTTCTTTTTATTCATCACAAAGAAAAGACTTTGAACGAGCCTTTCAAAACCTCAGCATGTTCCAAAGTGAGGTACAACCAATTAAATACTTCTGGAGTATTTTGTACAACATGGTTGTTGGAATGTAGGAAACACAGTAGCCAATTTGCACGTAGCAATTTTCCACAAATAGCGATGTGATAACCGACCAGATAAATTAGATTGAAATTGACTAAGGGATAAATAATGGCAAAGTCATCGGGGAGAAATCCCTTGGTCATCTTTGGCTAGTGCGATAGAAGCTTTTATCTTCTCCTGACATATAACACAGTATTTAAAAACAATTAGCAAAAGAAGTAAAAGTGATGCATGGATAAATCTTTTCATGATGTGGAGATGCTGGCGTTGCAATGGGGTAAACACAGTAAAAAGTCTCACGACACCAAGTTAGAGTCCAACCAGTTTATTTGATTACTATCAAATAAACTGGTTAGAGTCTAATCTGGTGTTGTGAGACTTCTTACTAAATCTGTCCACCCAGAGGGGTTATTTGCATTGTGGAATAAGCTTCCTGAGGGTGGTGGAGGCAGGGTCGATCGATGTATTCAAAAGGAAATTGGATTGCTATCTGAAAATAAAGAATGCGCAAGGTTCCGGGATAAGGAAGGGGAGTGGAACTGGGTAGAATGCACTTTTGAGACTTAGTGCAGACCTGATGGGCAGAATGGCCTCCTTCTGCACTGCAAAGGTTTTGTTAAAACATCACATCCAGCAGTGCAGCACTCCCTCAGTACTGCCCTGAAGATTACATGCTGTGGTCCCGAAATGCCCCAACCCATCCAACTTTCTGGACCAGAGTTGGCCAGCCAGCTTTCAAAGATTTTAAACGATGTTTAAGCAGTCCCAGGTGCTCGGCGAGCCTACACAACATCCCTGCTGTTGGAATCAAGAGAGTACATACTGTGTGTCAGCTAGTGACGCTCTGGCACTTCCCCACACAGACACTACCACAGCTGGAACACCTGGAGAAAGTTCAGAAACGGCTGTCAGAGATCTCAAATCCAGCAGTTGGTACAGACAGCAGCTAACAGCAACAAAAATGTACGTATGTCAACCTTTAACGTGACAAACAGCATTAATAAACATAATCTGGCGCATAAGGAAGCAACACTGTTTTAACAAATGTTTTAAAGGAAATCGGGGGGATTTAAGGAATATTGGCGAGACCAATTGTGCATTCAATACTCAAACCGAATACTTAAGGGAAGTTGACATAAGTTCATCATTCCCTCTTGAATTTTATACCTCTTGTGACCACATCCTTGCATACTTGTCCCCCAATCTCGCTGCTCTCCTACAACCCTCAGTCTGCTCTCATTCACAGTCTGACTATTGCTGCAGCTTCTTAACCAACATGTAACATTCTATGTTAAATCCCACGCTTCTGCATGTTATCCTTATTAACATCCCTTTACAATCTCCTTTGGTCTGCTGAAACATTAACTTTGCTTTCAAAGCTGGCATCACCTAGTATCTCCAACACAGTTCCTCCTAGCCCTTTATCCAAATCATTAACATACGCAGTGAATGGAAGTGGTTCCAGAACTGAACCATTTGAGACAGACATCATTATTTCCTTCCATTCACACTTAATAACTATCCTCCCCATCGACTGATTAGTTCCCAGAGCTCTCCAACTGCGTGCTTTTCCTTGCTCCACATCAGCGTCTATTGTGGTACAATTGACAAAGATAGATTGCTGTAAAGTATTTATCATCAATTTTATTGTGCTTGTGGGGGGAGGCCGACAGACTTTAGTCTTCTTTTAGTTAACTATTTCTGGGAAAGAACATGGGAAGGAACTGGGCTGCAGCTGTAGAAATTTAACTTATTTATTGAGTTAAATATTTTAAATCTTACCAACATTAATGTCAGTGAGATCTCTGTTAATCCGACCATCCCTTCTCTGTACATCACGGTATCTAGTGTAATCTGTAATACTGAATCTAACGGGTTTATCACCCAATCAAAATCCTCCAAAGAACTATATTATCTCCTGCCCCCATTCTCTGGTTCCCTGCCCTCCCTCCACTTTGCATGCTGGTAATCTTGGTCTGTGCCCATCCTTGGGTAAGGGCACTCTCGCCACATTTTCCCTCCCTGCCCTCAACGATAGCCATCGCCGGTGAGATTGGAAAATCTGAGCCAGTGGCTGACTTTCCCTCCAGCGGATGTTTTTCCCTCGTTGGGAAAACCTCTGCCTTTTTTTAAATTCATTCATGGGAATTGGGCGTCACTGGTTGGCCAACATTTATTGCCCTCCCTAATTGCCCTTGGAGGGCAGTTGAGAATCAATACATGTGCATACATCCCTGAAAGTTGGCACCCAGGTTGATAAGATTTTTAAGAAGGCGTACGGTGTGTTTGCTTTTATTGGTAGAGGGATTGAATTTCGGAGCCGTGAGGTCATGTTGCAACTGTACAAAACTCTGGTGTGGCCGCACTTGGAGTATTGCGTACAGTTCTGGTCACTGCATTAAAAGAAAGATGTGGAGGCATTGGAAAGGGTGCAGAGGAGGTTTACCAGGATGAACATAAGAACATAAGAACATAAGAAATAGGAGCAGGAGTAGGCCATCTGGCCCTTCGAGCCTGCCCCGCCATTCAATAAGATCATGGCTGATCTGTCGTGGCTCAGCTCCACCTTCCCGCCCTCTCCCCATAACCCTTAATCCCCTCTCTTATCAAAAACCCATCAACCCGTTTCTTAAAAATATTTAGCGAGGCAGCCTCCACCACTTCAACGGGCAGAGAATTCCAGAGATTCACCACCCTTTGAGTGAAGAAGTTCCTCCTCAACTCTGTTCTAAACCGCCTCCCCTTTACCTTGAGGCTGTGCCCCCTAGTCCTACTGTCTTTTTTGAGCGGGAAGAGTCTCTCCACCTCTATCCTATCCATCCCATTCATCATCTTATACGTCTCAATGAGATCTCCCCTCATTCTTCTAAACTCTAACGAGTACAAGCCTAGTTTATTCAGCCTCTCCTCATAGCTCAATCCCTCAACTCCGGTATCAGCCTAGTAAACCTCCTCTGCACTCCCTCCAGGGCCAAAATATCCTTGCGCAGGTGCGGCGCCCAAAACTGCACACAGTACTACAGCTGCGGCCTCACCAATGCCCTATACAGCTGCAGCAAGACCTCCCTACTTTTATATTCAATCCCCCTCGCTATGACCTGGTATGGTGGGAAGGTCTTATGGGGAAAGGCTGAGGGACTTGAGGTTATTTTTGTTAGAGAGAAAAAGGTTAAGAGGTGACCTAATTGAGGCATACAAGATGATCAGAGGGTTAGATAGGGTGGAGAGTCAGAGCCTTTTTCCTCAGATGGTGATGGCTAACACGAGGGGACATAGCTTTAAATTGAGGGGTGGTAATTATAGGACGGATGTCAGAGGTAGGTTCTTTACTCAGAGGGTAGTAAGGGCGTGGAATGCCCTGCCTGCAGCAGTTGTGGACTCGCCAACTTTAAGGGCGTTCAAATGGTCAGTGGATAGGCATATGGATAACATTGGAATAGTTTAGGTTAGAGGGTCAGTAGATTGGTTCCACTGGTCGGTGCAACATTGAGGGCCGAAGGGCCTGTATAGCGCTGGAATGTTCTATGTTCTAACCACATTGCTGTGGCTCTGGAGTTATATGTAAGCAAGACCAGGTAAGGACGGCAGATTTCCTTCCCAAAGGGACATCAGTGAATCAGATGGGTTTTTCTGACAATCGACAATGGTTTCATGCTCATGAGTGGATTCTTAATTTCAGATATTTTTTATTGAATTCAAATTCCACCATCTGCTGTGGTGGGATTCGAACCCGGGTCCCCAGAACATTGGCTGAGTTTCTGGATTAATAATCTAGTGATAATGCCACCATACCGTCGCTTCCCCTAAGGGAGTGGGAGCAGCTAGGGGGCAAATTACAAAACAGAATCACAAAGATAATATTCTCTGGAATTGTGAGCAAATTGGAGTACGGTAAGTAAGATCAGAGAGTGGCTGAAAGATTGGCGTGGGGGAAATGGTTTCAGTTCATTAGGTACAAGTCCCAGCACCAGGGGACAAGGAAGCTTTACAACTGGGATGGGTTCCACTTAAACTTCACTGGGCCCTTTGTCCTGTGGGGGAGGGTTAACAATGAGCAGATATTTAGAAAATTAAGGATAAAAGGACAAGATAATAGTGGAGGGTTGTGATGCGAGTAATAATAACCAGTGACAGGAAATGACAGAGTGAACAGAGATAAGACAGAGGGCAACAGCAAATAAGATCAGGGGAGAGAAAAATTGAAACGAAGTAAAGGTTTTTTTAAAATTTGAATGCATGAAGCACTCAGTATAAAATAGATGGATTGCGAGCACAAAGAGAAATAAACAGGAATATAGAACATAGAACATAGAACATTACAGCGCAGAACAGGCCCTTCAGCCCACGATGTTGCACCGACCAGTTAAAAAAACAATGACCCACTAACCTAAACCAATCCCTTTTTGTCCATAAACCTATCCACGGATCTCTTAAATGCCCCCAAACTATTTAACTATTCAGGACAACAGGAAGAAACAAAGATGGTGGAGTAGCTCTGTTTGTGACAATACTGTGCTTTAAGAAATATATTTGAGTATTTGTATGTATTCATATATATAGATTCATGTTTCTGTGCAGGATTTATTTTAACAGCCTGTTCTAACACCGGTGCTCCTTGGTCTCCAATCATCAGCCTGTGTTGTCACTAGCTGGTCCTAATTGCACCAATGTTTATTTTAAATTGGGCCTAATGCTTCTGTTGTTGTAGTTTTCCCCTTGGGGTTTTGCAGAGCAGGGCTTGACTAACAGTAAAAATCATGTGACTGGGTGGAGCTAGGCTTACACAGAGAAATTAAGCTTTGCTTGCTGCTTGGGATCTTTATAGAGTGGTTGCTTTCTCTGTCTGTCTTTTTCTCTCTGAACTTTGAGACTGGGATCTGGGTCGTTTTGAGATTTGTTATTTGGGTGGCTGCTGTATGAGAGTCAGAAGACAGGTGTTATTCTGTATCTGTCCAGGGGGATTAAACAGCTGGAAACATAGCATCCATGTGAGCACATCTTGTTTTATGCTGATTCTGAAGAGTGATTTATTCTATGAAGACATTGCTCACATTAGAAATATAGAGATGCGAGCTGTTAAGAATTACACCTTATGTTTAAGTATTTCTAATTGATAAAAGTTATGCTGATTCTTGTTGTTATAACCGTGTTGTTATGAATAAAGTTTGTTATGTTTTAATAAAGGCTTCTTGGCATGTCAATCAAATGATACTTGGAGTAAAACTTCTTACTACTGCCTGGTCTAGGCTAGCTTTCATAATATACCTTAGAGTTTCTAATCTGGTCTCTAATAATCAAAAAAGTATGAAGTCAGCACAGTCACTGAGAAATGATTCACAGGATCAAGTTGTAAAATCATTTTAAGAACATAAGATAAGAACATAAGAAATAGGAGCAGGAGTCGGCCATCTGGCCCTTCGAGCCTGCCCCGCCATTCAATAAGATCATGGCTGATCTGTCGTGGCTCAGTTCCACATTCCCGCCCTCTCCCCATAACCCTTAATCCCCTCGCTTATCAAAAACCCATCAACCCGCTTCTTGAAAATATTTAGCGAGGTAGCCTCCACCACTTCAACGGGTAAAGAATTCCAGAGATTCACCACCCTTTGAGTGAAGAAGTTCCTCCTCAACTCCGTTCTAAAATGGAGGCTGTGCCCCCTAGTCCTACTGTCTTTTTTGAGCGGGAAGAGTCTCTCCACCTCTATCCTATCCATCCAATTCATCATCTTATACGTCTCAATGAGATCTCCCCTCATTCTTCTAAACTCCAACGAGTACAAGCCTAGTTTATTCAGCCTCTCCTCATAGCTCAACCCCCTCAACCCTGGTATCAGCCTAGTAAACCTCCTCTGCACTCCCTCCAAGGCCAAAATATCTGCGCAGGTGCGGCGCCCAAAACTGCACACAGTACTCCAGCTGCGGGAATAGCAAGTGATATAAGTCACTGGTGGAAGTAATTTATAGGGCTTTTAACAGTAACTACATTATAGGACATAGCATAAACCAAGAAACCATGGGGGCTTACAAGAAAGGTACTGTAATAATCACAGGAGATTTTAATCTTCATATAGATTACACAAATCAAATTGCTAAAGGTAGCCTTAAGGATGAGTTCACTGAGTATATTTGGGACAGTTCTGTAAACAATTATGTTCTGGAATTAACCAAGTAATAGGCAATATATAATGATACAGGATTAATTAATGGTAAGGATCCTCTAGGCAAGAGTGATCATAACATGAATTAATTTCACATTTCATTTGAGAGTGAAGAATTTGATCTGAAATTAGAGTCTTAAAATAAAATAAATTCAATTTCAAGGACATGATGACAGAACGGTCTACAGTAGACTGGGAAAAGTGTTAAAAGTGGCAGATATTTAGAAAATATTTCCTAACTCTCAAAAGATAGAATCCAGTGAAAAAGTCTCAATGACACGGAAATACCATTGGTGGGTAACTAAGGAAATTAAGAACTGTATCAACACAAAGGGAAATGCATGCAACACTAGTGGAAGACCAGATATTTGGTAACATTTCAGAAACTAGCAGTAGAAAAAAATGGAGAAATTAGAACAAGAGACTGAGCGAACAGATATATGAAAAGGAAGAAAATAACTAATTGCTTTGTTAGAGGATGAAACTGGGGAATTAATAATGAGAAATGAGGAAATCCTGAGGACTTTGAACAAGTATTTTGCTTATCAGGATAGAAGACACTAAAGTATTCCAAGAATAGTGGGAAACCAAGAGGCAAAAACGAAGGGCTAAAAACCATCACAACTACTAGAGAAAAATTCTAAGATAGACTAATGAGATTAAAAGCTGAAAAGTCCCTTAACTTGATGGCCTGAATTCCAGGGACTTAACAGTGGCCGCAGAGTTAGTAGAGGCATTGGTTGTGATCATCCAATATTCCCTATATTCAGAAAAATTCCCAGCAGATTGAAAAATTGCAAATATAACACCTCTATTTATCAAAGGAGGGAGACAGAAAGCAGGAAATTCTACCAGTCATTTAACATCTGCCATTAATGCTGGAATCCATTATTAAACAAGCAGTAGCAGCTTATTCATAAAATCATAAAATACAATCAGGCAGAGTCAACATGGTTTTGTGAAAGGGGAAATTGTGTTTGGCAATTTCTTTTGAGGTTGTATCGAACAAGCAGGATAAAGGGGAACGGGAGTGCATTTGGATTTCAAAAAGGCATTTGATAAGGTGCCATATAAAAGTTTGCTACACAAGAGCAGCTCAATGACGTTGGGGGTGATATATTATCATGGATAAATTAACACGAAACCGGATAAATGGGACATTGGAGTGCCACATGGATCAGGGCTGGGGTCTCAACTAAAAACAATCTATATTCTTGACTTGGATGAAGAGATCAAATATACTGTGGCCAGTTTGACACAAAGATAGGGAAGCAGTCTGCAATGAGGACACAAACTGGTTCAGCACGTTGACAAAAAAATTGGCAGAGGGAGTAGAATGTGGGAAAATGTGGACATTTCCGCATTCACGGGAAGATTAGAAAAGGGGAACATTATTTAAATGGAGAGAGACAGCAGAAAGCTGGAGTATAGAGGGACCTGGTGACCTCGCACATATTAATTAATATCTAAATCTCAAAGTTATCAAGGGATATGGGGATATTGGCAATAGATGATCAGGCATGATATAATTGAGTAGTGGAGCAGAATCAAGGGGCTGAATGGCCTAACTCCTACTCCTTATGCATTTGAACGGCCCAATCAAGGAATCCAATGATTTAGGGTTGAGCCAATGGGTGGTGCTCAGATTGTTTGTTGGCGTTACTTATCTGAGGGTTGGGAACACCAATCAGAGAGAGACGCCAATCCAGGAGAAACACACACACCAATCAGAACAAGACTCACAACCAGGCAACAAGTACATCATTCTTACCCCAGCCAATCAGAGTTAATGCCCAGAGATATTTCTTGTCTGAGAGGAAAGCCATGAAGATCAGACTGTGCAGGTAAAGGCCCTCCACCAGGATCCAGTAGTGATTAGTAGCCAGAAAGTACAGGAATATCGTCACTGCCACTTTACAACCAGCC